>JAVJGG010000061.1:7659289-7675069 GCA_035590195.1 Aviceda cuculoides | reverse complement strand
AGGAAAAAAACAGAAATAAACTGAACAGTGAATCTTTGGGGTTTTTTTTTTTTTCCAAAGACAAGTGAACACAGGAACCTGTACAGGTTTTAAAAGAACAGTTTCTATTTCATTAAAAATTAGCTTTCCACTAAATTCAAAGGCTATGCTTTAAAGATAGATTCAACTGTACCACATTCAAACACAGCTTATCTGCAAATAGAAGAATTAAGTATCAAAGCAAAAACTTTGTATTTTCTACCTGGAGTGGATTTTTACACCATGGAAAATTTGCACATATACTGGGAAAAGGTATTATCATCTGCTTTTGCCAGGAGACAAGTTACCATATCAGAAAAGGAAATCACACATCTCCAGCGTCAGAGAAATTTAAACCCTGTTCCAAATTTGCAGTTCTTCTCATCTCCACTATTGTTAGCATTTAACAACCATGTCATCCAAAACAGTATCTGTTTGGGGAATAACATTTCATCTATTTTGCCCTTAAATTCAACCTCAGTGTATTTCCCCTACAGTTACCTTATTTAAGCTGTTTCATGTAAAACACACAAATATAAGATATTGACAGTATTAACCCTACTACAGAATACACCTGCTGCACAAATCATTACACACACTGAAAGCAAGTAATACCTTTAAAACTTAATTGTTTGCAGATATTAGCTTACCTTATCTTGATTTACTAATGAATACACGTAGAGGGGAAGAAAGAGCCTATTAAGTAGGTGGTCTGTCAGCACATCATTTAAAAATTCACAATTAATGATAAGGATATCATTAAGGTAATGTAAATGATCAAGATGTTCTGCTACCAGGTCACTCAGTTTGCCCCTATTTCTGTGCCTGAAAGAGAGAGCTGAAAGTAAGTCTCAGATATAATCAACTGTCAAAGTCTTAAAAACTTAAGGAAAGAATTAACATGCATCCCTTCCACAGATCACCTTGTGCATATCATCTGCCTAAAGAAGATGTTTTCAGTAAAGTCAACTAATGCAGCTAGCAAACTGCATTCAGGCTTATCTGTGCTTTAGGACGCACATATCAAGTTTTTCTCCAAGTTTTCAGAAGCAATGTTTTTACAAAACTTCGCTCTCTGCTGCCAGAGTCTTTCACAAGCCACCCATAAAAAAATGTTACGATTTGTTTCCAAAAATAAAAGAAATCTATGCTGTATTTAACATCTACCTCCTCACTTTAAGAAAGCCAGAAATAGCTGCCCATTCTAAGGTTGGGGTGGGAAGGCAAACCAAGAATAACTTGAGTCAATAAAATATTCCTGTAGTTGATAGTGGAATATCACACAGGAATTTCAGGTCTAACAGTTCACACATTAAATAAAGTTCACCTTTCCAGTTTAAATTTTTTTCCTAGAATCTTTTCAGAAAGCCATTCTACTGAGATGATACACAGAAAAGGGAACATTAAAATGACAAAGTTAGTAAGATTGAGAAGCACAAAATACCTTTTGTGTCTTCTGGACATCTACTAAATTTAGCAGAATTAAAACAAAGATGAAGAAAAAGCATGTTGCCAAACACTAATGTACTGGTATGGATATTAGCACAGATAGGGCACACAGCACTAACCACTATTAATTCAAAGAATCACCAAAAAATTTTGCAAGATTGAAAAGCTTGAACTGTCTGCAAGGGAATATATTCAGAAACTAACTGAACTGGACTACTACAGACAAAATAAGGAGAGTATCAACATCTGGGAAAACCATTTCCATTCAACACCCAGGATTTGTAAAAGCTTACTCTTCATCAGTCTGCACACAGTTATCCAGTTCTATCACGTGGCTTCCAATAAACCAAACAAGGTTGGAGAAATAAGGGACAGCAGTTTTATCTCTAATGTAATGCAGCATAGGTTGGTTGTCCACTGAAGAGAAATTGTTAAAAAGAGAAATCAGTTGCGAGGGTTTAATTAATTTTTAAGAAATACAACAAATTATCTTCTGACTTTTGATCACATGCTAGCTTTTCATAAGAGTATATACCTGACATGATCTTATGCATGAAATGGACATCTACAAAAGCATATCAGTTCTTAGTTGGCCTGAATGAGCCTAATATTGATATATGTATGTAGGTCTGAAGATAAATCTAGTGGAATTCAGAAAGGATTTTTAGCACATTCTTTATTAAAAAAAAAAGATAAAAAAAGCATAAGAATAAGCAGTAATGCTGAAAGTCAAGCTAGTTAGACTTACATGACACTGCATTAAGGAACACAGGAATCATCAGTGAAGGAAGGGCAAAAGAAACAGACAACAGTTAACAGGATTAGGAACTGGGATAGCGACATCCTCTAAAAGGGTTTAAAAAGCTAAAGAACAAGGCATCTAAACTAAAAGATACAGGGTAGGTGTTAGATCAGACTATATGCAAATGGATAGCAAAAAATTATGAGACCTGAACATCCAAGCTGTGTTTATTCAACTCTAACCTTTATATCACTACAACATTCAATGAAAATTCTAGACAAGTACATTTTTTACCACAAAAATATTTAGTTACATAAATATATAACAAATAGGATATGAAGCCTGCACTTTGCTCTTTTTGTGAGCTCATGTTTGAGTTTACAGCACCTTGAAGCAGAAAACAAGTGCCAAGTGCCCAATTCTCAGCATACAAAAGAAAGACATTTTGTCCCTTGCAGTCAACACTATAAAGAACCTATCTGCTAGGCAGGCTATCCAGTTACTTGCAAAACCATTTGTTCATTTTTTTTTAAATATCTTATATTCTTCTATGATGAAGACTATCATCAAATCACTACTTCTCTTAATTGATAGAAAGTTGTGTAAATTCAAAATGTAATTTGATTTAAAATGGATTAAAGAATAAGAAGCCCTGCATGAGCATCTTCCATAACACGTACTACGCTACAGCATGCTGATTTACACCAATTTTTCTACAGAGATCACTTTGATATTTTTAATCTATTACAGATTTTATAGACCCCAAGAAAAATCTAGGAGGAAGTGACTTTTGGACATTCTCAAAGTAGCATTAACTTCAAAGTTCAACCAGATTGCTAAGGGCCTTGTTGAGTTTTGAAGATCTCCAACAATACAGACTCCTCAGTTTCTCTGGAAAACCTGTTGCTCTAGCAACAGGTCTAGCTCTTCTTTAGACTGGAGTGACTGCAGCATCTAGGAGCTCTACAATCGTATTCTAATGCACTTCAAATCCAAAAGGAAGTGATGTAGCCAACAAGATTACTGCTTCATACATGATAAAGCTCAAGTTCATAAGCAAAAAACACTTGATATTCTTTCTTAAAGCACTTCGGTTTTGGGGTTGTTTTTTTGGTTGGTTGGTTGGTTTTTAAATACAGTCACACTCTGATCTCTGTTGGAAAGGAAGCTAAAGTTCCTTGTGTATGCTTGATACTTTTGGGTTTTTTAAACCAGTTTCACCTGTGAGGAAACAGTACTGTTTACAAATGTGTACTGTAGGTTTGGGGTTCTGTTTCATAAAAAACAAAATGTGTATCTGAAGCATGCCAACATGCTAAGCTTTTCAATCTCATAAAACACACAGAAAACCCCTAAATGTAAATAACTGAAAATTAAACTACAATGAAACAAGTTTTTCATAAACATGCTTTCTTCAATATAAAAAAAGCATACCTTTGTAGACATTTAAAGTTATAGTCCTAACAGCAATCCTGACCATGCTCTCTGGGTGGTTAAAAAATTTAATAGCTTCAGTGTACAAAGCGAAATCATTAGTGTGCTGTAACAAGAGGAAAGAAAGCATTTATGAATTAACCAAAACATGTACAGAATATTTGTTGGGATTCTGTATGAAAAATGTTTCCATGTATTACTCTGATATTTTTACCTTCTACTTAAGTAATCGAAATGATTTTACAATGCACAGTCAGCTGCATTTGTAGCTCTGCATTAAAATAAACTGCTTTAAGCACCAGAGCTTTCCATGTTAATGCTGCACATATTCAGTGCTTTAACGCCCTCTTCTGGCAAAAAGTGGTATGGAGCGAGGAAAAATCCATTTCAAGTTTGGCCTTTGAACTCAGGCTCTTTAGACTTTGACTAAGCCTCTTAAAACCAAGTGGTGCAACAGAAAAGATCCTGTTTATAAAAGCACAAGAAAACAAGGCATAAACAAGTTGAATTCTCGGGACAGTAGACTTCAGAACTACTGAAACAGTCCAATATAATGCTAACTTCCAGATTTTGATTTTATTATAGATGTGTGAGGACAAAGACCTTCTTTATCATGCTTTTGCAGAGATCCCCTGTCCTGGTTTCAGCTGGGATAGAGTTAATTGTCTTCCTGGTAGCTGGTACAGTGCTATGTTTTTGAGTCAGGTAGGAGAAGAATATTGATAACACACTGATGTTTTCAGCTGTTGCTAACTAGTGTTGAGTCTAAAATCAAGGATTTTTCAGCTTTTCATGCCCAGCCAGCAAGAAGGCTGGAGGGGCACAAGAAGTTGGCACAGGACACAGTCAGGACAGCTGACCCAAACTGGCCAACGGGGTATTCCATACCATGGGATGTCATGTCCAGTATATAAACTGGGGGGAGTGGAGATGGGAGGATCACCGCTTGGGGACTAACTGGGCATCGGTCTGTGGGTGGTGAGCAATTGCATTGTGCATCACTTGTATATTCCAATCCTTTTATTATTCTGTTGTCATTTTATTAGTGTTATCATTATTAGTTTCTTCTTTTCTGCTCTATTAAACCATTCTTATTTCAAACCAAGAGTTTTACTTCTTTTTTCTGATTCTCTCCCCCATCCCACTGGGTAGGGGGAAGTGAGTAGGCAGCTGCGTGGTGCTTAGCTGCTGGCTGGAGTTAAACCATGACATCCCCACAAATGAATTCTCAATCACTGATATTGCCATTATAAAAATAAACGCAGGACATGCTCAGACAAGAGACCAAATAGAATATGTGCCAAATTGCTATCAATTTCTAATTAAAGTCCTCTTATCCTTATACTGCAACTCTTTCTTCACTTACCTCATTATAAAAGAAATGTACAGTATGATTGTTGAGTTTCAGGGAAAGTGTTTTCAAAAATGATATGTAATATGCCATGATCTCCTCATCAGAAAAGTCAAATTTGTGGACAATAATAGAATTTACATAGTTATTAGAGAGCAAGTAGTCTGAAAAATAAAAGATATTACACAGGTTAACAGAAGGAAAAAAATCATTATGCTAATGAGCTGTATTTAAAGTACCAGGTAGCAACAAACTACCTGATGCTTGAAGATCCCAATTTTTAGCCAAACAACTGAAGCGATGGTTTCAAGCAGTAACATAAGGAAGTTGTTCCCTACAAAGGTCTTTGCTCCCAAAAACAAGACAACTGAGAATATACTTCGCCCTCCTCAATTTATGTAGGCTTTGCAGCTAATAACACTTAGAACAACTCTCTTTTCCTCCCAAAGTCATAAACTCTCAAAGGCTTGTATATGACTTTCTCTTCACAATAGCTGTGGAGTACTTTAAACTAACTATTAATTCTCTGTCCTCTTTATATCTTTCTAAAAACCTTGAAGCAAGTGGCTGAATGCCAGCCCCAGTGAGGCCAGAACAGTTCCAGTACAAATTATACAACAGAGTTCCACCACATAATCTGTGGCAGTAAGGCAAACATTTCCGATGATAACTAATTTGCTGACTTCAAGAACCCCTTGAAATATGCTAAATAAGTGTTTCAGCAGTACAAAACAACTACTTTTGTACTACTGAAAATTTACATTAAAAGGTGTTTTGTGGTCAAATTACACTGTCTTTTCAGCAGTGTTCAATTAAAAAGATTGTTAGGAATTCATATAGTTCTTCTGTGAAGGGATAATAGGATTAAATTTCATTAAATGAAAAGGAATTCAATCAAATCTTGATTACTTAATCCTAAACAGTTTAAATGTGCCCTTACACAATGATGTTTCATGACTGATGTTCTCAAAAAGGATGTTCAGAGTCTGCAGAAGCTGTACACACACGTAACGACCAGACTTCTGACGCAAGATGTTCAAGAAGAAAACAAACATATTCTTCTCCAAGAAAAAGCTGAAATAAAATAGAGGTGTCATTAAGTCACTTGTTGTATTTAACTGAACATAATTTTACTAGGATCAGGGATGATTCTAGGCAAGTTTGACAAACAGCATGTTTTACATTTATGAAGAATTATTTTGCAAAGTTTTATCTGTGTAACAGAAGAGTATCTTCCAAAAACCTTAAATATTAACAAGGGCTCTTAAACATTCAAATTATACAGAAAAGGGATGTCAAGAAATCAAGGCCTTTTTTATTTTATTTTTAGTATACTCAATTTACCAGGCAGCTTCCCTACCTTGCAATCATAATTTTGAAGGAAAGAGCCTCTAAATGAGGGTTATGTTTTGCTCACTTGCCCCTTTTAAGCTAACACACTCTTCATCTTCAACACTGCAGACCTTATTTTTGATCCACTTTAATTATTTTTTCCCCACACCAGAAGCAAGCATTTAATGGTTTACTGTACAATTCAAACAGAAGTGAATGCTTGTAATGTTTTTAAACCAGAAATGCATGCAATTTAAAGAGAACAGTGTGGACTCTTTCCTACCAGGACATCACAAATACATATCTATGAAAATTTTTTTACATTAACTCCAAAAAACCCTCCTTATTCCTAAAATTCTCCCAAGCATAGAAGACAGTGAGGAATGTGACGGAGTTACAGTAAAAATATGAATGATCAGAATAAATTAATTTTCTTAGCCCACATCATAACCCAATCATGTTGAAATCATCTTGTAAAAATAAAAACAACCACTCCCTAAAAAAGTAATTAAAAACACCAAATACCTTAGCTTTACTTATATCAATCAAAAATTGCCTTTATAAAAGAGCAAGTGTCTTGAAGCAAACAGCCAAGCAATGGGCATTAATACAGTCAGATTTGCAACTGAATATTTGTTTTGAAGTTCATTTTTCTATCACACTATTTTATGAGGATTAAAATAACATCTAAAACAACCCTCTAAATATCATAGCTAGAATAAAATATCTATTTGTAGTATCTTATATAAATTGAAGAAATTTAAGTCATGATATTAATAGATGTACTGAGTAAATCTGGGCCCTAAAATAGGTTAGATTTTGTATTTATATCAAAGATTTGAGAGTCAAACAAAAGCAGTACATGAAAGGGGCTCTGGACTTGGAACACTTTTCTGTTAACAGAACCAAATTATCTGTTTTTTTATATGACAAGAATATGATCCTGCTTACCTATCTACTACAGGACACAGCTTTCCACCTACATTCATGAAATACAGTCTTGGAAGAGTTAACTTATGCAACTCTAATCATTTTTCAAAAACAAACTGGAGTAAAAAATGCTTAGAAGTACTTACTCAAATACTGAGCTGTCATTCTGATCCCCCCATATAAGGATCTCTGTTATAGAACGAATAGTCTCTACCAGCAGGTTGCGATTGTGATCTGTTACCGTTGTATTTTTAGTCAAAACATGATACATGTACCTAAAAGAAAAAATAATTACAAGTAGTATGCTATCCTGCCATTTTCACATGCACCATGCTTGTCTTTAGTCACTGTAACTTAATGTAGACACACACATACACACACACTATGTCTAATCATTGTACAATTTTAAAATCCTAAAATTTCATTTTAATACTGATACAAAGAGAAAAGTAATTGTTAAAGCAAATATGCAACTAATAAAACAAATTAATAACTAGCCAGGTGAGTTATGAATGCTTATGAATATGTTAAGATAGGACTAGAAATTACATAACACTTGTCCCATGGTGCTTCTTACAGCAACCTAGTGAAGCATGTTGAAATCAAAGGAGCAATAAGCAAGAAAAAGGAGAAATAGAAGAAGCCGGTAAGCATGCAGTAGCTGATATGGGAAAGCGTAATTCTGGAAAAAGGCACACGCAGATTTCACTAGAAAAGTTAGATCCGTTCTCTTGTCTGCAGAGACACTTTACAGATTCACGTCAATTTGATAGTTAATAATCGGGACTGTCAAAGACTATTCACTCATATTGGCAAAGCTTAATCATCAGGTCTCTAGCCCTTCAAGCACAGAAATACTGATCGGAAAGGTAGAAAATTCCAGCTTTACCATCTCAAAAGGCAAGGGTTTAAGGCTGTCTAGTGAAGTTTAAAAAAACACCCATGTGTCTATTACACAGGTGAGAGGAAGCTAAATAAGATTTGAAAGGCTGTATTTAAAGTCTCAGAATTTTACTCAGTCAAGGAAGCACATTTCTCATTCTTCCAAAATAAGATATTACATCAAAGATTACTTCCCTTTGTCCTAAAAAAAAAAAGGGAAGAGGGGGGCGGGCAGGGGACAGGGACAAATTCTAATAAAAGCACAAGAATCACTAGAGCTTTTCTACATTTTTTTTTTGTTTGGTTTTTTTGCTTTTATATAGCAATAAAGAAAAAGGATGGATGTAAGAAAGGTGCACGATTATGAAAGTAATTAAATAAAATATAATCAGAGAAATTTCATGTAATTTTAAAACTGCAAGAGTTTAGATTACTAAACACAGATCATATATTGCTATACTGCAATCTATTGAAAACCAGGAGTAACACCTGAACATTCAGGATTATCTGAAGGAAGACAGATTTTCCATACTAACAACCTTCCCATGAAAAGTGGAATTAATCAAAACTTCCAGGATCTATTTTTGGGAAAATAGCCTGCACGTCCTGATTCTGTGGCAGCCTATCATTATTGCTTTTGGATGCCACAGAAGTTTGTTCAGTGATTCAGGTTGAAATTTTAGGAATCTTATTAGTACAATGCAGGAGGTTAAAAGCTCAAGAAGCCAATTTTTAAGCAACAGACCCAAAGACCTCAAGCAGCTATTACGTAAAAGATAAAAATACCAATTTTGCCAAGTTACTGGAGGGTTCCAGGAAACGCCGTGCATTTCTAAAACAAAATTTCGGTCTATCTGGTTTAAAGTAAGTTTCATAAGTTTAGGTCAAAACCAGACTTGAAATCACATTTCAAAAAACAGTATTCCCATCAATTTTATCTACACTAAGATACTGAATCACTGCACAGGGCAAACATGCAGCTGCAGACTAAGATGTCATTTAACTGAACACACATATCAGGCTGTTCCAACTATTTATCAGACTTACAAAGACAAAACGAGATATTACCTAGTCTCAGTACCTTTTTGTGCTTGAATTCATTTAGAAAAAAAATATCATATTTGCAGTTTACTTAAAATTTGGTTTGGGGAATCTTCTTCAACCACTGAGCTGCCACTCAGTTGGCCAGTGCTTCACAGCACTTGTTGCAAGACATAGGCCGTCCTCATAAGCCATGCAGGAAGCAGAAGCTATTTTAGAGAAGTTTATTACGCTTTTATGGTAAGATGCTATGTGCTTGCTGATCTTGATATTGGTTAATCATCAAATAACAATTTTACTGTGTTGAGTACTGCACAAGGACACTGAGAGGTGAACAACTCTCAGAAGTTCAGTTTTAACAAACTTGATACACCTCATGCTCCCTTCCCCCCCGCCCAAATCAGCAATGTGATAAAGCCTACATCATATTAAGGTTAACCTACCAGACAGCAGAAAGAGGAAGAAAAAGGGAAGAGATGGCAGGAAGGTGAAAGACTGCCTTTTCATACTCTTCAGTAAAAAATTTTCTCTCCCTCTTCACACTGTTTTTTTCCCCTCATAAATCAATACTCATTTTCCAAATCCAGAACAGAAACTGCTCAGATTGAAACCATTCTAGAAAAAGTTGATTCATAGCCATCTCCTACAGTTGTAACTGCCTGGTCATGTGCCATACCATAACAGAAGTCACCAAATCGCAAGTCAAGAAGCACCTGCAAATCCTCTTCAACTACTCCAAGAATCACGGTTCAAGATTCCTTCTATGGAGACTGACAGTGTGACAGCTCGCAGTGAAGATGTGAGAGTTCAAGTCTAAACATCTGTAAGAATTCCCAGGGCTTTCTGAAAAAGCACATGGCACACAAACCCTGCAAAAATTTCCTGTTATGGCACTATATGTATTACCAGGACAGCGAATCAAAAGACAGAGCAAAAACTAAGTCATTGCTCTGAGCATGCAGCAGTTAATGGTACAGTGACAGAAGGCAATTAAACCAGAACAGTTCATTCCACAGCAATCTGTATAGAAAGTATCTTTTTCCTGAGAGTTAGTTTAAAGAGAGTAACTAATACTACACTACTTCACATATTTTAGCCTATTTATTTGAAGTCATATATAAATTATTGCATCTGTGAACAAATATTCCTCATTAAGTTACATTATGCAAACTTGGGAATAAAGTTTACTTCCACAGCAGAACTCTGGGAATGGGAAGTAGTGGGAAGAATTACATGCTATTACCTCACCTCAGGAGTCTATGGAACATAGAGCATTACAGATGCAAAAAGCAAGAAAAATTTAATAGTCAGGAATACAGTAACTCCAAATTAATTTACTTAATATCAACATTACTACAAAGTTCCTTGATTTGCTAACACACTGATGCACTTAGAGAAAAGAAGGGCTTCACTTTCAAGCTATTCCTTTAACTACTTGAAAATGCATGAGAAAGCACACACATACTTGTTTCTGCTACCAGGCATGCAACATACCATATCATGAGAATACAAAGTATCACACAAAACCAGTATTCTTATATTTACATAAATCCTCAAAGCCTATCTTGAAATGATGATTACAAAGGGGTCAAGTTTGTGCTTTGAAATGCTGAACCCTCAAAGAGAAGGTTTTTGTCATCTCTGTTTGAACACAGTCTTCAGATGTAGAGATGAACAAAAACCTAACAAAACCCCACCATGCAGGAAGTGTCAAAGCACCTGACACCACCAAAATCAGTGGGACATTTTGTCTGCAACTTAACAAGACAAACAAAATTCTGAACATTTTTCTGGTAACAAACTATGCTCAAAGGGATAACATCATAACTTGTGAATATAGAAAGTGTGTATTAATGACTCCTACTTACTACTTACAAAAATACACTAAAACAGATAAGAGTTTAGGAAGTAAAGGACTCAAATTTTAAAACCCCAGACTTAACCATAACATGCTTGCTTCTTCATCCTGCTTGTAACTATGTAATTACATACTGTTCTCATAGAGGAAGCTCAATGTATAGCATGGACAGTACTTCAGGAAATGAATCAGCTGTGAAACAAGTCTTCAACCATACATGTTTACGGACACTGCATCTGACCAAGTCATGAGAAATCTTCAGCATGTAACCCTAATGGTATAAAACTTTTTGTGCAATCAGTATTGGGAGCAAAGGGAGGAAAAAAAGGCCGCATTTTAAACTGCTGGATGCCACCCTTAAGAAGTGGATTCTGGCCTTGTTTCACACACAATTTCATGTAAAAGTAAACAAGTCATTTCAGACCACTTTTCACAAGCAACCAGTAACATTGTTCCTGTTTCCAGAATATTTAGGCTTTCTCCATTTATTAAGTTATTGACATTCACTCAATTACTAACCAAAGGGCACAAAAATATCAAGTTCTTGGAAAAGTAAGTCAGAAGCACTTGGGCAGCACATAGTACTGTTTCATAGCCTCTCTAGATTGCAATTCAATAAGGTATTAGAAAGCTAGATTAAATTGTTAACTGCTTTCACTAGACAAAGAGATTGTATCAAAACACTTAATACAAACAGCCTCACAATTTTCCTTTAGCCAATCCATTCTATGGCATGTTTGCAGAAAGATTGAATAGTAAAATTTCAAAAGCAAGCCTCAAACAAACTGCATTAAAGCTGATGGGAAAGGAAGTTCCAGATCCAACATTTACTGACAAAAAGTAGTAATTCTCTCAGTATTACTACACAGGTGTATTGTTTACAATTTTGACTAAACTCTACATTACACATGTTAAAAAATAAAAATATTCCCATAAGGATAACCCAGGCTAATTTCACTCTTGTAATATAGCCTAATATACCTTTTATAGGGCAAGCTAATCTGTAATAGCAAGTTCGGTGCGCTCAACTCATTCACATGGAACACAACATGGGGTTCTGATGAGTTGAAAAGATGAGAATGCAGACAGCTCATGAGACGGTGAGCTTATCAAGACTGACTTTCTTTCACGACCTCAAAACAAAGGTTTTTTTGCCCCTTTTTCCTTCTGTTGCTTTACCCACTTCAACTGCTACCTTGGAAAAGCCCTAAATTTCATTTTACCACTAGGTAGCTACCTTTGCTGTTGACATCTAGCTAGAAACTGAAATTCATACAGCCTAGCTAAACAAACACTAAAAATATACATATCCTAAACAGATCAAAGGTCTTGGCTGTCCTTCACATACTACCATTTTAGATTTCATGATTAAAGAAATCGCATGCAAAAAAGCAAACAAACCAAAGCTAGTATTTTAGTAGAGGACTATATACTTCAATTCTCAGATAAGAAGTCAAGCACAAGCCACAACACTTACAGCCTAATTCCCTTTTGCTGCAAATCAAACAGGGTATCACTTTTTCTACCCTCTGTGGCCCCAAGAGAACATATGATCACATTTTTCTTGCCTGAAATATTTTAACATCCTGAAGTCTCCCTCTTGACAGCCTTTTTCTAAACTTAAAATCGGTTCCTTCAAATTTTGTCAGGCACCAGCATTCTTGCTCTATCTTCAAGTGTAATATCAAAACCAGATAGAACTAAAGCTCCACGAGTGCTGAGTAGTACCCAATAACTACCCCTGTATGTTAAAGAGAATGTTCCTATGTTTATATCTGAGCATGACTTTTACCCTTTTTCCTGCATTGACAGATCATGTCTACTAACTAGTTTGACCTACTATGCTTCCAAAAGTACTTTCTACAGTGCTACTGCCTCATCAGTTTTGTATTTACAGACTTGATTTCCTTGTCTTTGGTAAAAAGTAATGGATTCCAATTAGTCTTGCTGGTTTTCAACATTTTTCCAGTTTAGAGACAAGGACCAGAATCCATAAGTCATCTTGATGTAATTGCAAGATCAAAATCTTGTATAAATGCATCCTGCTCATTACTGTCAGATCCCATTCACGTCCTCCTTATAAGTTGACTAATCATTTAAAACTACCAGACACTTATTTCTCAATGAGCTATGTATTCACAGTGATTTCACTTAGAAAATGCTTCCCCTCTTAATGACCTTTTCTTATTCAGTAGAAAGAGAAGCTGTAACAGTAGATCTCATTTTTCTCACAATAGCAGAACCCTTAGAACAGAGAATTTAAAATTGTTTTATCCCTTGCCATCCGCCCAACTCTTCAGCTTCAGAGCTAGAAAAAAAACATTCCACCTTCTGCAGTCAGCAGTAATGCAAGGATATCAGACTCTGGAGACTAACGTTACAATTCTCAAGCTCAACAGCTTTACTTTTGTGCCAGCTGCTGAGCCCTCTAACCAGGGTACCTCTGCTGGACCTGCAAAACCAGCACCCTGACTACCACGAAAGTCTGCCAACTACCGAGATCCCCACAGACATGCCTCAAAGGGTGTACATTGTTTACAGGCTGGGACCAGGCTCCTCAGTTCCCCGTATTAGCCACTACTACCAGGAAGCAATCAAAGTTGTCCCTCAAGAAGAATGTGGTATTTCTTGTCTTTATCATCTCTTACACTCTACTCCACTAAATGAGTCTGTGACATCATTAAAAATGAAACAAACACGTATCGCAGCCATGAGTGTGACATGACATCAGGGAACTGCATCTGCCCTGAAGACATTTTAGAAGGAAGATTTCCGTGAGAAAGACACCGACCCACACCGCACACAGACCCTCCTTCGCCGCTGCCGAATCGCTCCGGGAGCTTTCGGCTCGGGAGAGCTGCGCCAAAGCGCACGGGCGAGGAGAGGGCGAGCGACCGGCGCCTGCCGAGCCGCCCCCCTCCTCACCCCCTCTCCTCCGAGCCGCCCCGGCCCCACTCCGCAGCCCTCTCCGACGGAAAACCCTATCCCGAGCAGCCCCGCAGACGGAGCCCGGCCGCCCCCCGCCCCCCCGCGCCGGCTCGTACCCTCCGAGTCCCCTCATAACCTGGGAGAGCCGACCGCAGCACGGCTCCCCGCGACAGCCCACAGCCGCCCCCCCCCCGGCTCTCTCTCCCGCACAGCTGCCCGCGAGCCCGCGGCCGGCTCCGCACTTACTTGAGGTGGTCCAAGGAGTGGATGCTGCGGGCGGCCTTCCCGTGCCCGCCGCCCACCCAGCTCCGGGAGCGCCCGAACATGCTGGCGGCGAACAGTTGCTACGGCCCGGGAGGGCTCTAGGGCTTCATAGCCCCAAGGGGACGGGCGGGCGAGGGGCGCGCAGCGCCCGGGAGGGCAGAGACCGGGAACGAGCCCCGACAGCCGCGGCCACCGGCGCACACACGCGCCAAGGCGCATGCGCGGGCGGGGCACGCTGGGAAGGGAGCCCCCGCCCCCCGCGGACTGCGAGTCCCAGCAGGCACCGGGGCGGGGCGGGGCTGCTGTTCGTCAGCCGGGCGTCGAGGGTGCGGGGGGGCTCGTTCCGTCAGCTTCCCGCCTTGGCTCTCCAGGCGCGCTCTCTCAGGACCCCCGGGTTGGGAAGGCACCCGCCAGGGCCCGCTGCCCACCACGGCCCGCCAGCCGCCGCGGCCCCGCCACAGGCCTGCCACCTGCAAGGAAACGGGCGAGTCTCCGGGGAGCCCGGAGCTTCCTCCTTTCCTGTCAGGATTTCCACAGAAAAGTGGAAACACGGGCCCTAAGCCGACCTCCTCTGAGGGCCGCATTTCGGCAGTTTGTCTCCGAGTAAACCAAGTGGCAGCGTCGGGCAGGTGCTCAGCCCTTCGTGAGCGCCGTGTCTGAGCAGGAGAGGAGCGATGGGCCTGGAGGGCTGAGGGCCGCCCGCCCCTCCGTGAGCTGGCGGACTTGGCTCAGGTTTTTTCTGTTCTCTCTCTGGCAGTTACGAGACGGATCTTGTCAGGTCGCGAGAGGACTGTTAAGTCAGAAGAATATAAGAGACCAAATTTAGCCTAAACAAAAACCAGCCTTTAAATGTGCGCATATACCTCCCAAATACATTGTAGGTTGAGATAAAATTTGTCCCCTGACATTCCTTGCTCACCTTCCCTAACTCAAGTAGTTGTGGCGGGGTCGGTTCTGACCAGAGGGGAACAGGATGCTGCAAGAGGCAGCGACGGAACTTGAGCTGCTGACATTCCTCTTGCTGAGGTTTTTCCAGTAAGGACTGCACATTCAGTTTTGCATCAGCTTAAAAACTATATTAATTAAAGCAGAACAAAGAGAACAGGACCATTAATGAATGTCTTGACCTGGTTTTAAATTTTTTTGCATTAACCGGATAGATATACTAAATCTGAGTAAAAGCTGAAGAGTTTGTCAGCCAGTGTCAAAATAAAAACCCAAACCCCAAGTTTAAAATCATGCCTTTCATTATATTTTGACACAGGTAAAACCTTGGTCAGCAAAGAAATCCCTCCGCCGAAGTCAAAAGGGGCCCGGGCCCGCACGGCTGCTGCGGGAGAGCAGAAAACGACTTCCCGGGGCAAAGACACGGACGACAACCGCCCGCGCTGAACCCCCCTGGGGCTGCCCTGGGTGCCGAAGTGCTCGGGGGAGGCGAGGCGCGGGGAGGCGAGGCGCGGGCTCCACAAGACGCCTCCTGGCCTCTCCAGCCCGGCGCGGCCGGCCCTCCGGCAGGCGGAGCGGAACCGCGCCGCCGGTAAAGGCGGCGGA
>JAVJGG010000061.1:7645596-7657949 GCA_035590195.1 Aviceda cuculoides | reverse complement strand
CCGCGGGGCGCCGAGCGCGGCCCCGGCGGCTCCCCCCGCCCGACACCCCCACGCGGAGCCCGGCGGGGGGACGGGACGGGACGGGGACACACACACAGCGGCGTGTCCTCCGGGGCGCGGTGAGGAGAGCGTCTTTCCCCAAGGACCGATTTTCACAGTTCTGAGGCACTGCAGCGGTTGTGCTCGGTGTTCTGTTTACAGCTGATCAACAGCCTTGCTAATGCGGTCTCCAAAGCAGCGCTGAATCTAAATGAACATCCAGGCTAATATTTATTAAAATTCAGAGACCGTACTCGAGACAGAAATACATCTTAATCAGATGCCCTTTAAAACCTCTCTCGCAGATAATAAGAAACCTATTGAGCTCACCATTCCCCTCGCGTTAATCGTAGCACAAGCATTTTCTTGATCAATTTCTTGTTACGGTTTTGAGTGATACTAAAACTGTGGAAATGTTGTAAGGATGTAGCATTTTAAAAAGGGGAAATGCAGTTGGGAAGAAAATCACTATTTCTAGCTAGGACTTCCTGTGCCAAATGTATGGTAATGAAAACATTCGCAGTTTAAATTAAAATGTGTTGGCAAATCTGCCAGTAGAAATTTTAGCAAAATATTGCCTGTAATTTGAAAAACCCATCAGGATACCTTTTTCTTTTCTATTTGAAATGAGGGAAATAAATAGGAAATTCTGCTGTAAGGTTACAGACATAACCTTGGTGAACATCCTGTACAAATACCATTTAACATCAAGCTATTTTAATCAGTCTTCTAATTTAAAAAAAAAAAACAAACAAATAAACCTTTTCTGTAGTGCTGTCTTTCATGCAGGTTAAAACTATCTCCTAAATATTTCTATTCAGATTCCATATAAAGCAATAGTAGGTGATTTTGGTCAATAGCTTAGAAGGAAGAAATGGAAATTTTTGGTGTTGGAGTAACATTGATTGCACAAGCACAGCTGAACAAAGCTTGGTCAAAGGCACATGGGAGCATAACAAGTGTATGTGTGTGGGGGAAACAGATCTTTGTTGCTACTGAAGAAATCCCACTGCATATAGTTACTGCAAATGAAAGTCTCTATGCCAACTTTTGGTGCTCCATCCCAAGCAACTAGATTAGAATCACTTCTGTTAGAATAGAAGGTCTGGAGCAGGACTAAATTCCCCACAAAACAGTGTTGGCTACTTTTGTGGCTGTCTCCTCCCCTCCCCTTTCAGCTGGGCAAATAACACACATGCTCTGCATTCCAGGAAGGAAATTCTTAAAAGCTAATGGAAATTTAAGCAAAATCTTTGGTGCAAAAAGCCCTAGCCATTTTTTCCCCCAAAATACCTTTCCCCAAACCCCATCCTCCAACACCATCTAATACAGGGATTAAAAAAAATTTTTGTAATCACTTTTTTGCTGACTAGGATTTGTAATGATGAGTTGCATCTAGTTTTCAGGAAGACCTAAGGAGAACAACAGACATCATTTTTCTCGGTAGATTTTTCCTACTATGTGAACACATAGTTTGATAGAGCGTAGGGTCTGAGCACAATTCTGTTCAGCATAGAATAAATGGGCTGCTTAAAATTTTCCTTCATACTAATAGGATAAGCAGCTCTGCAAACCTCTTGATATTCTAACTATAAAACCATGTCACCTCCATATGTAGAAATCGAAATGCAGAGGTCTTCACAAAGCTCAGAAGTAAGTCTCAGTCCATATCCACCTTGAACTAAAGGAGCTCTGCACAGGTACCAGCTCCAGCCTTGATCCTTTAATTTGGAAGCTGTCATGTTAGATGGTGGTTTCCACTGAGAATCAAATCACAAATCCTTAAAGTTAGATCAATTATTAATAAGAGAGCAAAAAATATACTATTACTGTGCTTCATCTATTTATATATTCAGTAATATTTGTGCACACAGCAGCCAGGCCACAAATTGCATAATTATTTAGCTACCAGGCAAAGACTCAGCATGTCACCATGAAAAGGAATTTGTGTTAATATCCTGGTTACAGGTTTCTTCACTGTTCTTTGTCACCAGCTCCCTAGTAAGGCAGGCAGAAGAGGGCCCTAATTTGGAGCTGTGTTTTCTGCTTTGGGAGCAGAAGTAAGGCACTGAAAGGGAAGACTTAAATCCCTTTGGTGCCTAGCCTGCAGCGACCCAAGTTCTGCACGAGTGTTAACCCATGCTCTCCGTAGGCCCAGGAAGGCTGCACGCCTGCCCAGTTCATTTAGACCCAGAAGTGCTGAGGATTCACCAGACACTGAAGGAAGAATGGGTCTCAGTTTTACCGGCAGAGATGAAAAATACATAGGCATACTCTTTGCATTAAATATAAGAGGAGTGTTCTTCATGTGACTCACCAGTGATTACTGAGATCTAAAAAGCTATGATTAGCCTTAGCTGAAACCTTGCAGTGTGCTCCTTGCATTTTGAAAGCAATGCCTTGCACCCAGGAGGTGAGTGGCACGCATGACAGGAAAACAAAGGGGGCAAATCCCAAGAGGTGATCCTGCAAAACGTGGAAAGGCTAATTTAGATGTAAAAATAAAAGAGCATGTGGATCAGAAGAGCTCTGTTCTCTCTTGCAGCAAAATCCTCACCTGAACAAACTCAATAGGAGCAAAATTATGTGCAGGTTTCTGAGCATAATTGGTGGCAGAGATTGAAGGTGGACAACTAAGAAGCTCAAGGAAGCTTCCTATCCTATTCAAATTGAGAAATCAGTCTGTGTAAACTGAGCAGAATTGAGCTTGCTCATGTCATCTACTGTTTTAGTGTGAGTGTGCCAGGTTTGTTATTATATTTGAAGTCCCCTGGAATAAGGTGATATGGCTGTTCTCCTTGTACTTTCTTAAATCAGATGTGACTCATCATGAAGTACTCTAATCAGAAAGAAAATGAACAAAAGTAATCAATAATGACAACTGAATAGGAAATACTGGATTTATTTAATCTTACAGTACAAGCATTATCTATATTTTTTCATCAAGGTGAATTATGATGAATGTCTTCAGTGGGCAGAATACAGCACTCAAAAACTTGTGACTCAGCACTTCTGCTGAATGCCAGCATCTAAATCTAAATCAAAGAAATAGCTTTACTCACTAGCTTTAGAAATGCAGGCTCAGTGTCTATAAGAGACGGCATGGCCCAGAGGAGAGGGAAATCAGCACGATGGACTCTTTCCCGTGTCTGCCACTGATGTCTTCTGTGAGCTTAACTCATTTGTGCCTCTGTTCCATCTCTCTAAGAGATGCCGTGTCAGGAACACATCAGAAGCATGATATCACTAGCAGTGTCAGGATACACGTAAATGCATCAGAATCCACCTCCTGACTTCTTCCATTACAGACTTTGAATCTTTAAAATAATGAGCACAGTGATCCATTACTTATTTTACCTTGCCATTTTTCACTATGCTCTTCCCTTATTTGTAGAAATCTCCATGTAAAAAAAAAAAAAAAAAAGGTGGCTTGTGGACTCTGTGAATGATATCAGTCAGCTAGTTTATGTGAGTTACAGTAACAACGGGATTAAGAGCAATAGCTGTGATTTTCAGAACTCTGTTTTGAATTCTTAGATGTTATTAAAATTAATTGAAGTTGAGTGCTCAAACTCACCTGATAGCTCTGCTTTAAAGAAACTTTTGTGCTCTGACTCTTCTTAACAGGAATTCCATCCTAGACGGAAGGAAGACAAAATTGTGGTTAACTGATGAACTGACCATACAGACTCATTAACCACAGCCATGGACAGTCCTAAGTGATTTTCTACGAAATGCATTCATTTATATAATGCAAAGAGAGGAGGCAGGTTTTCCAAAAGCTGCTGGTAATAACATTAGTTAAAATGAAGCATAGAAAATAAAGATACATTCAAATTAGGATAGAAATAGTTCAGGCCTGAGTATTTCATATGTTAAAAGCCCCAGCCACATGTGATTTTAAAGAATAATTTTAAAAAATAATTTCTGTGGTTTTTCCCTACAAAAATGAAGCTTACTGTAATCAACTTGCTTCAATAGGTGGCAATAATTAATTACTAGTTTTAAGCTGTCAAAGGAATTAAGAAACAAATCCAATTTAATTCTTCATGTTTGTTCCCTCTGGAGGAGGGGCAAAGTGAACACTATAGTTCAGCTAGCAACTAGCAATCCTAAAATAGAAGAGAAGAATGATTTGTTTAGAGACATCGAGTTTGTATATTTGACCAGTCCGACTCTTTGCATTTGTCCCCTTGTGATGATTCTAGTTTATATGGAGTACAACCGTCTCAAAGAATTAAATAGTACACAGAAGTGGCTAAATCTTTCCATTTCTTCAGGGAAACTGTCAAACTGTCTTTCTCTTCCCAGCTGAGTTTTCGTACTTTGGCCACAAACTTGGGGAAAAAAATAGCTGAATAGTTTGAATGATGCTCTCTGAGGACACAAGCGTATTTCTAATGTATGTGATAAAATGGGTAAAGACTTACAGCAGCCATATATGGAAAATAACGGTCTAATGGAAAATTATGATGTGCACTGAATGATCTATTGCTGGGTAAAGCTGTAGTTCAGTTTATAGACTTAAAGCTGTAGACTCTTTGAAGAGCCAGGAAAAAAGACCTGAGGCTTGCTCAGACAGTAGAGCCCAAATAGGCCATGAGATGTGAAGCACGCTCTCAGGAACCAGAAAGCAGACAATGTCAGGATGTGAAACAGTCACTGCGTTTCCTTTGGTCCGGCCTGAACTGTGAAGAACAATAACTTCACAGACAGAATTAACAAAAATACCATGACTGATTTTCTTCTAATGCTAGAATTATGCTATAATAGTCGTACTGTTAAATGCTTACAGGTATCTTTTGGCCTATTGGAAGACTTTAGTTCTGAGATTTTAAAAATAATTGCTACCTTTTCATTTTCCATTGGTTTTTTGAAACATTTGAAATTTTCTGTTAAAAATTAGGTTCACATGAAATTCAAAGGACAGACTTCTGATCAGCTGAATAGAAAGGCAAGATTGAATATCCTGATCAATTGTATCATTCACACCCCATTTAATATCTGCCACTACAGATTGCAGTCTTAGACTAGCAGCCCTGCAGCAATATTTGAAACTTCCATTAGACAGCTTTATACTTTGCTTTGGAGGCCCGATACATTTTGCTGTGCTCTTTTTAAGTCAGCCTAGAATTTGATCTACAATGCAGAATCCTAACAATCTCCCTGAACTGTCTGCTGTAGATTGAAGTTTTTAGTTCAACTGGGAAAGTGATCAGATAAACGTAAAATGAATAACCTGTTAGAGCTCCTGTTTCCCCTTTTCTTGTTGTTAGTTTAAGAGAGAGGATTTTGAGCATATGATTACTGTTAGCAGGGTACTGTAGCTGATAGACATTTGACAGAAATACCTCACTGGACATGAAAGCGCTTCTTGTTTCCGACCCAGCACCTGCAGTGAGTGGCACACAAGAACGTACGAAATGTCGCGATGGGTCAGACCCCGATCACCCAGCCCTGTGTCCTCCGCTGACAGGGGCAGGGGATGCTCTCGGGGAGAGCACGTGATCCTGGCCAAAATCTGCAGTCCGTTCTCTTTGGACTGTCCAGAAGCCACAGGGGTAGAATGAGGCATGTTAGAGGGCACGTTGCTGCCCAGCCCTTTAGCAAATGTTTTCCAAACCCGCCACGTTTTCCCCAATGTTAGGATATCCTTCTGGAGTTCCTTGCTATCAGTACAGCATCTGAATACCTGGAAGAGCTTATTTTCTGCAGTCTTGAAGATTTCTCTGTTCACTCTCTTCTCTGGGTCACTAATGGTGATGTCGAATAAAAGTTGGGCCCTGGTATACCCTGCTACTGACTTCTTTCCTACCAAGGCTTATTCCTGGCTTCCGATCTTTTAATCTGCTTTCAATCCATAGAACATTTCCCCCAGTACTGTGTCAACCTGTTTGCTTTTGGCTTCCTGTAACACCTTTGTTAACGATACCATATTCCTCGGTCTGTCCATGCTCACGCAGAACACGTGCCACAGCGTTTCATTTTCCAGTCAGACTCCTGGCAGATTCTGTTATGCTTTCTGCACCTGGAATGGTGGCAACTGTCCCAGCTCAGGACCCCTTGTGCCAGACAACCTGACGTACGGTCCGCTGAGCCTCTGCTCCGGGCACAGAAAGTGAAGAACAGGAGAGAGGCTGTGTTTTGCCCTGCAGCCCGGTGAGAGCCTTTTCGTAGAGCTCCGTGCTTAAAGCAGATCCGTTAGCAGGTCTGCTATGGCTTTGTACCACCAACTCCCTTCCCATTATAGAGCCAGACTAGGACCGTCACTGCGCAGGGTCGCCTGCCTTCCCGTGCTGCGCGGGAGGCCTGCAATACCTGTAAGGGGAAGGAGGGAAGAGCTGTCCTTCCGAGACTTGCTCCACACGGCGATCTCCGGAGCTGCGGGCAGGCGGGGGACCTGCTCGTGGTCTTCTGTACCTCAGCTCTCTTTCAGCACAGGTTCCTCCCCAGGCTATCGTCCCCTCTCAGAGCTGCACCATTCTCCACTATATGAATTAGTCTTCTGTAAGGTCACAAGACCAAATGGACACAGTCACTAGCGCCCAGCACCTCCATAATCCACAGCTCTGGTTCTCCTGAAAGAAGGCTTCTCAGCCCTTGTTGACCTCTGATGATAGTAAAAAAACACCTCTTAACAGCTGCCAGATACTTTGATCCAGTCAAGGCAAATTAGATAAACTGGCATAAAGCAATATAACAGTAATTTATTCTTGTCAGTAAGACCAAGAAGTTACCCCAACATGTTATTGAACTCTCTAACTACTTACCAGTGGATCCAAAGTGCTTTGGACAAAGTGACTTTAAAGAAGAAAAAGAGAAAGTGACCAAAATCAGAGGCTACGTCAAACATAGGCAAGACTTAACACAATTCTAGAAAAAATAACAACAGTCTAATGAACAGTATCTGGTTAAGAAAACTGTAGCCAGTTAAAAAATCAGTTTTAATAGGTAGGTGTAATGATGTCAAACCTAGCATAAAATAGGCTATCCCACTGTGTGTCACAGCTGGTTGCAGTCTCTTAAGAGTAACCCTTACTAAGTGATGTGATGGACTGTGGTTGACAGCTTATTCTTAGCCCCCTCACACTCATATCTTCATGCCTCTGTGAAAACTACACTAAGGACTACTGTGCTTTGACATTAACAGAGACTGTTACATTGATTTCTCAGAAAGGTTGTTCAGGCCTTTACTTCTCAAAGCATTATCATCCATAGTCGCAACAGGTTTGGGATTTGGGGTGTTTCTTTTAAAGAAGTCAATGACATGGCACTATATCTAACATAGGCAGCAACTTCTCTGTTCATTTTAGGTATAGAGGGTTACTCTGTATTTTATGTGTTTTCTTTTAAACAGATTCATTAAAGACCTGAAATGGATTATGACCAGGTTAATGGATCAAGTCATGGCAAGAAACTATACTCTGAAATACAGAGTTGAAAAGAAGGACAAGGGGACAACAAGAAGAGTTGTCATCAGAGCTTGTCAGCTGTGACTTTTCTCCATGGTCATTGCCTCTGGAGTGTGCACTAACTGCAGTGATTCACGCACCATACTGGGCTTCCATAGGTTAATTTGGGGATGGACTGTATGAACAAATAGTATAAGCTATGTTCTGTTATAACAGAAAATCAAGATGTTACTCAGATTTGATAAACTTTTGAATAAATACCATGTCACCCATATGGACACACTCTACATACTGCTTAAGCAAGTTTTACAATCACACATTGAAAACTCTACCAGCCAGTAGTTCAAAGACAGTACTCTCTCAGGGGAAAATGCACAGGAGTGACTGCAAGGAGGTTCTGTTCAGGGCAGTATTACGGCAAGAGCTGTGCTAGAAAGATATTTTATTTAAATTGTGAGTTTTGAAATAGATCAGAGAGTGAATTTTATATAAGTCAGGTGGATTCATTATCTAATACAAGATACTCTGCAGATTGTTTAAGCTTATGTTCCTATGTACAGCTGTGAAAGCAATACAATAAAGACTGACCTTTTCCATGAAAAAGTTAAGCAGTCGTGTTGGAGTTGTTCTTTTTCAATTTGAACAGAAAATAATTGAAATACGCTTTCCAGGAAATTCCAGTTTTCCTACAGGTACCTGGAAGTAGTTCCAGATTGTTGAGATGGCCAGCATGTAGGAAATCCTTCTCATGAACAACTACTTAAAAAATCAGACCTGAACTGAAACACCAGGAACTGCACACTGTAGCGGGGGGTGAGGGGGAGCCCCCATGCTACTGAGGACAGGTATTGTACTGGTTTTGTCTTATTACAGTTTTTAGAAAAGACTGATTTTTGTACCTGTGCAGTCATTAAGCCAAGTTGATGTATCAAGAACATTTTAGATAAAGCAGAATTGAAAGCCTTTCTCCTGAACTCTCTCTCTGCATTATGTCTGTCCTCTGCAGTCTGTGTCTCTACCATCTGCTCCCAGCTGAGGCTTTCAGATCCAGAGAGATGGTGTCGTGAGGCTCTTGACAGCCAGTACGAGGGAACAAGAGGGTGATGCTTTAGATCCCCCTTGAAACAACAACAAAGAAACTGGCGTATCAAAATCTTTTTTCCTGATACTCTCAGTGTGTTGCACTCAAATGGCATTTTTAAACTCCTCGTGCGTAGAAATTAGCTCGCAGTCCTCAAAATTCTGTGCCCCAAATGCAATTCTCAGCTGCTCCTGCAAGAGGTGAAGGACTGTCATTGAACTAAGTAGCTTTTCCCCAAGATAAGTTCCATCAGATACAGTTTGGGGCCTTAAAACACTGACAAGTGCTTTGTTCCATACAATCTCTGGCCTGCAATTCAGGGATGAAGTCACTTGGGGCACAATATTCTAACACATGAAGACACATTTAGGGAACTAAATCCCCATTTAGGCACCTATATAAAGAACAGCCAATTTTAAAAACTTCCTAAGCTTCCGTTCACATGCCCATTTGGCACTAATACAAGAAAGGCTGAATTTTGCTACTGAAGGCATCATTCCTGCTGCCTATATAATTAGAAATTATAGTTCACAGAAATGGCTCACACTAATTTTTCAGGATCACATGCATGCCATTTTAAGAAATGGTTCAGTTTGTCATTATAGGTACTTACTGCAGTTTCTACTAGTTTGTAATCATTTCCCTGCAGTGGGTTGTGCCACACGATGCACAGATCAAGCAATACAAATTTCACCAAGTAATTAACTTTGGAGATTCTGAAACTTAGATCAAGATTTCTGTTTTCTCAGAACAGCTCGGCTTCGTACATTAAAAGGATGGGGAGAGTACTTGAATTACGGGATCTGACTACCATCGTAATACAAGTCTAGCATTTTAACAAGGCTTCTTTGACAACAAAAAAGAGCATGGGCATAGAGAGAGTAGCATTTTTCTCACCCTAAAAGACTTTTAGAACACAGATTTGATCAGAATAGCTTTTTTAGGTAGCCAGTGAATTCAGTCCTCTATACACAAGATACTCATTTGACAAAAACATTCTGGATGAGCTTTGTGTCACAAGAATATCCAGACTTTGAACCTTGATTAATTTTAGAACTTTCAACTGCAAGAAGTCTGAAAGGATGAAAAAAACTTGCTGTCGTTAGCAGGCAGCTTCAGTCAGCACTTTTATATCTTCTATTTCTGGACTTACAGTCTGTCAGTTGGCATTGCAAGATCCCATTGCCTGTTAAAGGATTATTTCTGTATTTCCAGACCACTGAACTGGTTAGTGCCAGCAGGACCAACCTGTCTCCCTCACACACAGTGCTTTCCGTTAACCTACAGTACGAAGCCCTGAGCATGTCATTATGTTCAGAAGCCACCAGTGGTTTCATAGTGTCCCCAAGAGAAAAATAAAAATAATTTTCAACAGGTACTACAAGCTACTGTAAAAAGGAATACTCACTTTTATTAATACTTTAAAAAAGATGTATAAAGACAACCAGAACATTGTATCACAATTTACAGTCTGTACATTATAAACATACATTTCCCACTAACTCATAGAACAGCAGTACATCCAACATGATTTTATCAGTCCAGACAGGGTCCTGTAACATTCAGCTGCCTGTGTAATATTTAGCACATTCTCAGATTCAGTGTAGCTGCAGAATGTATCGCTACAGGGGCATTTGTCATCCAAAGCTTAGTAAAGGGAAGCCAAGACGAGGGCTCACCATAGATCTGCACAGCTGGAGTGCCGCAGGCTGATGGGAACATCAAACGAGGTTTGGCTCAAGCTACCTCCCATTCAAGCAGCTGAAAGAGGGGAGCGTAAATGCGATGTTTTCCATGACAGGCTAGAGACAAGAACCATGCAGACAGTTAAGAAAAATACTACTTTCTAGTTACAATCATATTCTCCATAGAGTTCTTCCACCTTGCTCTCCTGTACTCTTCCCTTCACATACTATGTCTGGTTCCCTGCTCTCCTTTGAGTAACAACAGAAACAACAAACCAGACCTTCCTTCCTTCTTTCTTTAATTTGTCCACCCTCCATCCTTGCTGTCAAGATTCTGCAGGCACTGACACTTCAGCAGAGTAGTGTAATTTGCTGGAAAGAACATAGAGATTGTGGGTTTGAACTGTTTAAAATTGGGGACTTTTTTAAAACCAAGCAACAGAGTATTTGAGAGGTTAGTTGAGAGATTCTAGTTCGCGTAGATCCTTGGGTCAGTATTGTCAGTGCTTCCTAGCTGAAGAGATTTCACGGAGGCTGTTGAGCTAATTCTGAGCTAACCATGAAATAGAGACCTCCCTTCCCAATTTGTGGCATATTGAATATTCCTAGCTTTTTCTGTCCCTTTTTGTTTTTCTGTCTCCAGACTCTAACTGGACAGGGAGCTAGAATGCTAGTCCTGACAATTGTCTCTGTACAATTATAAGTTCTCTCCATGTTCACAGAGCTAAAATAAAAGAAAAAAGAAGACAATTGCCTTGCCATCGCAGTCAGCAGGACCAGTATTTGGCCCACATATCACTGAGACCAGCAGCACAGACACATGATAACACTTTGAAATACATTACTGTCTGTCATTGCCTAGTTAGTCATAACTCTGTACAAGAAGGCCACGTAACCACACACAGTAGTGATTTCACTGTCAAGTATAAAATCGATGCTTGTACATTTATGCTGCCACCTGCAAGTGAGAAACTAAATCCCAGTCCAGGTATATGAATTTAAAGCTCTCAGTTGCGACAGAGTAAAAAACCTTTGAAGATTGTCACTGTGGGGATTTTTGTGCAAATACCAAAAGCTATTTGTATGCTTTTGGATTTCTGCAGTAATGTCAGAAAAATTCTAAATAGTTTTCCAGTTTAAATTCCTTTCTTTTTACTTCTTTTTTTCCCAATCTTTTTGAAGGACTCTATAACACAAGAGTGATATAAAATATCTGTATCCCTTAAGACAGCATTACTGATTAGCAACAAGAAAAGAGCTACTTCTAGATTCTCGTGCATAATCTTGCAATAACAGACTGTTTTCTACAACTGATCATTCTTATTTATGGTCCTGACTCTAATGCTTCAAATCAGTTCAGACAGACAGGTGAAACTGTCTTTGAGCTTTGGAAGTCCAAAATCATCAAACCGAATTTGACTGCAGTTACCACTGGCACCATGAAACAATTAGATTTGATCTGTCAGTATTTCAGATGTTGCAGGTCCAGCAGCTTACAGATTACTCTCTAATGAATCGATGATGGAATTTTATACTATCAGCATCCTGGTGATTCCTGGTCATGTTTAATGGTGATCACAACATCCAGATGCTCTTTTCATCTTTGAAATTTGATGTCACTTAACTCTTCATGACTTTAGTAGAAACACAACTGGGTCTTTGAATAGCATTTTAAGTGACCTTTAAAAAATTTGAACTCCATCATTCACCCACTTCAAGCATTACTCAGAAGCTTAAATGTGACTTATTTTCATTTTGCCACTATCATGAAAGTCAGACACCAATTCATAAAGCAGCAAGAAGATAGGAAAACACAGATGACACCTTCCCCTCTATGTTACCTGTGAAATGACGAAAACAGAATATTAGATAAATGCCTATCAGCCTAATCACCATTAATATCACCAAAACCATATATTTGATGTGCTTTGCAAACAGACAACAGTGACTGGTAGATACTGGGTGCTTCAAGTTTGGGAGACAGGATCCAGGCTTCCTGCTGCTACTTATCCTCAGTGCTAATGAAGAAGAAAGTTTTCTCACATACTCAGATACTATACTGGAAAGCTGCCTGGCAGAGAAGGACCTGGGGGTGCTGGTTGACAGCCGGCTGAAGATGAGCCAGCAGTGTGCCCA
>JAVJGG010000061.1:7603892-7644235 GCA_035590195.1 Aviceda cuculoides | reverse complement strand
TAGTGGGCATGGATGACGGTTGGACTTGATGATCTTGTAGGTCCTTTCCAACCTAAATGATTCTATGATTCTATGTTACCTTTATGGGATCATGTGAATCTACACACTGATCCTAGAGTCCAGCTGCTGAAGGTGTTCAAGAACTCCATAGGGAATGGTGGGATTCCACATCCTGTAAGGGCAAATTCAGAAAGGAAAGAGATTTTGAGAAGCGTAATTTGCTTCACAGGTTTTTGGTGTGTTTGGTATGTTTGTGGTTTGTTTTGTTTTGTGTTTTTAAAGTTGTCTTTCCCTTTTGAATATCATTCTGCAAAAGTATTTAAGCTATGGAACAAATGAAAATGCATATTCATTTAGAAGAAAGCAGTTCATTCTTCCATAACCTGGCTGACTCTCATTGTAGGACACACTTATAGTCCCATCTCCATAACTGTTCTTTGGCTTCCTGTCAAACTCCCTTCCCCTTAACGTGTACTGGCAGCTTCATTCTAACCTCTAATGATGGCTGCTCATTCTTTATCCTTCAAATACAAGTCCTGCAGCACTGAGTAGGTCAGGTACTCTGGGAAGGCAGAAGATTAACAAAGGGAGGCTCAATGTAAACTATGCTTAAAGCAGGACAAGCTTGCTTGCCTGTGACAACTGGGAATTAATGTAGCTGAAACCAGAGACAAAATTTTTAACATTTCTGTGACTGCTTTTGTATCTTGGTGATGTCTTTTTTTTGCCTCTTATAAATCTGACAAATACAGAACACAGCTTTAGCATGAATTCTATCCCAATTTACAGAACGAATATACAGCAGACAGCATATCAAGAGACTTACACTAAGTTCTTTATATGGGGACATTTTCGTAGGCTGTCAGTCAGCTGCTGGGCTCCAACAGCAGTTATTTTGTTATACTGAACACTGAGGAAAAAAAAACCTTTGTTAATCCAGATCACATCATGTAGCAGTGTAATCAAACATTTCATTCAAAATAAAAAATACTATATGGGTTTATCTGCACATGGAGGAAGAAAGAAAAAGAAAAAAACCCAAACAGATCCTTGATTCAAAAAACCTATAATACAATACTCAAAAGGTCAAATGGGAACTTCATTAAGTTAGTTCATCTGAGGGATTCCTTATTCTGTGTACCTGAAGTCCTTCTCCAACTCCCCATGACCCTGTTCTCCCATCTTAAAACCAATTTTTCAATTTTTATGGTGAACTGCTCCCTAATCCTTTCTAACCACTGACTATCTGGACTCTGCAATAGCACATTTTCCCTGTGAAATTTCCCTGAAATTTTCAATTTCTGTCTCCTCTACCCTGAGCACAGCAGATTTGAGTTTTCAGTATCCAAGCAAGTAAGCTTTCCTGGGCCATGTCAAAAGATTTCATACTCACTCTAGCACTCTTAAAGATGCCATCGCAGGAAGAACTTTCGCAAGATTTTCTGCTCCAAAATCACAAATGCTATTATTGTATAAGCTGCAGAAAACCAAACCGGTATAGTCACAGTTGAATAATGGATAATGTAAACAGATTACACATTAGATCAAGGAATTTCCGATATGGCTGGTACATCTTAACTTCCAATTTATCCTTACCTATTTGCATCCTAATCTATTCATTAACGTTTAAAACACAGTTTCATATTTTCTGTATCAAGTAAGGCAAATGGCCACATCCCTTCTTCAGCTAGCACAACTACAGCAAAAATAGGTCTAGATTCTTAATGAGTAATGAGAACATTTCTGTCTACATTAGATCAAATTAAAAGCCTGCAAGAAAATGAAGCTCAAAGACTTGGGGCACAGCATTCAAAAGATTTCCACATGAGCAACTTATTCCAGAATTGCACACTGTGGTTTCTTGCATTCCCTACTGAGACACTTCATTCAGGCCTATGCCAGACTTTTAATGAAGTGGGATGGACCACTGGTCCCGTACCAGCAAACACACACCACCTTGTTGCTGGCTTAGGGCTTAGCACTGCTCTTAGCAAGCTCCCCATAAGCTTACAGTAGATCATGGCCCTGAGTGTACACTTGTACAGGGTATTATTCATAAGTGGGTATTATGGATTGGATTTAAAAATCAGTACAGTCTTCATTATATTCCTGAGATATCCTTGTGTATGTCTTACACTGGGTCATACATTTCTCTCCTCTTCTCTCTAAAGGCTTTATGCAAGAATGAAGTCGAAAGCTTGGCTGCTGCATAGTGTACATATTTGTTGAGTAATTTCGCACAAAGATAGCAAGGTATGTTGTATAAAACAACTGAACAGCATATAACTACTTACCTTAGTGTCTTTAACGAAGACAAGAAAGGAAGAGCTGTAGCTAGCTTCTCCGCACCCACATCTGTTATCTTATTCTGTGATAAGCTACAGTAAGTGAGATCGCTTTGTTAGTTGAGCACATTTATTCTAATTTATTACAATGTGGGGAAAATTAATTTTTTTATGTCTTTTTTGTATAACTTGGACAGTCTGTTTAGACCGAATGCAGGGAAAAAGACAAATTATGACCCTTGAAGGGAAATGAGGAATTGCCAGAGGATTAACTTATTTCTCTAATGAATGTACAGATTAAGTATGTCCATAGACTCATTGGCCTTCCATGCCCATGGGTTAGTTGTCCCCATAATTAACACACAGTCCCTTATGGCTCTAGATTTAATCTATTTCTTTTCAAAATTTCCCAGAACTGTTTATCTTGCACTTACTTTAATGTTTCCAGTGATTTCAGGGTTGGAAAGACTTCAGATAGACTCTCTGCTCCTTCATCTCCTATCCCATTTTCACTCAGAGCATCAAGGCTGGGTGACAACAAAGAGAGAATTAGCTTCCCTTTTAATCTAAATTTTTGTGATTTATTCACCTCAGAGACCACTCTATGTATCTTGAGAAGCTCCTTCCCTGCAGTAGCCTCGATCAGCAAGAAGCATCACACAAATTATAGCTTCTCTAATAAGCATCTTTCTGCTTCCCAAATTTACAGCCTAAGAATTTTTTTTTCCTAGTTGAATGGCTTGACCCATTTCCTTTGATATGCAGGATTATTAAAATGGTTACGAAATAGCTGTGTTCCAGCCATGCTGAAATGAGATTTCCTGTGCACACAGAAATACAGAACGGGCAAAACTGAGCAGATGCTGTAAATCCCTGCCTGAACAGCTCTTTCTCCAGATAGGGAGTATCAGAAATTAAGTTTTTCCTCATTCAGGTATCCAGATAGTCCCAATTTTAGTACTGGATCCCCTTCTAATCTGACAGACAACACTGGGATATATCAAACTCATTCCAGTTTTAGAGCTTTATTGTTTTCCCAAAATATCATGAAAAGGCCAGATACAATACAGACAATTGGCCAATGGGCTGAGCCAGTAAGGCCAAAGGCCCTCTCAAAACCCAGTAATCTTCCCACACAGATGACGGCAGAATATTGACTATTGTTGCTACAATTATTTCTAGTGTAAAGAAGCTTAAAATTCAGAGACAGCTGGTTTGTCATGGATACAAGAGAATAAATAGTAACTGGAGTTCTTAAAACTCTATTTCTAATACTGCTCCTGGTAAAGGAAGGGACAAAGACTGTGTGAAAATATGTGGGCAGAACAAAACCAGATACTAGATGAGTATGGCTTTTTTATATCTTCTCTATGAATCAAATCCACAAAGCTCAATCTCTTATAAGTTCTACCAGAAGTTCAGGATGTTGGTTGACACTGGAACAAATACTGAAGTTAACCCCCAAATTTAACAGTGCTTCTGGTTCAGGAGGGAGACCGTTCTCTTCTGGGGCAGACACGACTGTGAGTCCCTCAGAAACCTCACGATGAGGGCGCCTGGGGCTCGGGCATGGTGTGGATCTTGAATGAAGAAATAAGTAATGTGCAGGCAGTGCTGATCAGTGCTGTGGCAGGAAGGGGCAGCACTCGGTGGGGCTCTGTACTAAACCTTTCCCACAAGCTTTTAACCACTGAGGAACACAGGGGTAAGTTCGACTGGTATCAAACCAACCACTACCAAGCGTCTTAAGGGAGGATGAAGAGCGCTAGCTTTTAGGCTGCTGTTATATTCTCTGAATGTTTATGTTGTTCAGTTTGTTCATCAAAGCAAGTAGTCTTGTTGGCAAATAACATGTTTCTTGAGTACATGAGCTCCTCCACCATCAAGGGCTGCTGAGTAGCAACATTAGCAAAGTTAATCTTCAGCATTACTCACTCTAAATGCTGAAGTGATGGAAATGCTGCGAGAATTTCCACGAGCTTTAGGAATCCCTGAAGGCCACATACTGGACCCAGCCTGGAAGAAAATAAATACAGACATGCAGCAGTTTTTTAACATGCTCAGAAACAGCAAAAGTTATGAATTTTTAAGTTCTTGCCCTGCGGCCCCAAATGCAAGCTAGTTTATGCTCCTCAGAAGCAGCCATTCCCTACAATCTGCAGCAAGGATGTCTGCTTTGAAGCCTCCACATGAGGACCCCACAAGGCTAAAGTCAGACAGAGCAGAGCTGCTTGCATAGAAGCAGCAGTACAAGCATTTGCCACTTCGTTGTCACTCTTTACAAGACTCATCTTACTCGTTTTAGATTCCTGTATTTCTGTTCTTTTTGTATTTTTTTCAGGTTTTTCATTTTAAGTATTATAATCTCGATAACTGAGATGAAAAAAATACCCCCCCCCCCGGCAATTCAGACTAACTTAAGATAAACATTTCACTGCAGCTTAAAGCATAAATTGAACTTTAATATTCCAGCTACAAAGATTGGTCGCTTAGATGCTAACCTCTGACTTGGAGTTTCCCTGGTATCGGAACAACTTCAGCCTAGTTAAAGGGATCAGAATTTTAACCAAGAATTTAAAATAAAGGGAAAGTAGGAGAGGAAACGAGAAGAGAAAGCAGCATAAAATCAGAAGTGAGGCCAAGCATAGCAGTTCTAGACTAGGTCAGATGTGAAGAGCAGGAAACAGATGAAGACCTGATGAGAGTTCTCCATCGCGCTGGTGCAATTTCTGCCCAAACTAATCCGCATGCTATGGAAGCATATTTTAAGCAACAGAATAGTCTTGGAGGCTGCTTACAGTTTGTGGGAAAAAAGCAACATTGCTACACCTAATATTTGAAGTCAGTGTTTCCGAGTCAATCTTCCTTCTACCAGGGAAATGGTGCTAAATATTGTATTTGTGAGGCATTCTCTGACCTTATTCTCTCATGGCCTAAACTCTGATAGGGGAGAAAATTACATCAGAAGACCCAGATAGAAAAGTTGAGCACTTCTGGGGAAAAAGTATTTCCCAGGTAGTTGGATCACCATCAAGATATTTTATACCCTGTGGCACAAGATCTACATCTGGTGATAAGGAGCTAACCTGCAATATAATCAAACAAAATTGATAGGACCATGTTGATCTGTATCACTGCAGGAGCCAGAAATGATGTTTTTTGAGTTTTGGCCATAACTTAATAAATCTAGTTGAGAAAAGCAAAGTAGCAATAAATGGGATTTCCTTAATGCTTTACCATAACCTAACTATATCCATGACTCTTCTCAGTCTTAAATGTATCAACCAACAGAGAGGTGTATCACTTACGCGAATTCTAGCTTTCTGAGGTTTTTGATGGCAGGAATTTCATAGCTGCTGCAACCAGATGCATCTTGCACACTAAATAAATCACAGTAGAAACAGAGTATGATAAATATTTTAGTAACCAAAACAGTGCTTTAAAAATATTTTCTTAGTGAACATTTACAGGAAATAAACCACTGCTGCATTAACTGAGGAAGCAGGAAACTTCAGAATAACTTCTGCTCCAACCTTTCTTCACTTAATTAATTTCAACCTGATAATTGCCTTTCATAGTGCAGTTGTTTCTTCTTCTTCCAATGAAACTTAAAAGTACATTCTTCTAAATCAAGTATTTTGTCGAACATGAAACTTATTTTGTGTATATTTTAATCAAAATACTCTGCCCATGATAAATGGAAGTAACTATTTTTATTTAAAAAAAACCCAACCAAAATACTTTATTTATGCATGCTTTTAATTGCAACCAATCCCCTAGCCACATCATGAGCAGGGATGAAACACGGGGTTTATAGATCACATAACACAAGTTTTTACGTCCTGAGCTAAAGGACTGACCGGTCATTTGTGACCGGTACAAAACAAGCCCTCATTTATGGCCCAGGTGCCATGGGGGCAGGGGCACGGAAATCAGTTAGCCCAAGTTATGTAACTGAAAGCAGTTGGAAGATAGTACACACAGAGATTAAAAAGAAATCTGAAGGAAAAAAAATGACAGCTGGCTTTTTTATCGGCAGTTTTGATAAATATTCTCCATGGTGCTATCATTGCTCCTCCCTGCCATGACAACCACCACGCGTCGGGTTAGGAGAACACTGAGACAATACAAGAGCTTGCACTGCCTTAGTTACTTCTGCTTTGGACAGGCAGAGCAGTCCATTCTCCAGCACTGCCAGTGAACACCCATCTTCCTAAATCACTAGTATATTAAGAGGACTTTTGATCATAAATGAGCCTACCAACTGATCATCTTCTCCTGCATCTCTACAAGGTCTGAAAGGTCAGTGATGTCCTTCATTGTCTTTGCCTTAAAGGGATCAAGAACAAATTTCTCTATTGATGCTCTCAGCAGTTCATAGTCTTTTGTCTGTTCTAAAGATTTCCAGAGCTTGACCGTAGCACTGAGGGAGGCCCTGTGAAGTGACAAAACATGTGACATCAACATATCAACAGATATGACTGCTGTTGTTGCATGAAAGTGTTATTTGCATGCAGTCCTATGAATGACATTACTATCTACAAAAAACGACCAACCTGAACGATGCCACATTCTTTAGGCCAGCCAAGTCTTTTAGCCCTTGCATGTCAATGCTGCTGTTTCGCAAATCCAAGGAAAACTCTTTTCTTGACTTTTTTAAAATAGAGTGCAGTACGTGGACATCAGGTGGTGTAAGAACTATGCCCAGAAAAGACAGGTCTGGCTTAAGCCTTAAGGCCACATGCTGCAAAAGATAACTGCTTTGTGTTTCATAAATACAATGTAAAAGCTCAAGTAACCTCTCCGGACAGAGCTCATTTATCTGCAGCCTTCTAATGTATTTCAAAAGTGTTTTCTGCTTCTTGGTTGATTGTTTTACATCCTTATTTGAAAGAGAACAGAAGTAGGGATCATCCTGCAGGAACAACAATCCAGCCAAAAATCGAGGTACTAAATCTAACCAGTTATAAGGTTTTTTCTTCTTGGATGGAAAAGACAGGTACTTTGTTAGACTTTTATCCTTGATCTCTTCTGCTAACATAAGGTGAAGCGCACCCAAGAAATTCTGAATGACAAAATCAGAGAATGTGCTCCCAAATTCCTCTTCTCCACTATCTGAATGTCTGGGGAATGCAAATGGCAGGAAAAATCCATATTTCAGAGCAAACTCTTTAACTTCCTTAGAAGGAAGAAGATCACTTTTCATGGCACTCTGTTGCTTTTCTCCAAGATACCAGGCTATACGGGCTAGCGTAGCAAGACTCTCTTGATTTTGCATGGCTGTAACCTCTGTTTGCATAGGTATTATCTTTTGCTGAACAAATTTCAGGAAGACTGTAGTAAGAGTTGAAGGAAGGCTTTCGTCTCCCATTTCAAGTACTGTCTCACAGAGAAAACAAACAAATCTACACATAACAGGGCTGTAACAATGACTGAACAAGTACTCACACTCTTTGATTAACTTCAGTGCACTATCACAGTAGGGTAATCCTTCAAAGTATTTTGTTATGTACAATTCTCTCTGCTGAGGGGAAAATCCTACTATTTCAATAGTCTTATCCACTTTGGACACATACTGGTACACCTTGTCTTTTGGTCTTGCTGTAAGTAATAAAGTACAACCATTGAGTATCTTTTTTTGGATGAGCCCTGAAAGCAGCTCCTTTATACTGCACAACTCTTTCTCAGGCTGGCTGGCTGAGCAACGAGGAGAATTCTCATGATCATGCAACCCTTCAAAACCATCAAAAACCAGAAGGACTTTAGCAGGATTTTGCAATATATACTCAAAGATCTCTTTGCTTCCCTCTTGAGGTTTTATAAAAAATTCAAGAAGCAGATCCTTCAGGCTGTATCGCTTCTCAGGCAAGCTTATTTGTTTGCAGTCAAACCAAAACACAAATTCAAATTGAGGAAACTCTCCGTTGGACCAGTCCTGGCAGATCTTCTGAACAAGAATGCTTTTGCCCATTCCTGCTTTTCCCAGCACCACAATCACTCTAGTCTCTAAGTCTTTACCTCCCAGGATTTGAAATATTTGGCTTCTTTTAAGGGCTGCCTTTTCCTTCCCTTGCAGACTGCAAGTTACCAGCTCCTTTTCCATTGCTTTTACACTATTCTTCCCAGCCTTGGTTTCAGTTTGGCTTTGAACAAGTGTCCCATCAATAAACAGGTAATCAAGAGTTACTTCACGCTCCATGGCCACAGATTTGCACACGTCTCGGAAATAATCCTTAAGTGATGTACAGAAAGCTTCCACTGGCTCTAGAGAAATAAAAAGCACACACAAACTGAAGAAACAGTCCACAAATTACAACGTTGCTTCATGGTGGTTTAAGTACATAATTGTAATATGGTCAAAATACATCGGTTCCCATAAAGCATGTAGGTCTGGATTTATCCCATGCAACTACAGGTACTTAAATTAGGAGTGCAGGCACAACAGACACTTTTAGACCTATGAACTGACTAATTTTGGAGGTACCTACACATATGATAAAACCGACTAAGTACACTGACCTTCTAAGTAGGTATTACAGCTAGATAACAAAAGGTAGATAAGTCTAACATCTTAAAAACAGGAATCATGCTCAGACACTCAGAACAGCTTCACAAACTGCTGAATGACAACTGCTACAACAAGTAGCTTTTCTGTATGGAAATAAACAGAAAAATTAGCCAAAAAACACTGGAAGTTTTTAAGTTCAAAAGATCTAAACTCACTTGGTCTTTTGAAAGGTTCTTCAGAAGGAATTATGGGAACTCGGACTTCTTTGAACATTTCTAAACCTGAAGAAACAAAACAATATATTTGAGGAAGACACCCAGATAAACATCAATTCAGCTTTACTAATTTTAACAATAAGACTAATGCTATTTTTCAAGTCCATTGCAACATGTATTGTGTATCATCCAGAGAAAAAGATATTTTATTTTACAAGGGAAAGGAAAAAAAATCCTCATACAAGTATAATACAGCTGACACGAACTGTTGCAGGCAGTATGACACCAAAACAGATGACAGCTGTGCTGACAGTTGTATGAAGCAGAAGACCTATCACAGCAAGGTGACATCCACTGTTCTTTTCAAATGTCTCTGTTTTGCATAAATTCATGTTCACACATAGGACTTCTTTATTTCACCAACAGCAATAGCTTCCTTTTGTTACTCTACACCTTGCAACCAAGCATTAAGGATGAAAGTCACAGAGAAGGGACTACTGGTAACAGAATTTACCCATTACTCTTCCTGACAAAGTACTGTCACTGTCCAACTTTCTTTCTTTTTGCCTGTTTGTTTTCAAACTATGGCAGACTTTTGCCCTTGGTCAGATGAAGAGTGTCTGCCATACAAAGCAATGGGAAATTTTTCAGAGAAAGCGTATTTTCTACAGATTGGTAATGACAGAGTATCAGTTTTGACAAAACTTTTGGTATGAAAAGCTCTGCAGACACAGGACAGAATTTAAATTGACTGTAACAAACCCAACCACGTGGCAACCACACTCACCAGAGATGTGGAAAAAAAACCCCAAACAAAACAGGTTAATCTCCCTAGATTTGTACAAATATATTTATTACCATAATATTTGGTTCATCTTGATGTAGAATGCGGTTTAAAAATTACAAATCTTAAAGGTTCAGAGATCTGGAAATCAATTCCTAGCCTGCATGCCAGCAACAGATGGAACGGTTAGAGTTGAGTTGCTTCTAGCATGGAAGCATTCGACTTCTAATAAGCAAGTCTTCGTCCAGTGAAAGAATACACTCACTACAGAGATAGTTCTCCTCCTTGTAGAAGAAAAAGAACTTAGAATATCGAATAATGAGGGGACATGCCTGTTTTCAGGCCAGTGTATAGTTTTGGTTTACTATTTATTTTATTAAGTAAAAACAACAGAATGGAAAATCAAGAAAAGCTGTAATGAGACATTTAGATAGGAAGCAGCATTGGTCAAATCAATCAGGTGTTAATAATTTTTAAAAAAGGAAAAGTGACTGGCTTGGTAGCTTATGTGCTGATTTTTCTGCTACATTTGGAGTTCTGAGGTTTGTGACATACTCACATAAGTTGTACTGCTGTAAATCAGTTGGAATTATTAGTATTGTGTATTCACATAAACAGTATATATAATTTACAAAGACTTCCCCAAACCCAGGGGCATTTGCCTATTAATCGCCACTTGAAAATTTTGCTATTTCGGGTAGTTAGCCACCAGAGGGCAACAAAACACTCATACTAAGCTGCAAGCAGCTGTAATCACCGGGGTACACAGAGATCAGAAACTAAATAACCACTGAAATCAAACTCCCATGTTCTAACAGCTCTCTGAGGGCTGGAAGAAAAGGGTCTGAGGAACCACAGGTGGATCTGTTATACCCTGACGAAGGCTTCGATTTCTTTATAAGCCTTTCTGTATTGTTTAGTTAAATAACTTGTCATCATTTTGGTTTTGGGGCTCCCATGTGAGCTGACTGCAGTCTGGCTTCCAGCACCAAGCATTTAAGATACTCAGGCCGTGCCAGTACCAGCACATCCTCCACTTCGGATGGTGCTCAAGCACACTGGGCTTTTGTATTGTTTTAACTAGACAAGAAGACTTCTTCCAGAAACTGGACTTCATAGCAAACACAGCGGATTAGCTGCTAATACATAGCTGAACCTGTAGCTCTACAACCCCTTATCTGCTCTGCATTTTGGACTAGACTAAGCAGCCAGTGATCAATACAAAGAAGGAAATGCCATTAATTTTTATTTTCCTTAATAAGGTCAATACGAGTAAAGCCTGGAGGGGAGCATTGTCTTTGGGTAGAAGCAATATGCTCCCTCTCCCAATCCAGAGTACTGTATATATAAAAATTATTTTTCTACTTACCACATAAACTAACTGGAAAACTTGGGGATATCAGCGTTTCCATGGAAGAAGTCAACACTGACAAGAAACAAATGATAGTTTTCAGCCTATCATAGATATCAGTAACTGAAATGAGGGAATTTAGTACTTTATTGACAGCATTGATTTTCCAGTACTTTCTGCCTATTTTTTGGATAAAAAGTTATTGCTCTTACCTGGATATATTATAACATCAGATGTGCCATTTCCAAGAACAAGTATCTGCTGAGGAGGATCTGCAAAGCTTGTATTCTCTTGGTTCCCTTTGACGCCAACAGGTAGGCACTCTGGAATCAAAGGTGCTGAAGATCCTGAAATGAGTGCAGAACAATGCCTCTTCTGTTTTTAAAGTCTCCTGGTTTCTAAAGGTTTCTAAGAAAGAAAAAGCTTTCTAAAACCTACTTATCCTTTCTGGCAGCTTCTGGGAAAATATTCCCAGTAGACGGTTTATGAACCGCAATTCATAGGATCATATGAGGTCCATAGAATCCATTAAACAAAAACTCTTAAAAGGTACAATGAATGTGAAATACAAGGGATGACCACTGGTTTTCGACAGTCTAAAGAGAAATTCTATTAACATAAGGAAAAGTGCTTAAGGCAAAGTCTGTAAATGTATGGACCAGAGATCCAGAAGAGAGAAAATGTGTAAACATTATGTATCTGAATTAATTTTACCATCCTTTGCACTACATCTTTCCCACATAATTGCACATCATCCAGCTTGTACAAGCAGCTAGCAAGCATCCTCCCTCTGAACCCACACTGGGAAATTTTTTTGATGATGCAGTGCTTGCAATTTAATCAGCCATAGCTCAGAGTTTCTGCAGGTGTGACAGAATTTCTTCTGCTACTTTGTGCTGTTTCAGCTAGCACCAGATACTTCAAGACTTCTAACGTATCTGCTGCTTTTTGGTTCCTTTCCAGCATAGATTTAACAGTGAAAGGTGTTGAATTGTGTCTTTGTCATTAGCACTTGCCAGTGTACCATGAGCACCCTCTGCTACACAACATGATCAAGGCAAGGTGGCTACACAGCCCATCACTTGGATTAGTACTCAGTTTTTGTGAACAAAATTCCAACCTAGATTTTGCCCTACTATTGCAGATACAATTATCCTGCAGTCCTTTACAGCTCTGGATGAAAAAGAAATTGGAACTAAACCAAAGTTTATTAATGAAAGTTTTTGTTATTTCCTATTCTTAAGACAAGTAAGTAATTATTTAGACTAGCATATAGTAAGTAACTCTGTTCTCTTATTTATTAACCTGCACTTCACCAATTAAATGAAAGACTCATTCTATTTCATTAGGGGTAATATACTTTTAATTTCCCTTGAATATTTGTCATTCTTTTAGTAGTGCCACACTTCCAAGTGCTTGATTGAAACAGCTGCCATACTTCTTTTCCCTGCCATTGTTCATGGTCAATGACCAGATTTATAAGAGAGTTTTCCCCTTGCATAATTCAACCTGTGTACAGGTGCACACCTATAGCTGTACTGTACATACCAGGAATTATGAAACTTCTTTCCAATGCATTGGCAGCAGGAACAGAAAAGGGCATGTGCTGCTCAGTCAGTGAGGTGGAGCTGGCTGGATAGCTGTTGAGAGGCATAGCTAAGAAACTGCCATTCCCCGCAGACACTGCAGGGACTTCCACTTGAAAAAAAGGCAAAACAAAAGGAGAAAGTTATTTCATTGCTAGAAGTTAAGGTGGCCAAAGAAGAGGTCTCAATAGATAGCATAAACCACTTGATTCTGATCAGTCATGTTTTGATTTTCCAAAAGCAAGAACAATTCACAATAGCTTTCTGAAATTTACTCAGGTCTCAAAAATCTAAAATGTATTTATGAAATTCTGTAGTAGATCACTTTTTTCCAGTAGTTCACTCTTCACTTTCTTTTTCTTCATCTTTCCTGGACTGTCTTCTTTCTAGAAACCTTCAGATGTGTTTAGATGTAAATGATCTCACATATGGATGATTGACAGATAAGACATAACAAGGGCTTACATTGTTTCCCAAGCATGGTTTTTTAACTTAATATTGCACAAGATTAGAGAGGCCCAAGTACAATAAACTGAGGACCTTGACTTTCTACTTAGACACTACAGTGCTTGCAAGGATAACTAGCCTGTGTTAAGAGGGTTTCCCAAAGAAGTCACAAACACCCGAGTTTTAAAAGACACAACTTGCCTGCAGCACTTGTTTTTTTCAAGAAGAGGACAAAGGAGGGAAACTCATGTGCATTGTATGATTTCATCTGCTTATTGAAACCAAGTAAGATACACTTGCTTATTTTGAACTAGTCTGCTGGTTTCCTTGATTTTGCCACACCCTTATTCTCAGAGTTGGTTTTGCTTTTCTTTCCCCCTCCTTTCTAGCAGCAACAATTAAGTCTCTATTTCATCACTTTCCGTGGTCTAATGTTTTATCAGGAGCTACAAATCTGTGTAGGTTTTGTGCCACTATAGTGTAGACTGTCATCTGGAATGCAAGCTCTTTAGGGTGGGATGTGTTTACATTGTTTATCAGGAACTGATGTATTATTTTGTTAGAGGAATTTTTCATTTTTACTGTTGTATAAAAACAGACTTTAAAAAGTGTTTTTCAGCTTGTGTGTAGATCAACATGTGAAATTCCCATGTAATTTCCTATCCAAGGATTGTCACATTGCTACGGTCAGATAAGATCAGGTACTGTTATAGCTAGCCACAAAGAATTGGGCAAATCTTAGGTTTAATTTCATTCAATTCCTTTGAAAGAATCTCATCCTTGGCTTACCACTCTGAACTTTGGTACACATTGTGCTCTTCGCTGTAGATAGTCTTACACTTCAGAAGTGCTGATGCATTTGCCATTGCAGGATCATACTGTGACACCCATTTTATGACAGGTTAAATAAATTCCTGATTTTGTCATGTAGCTCATCTTTCTGTCAATTAGATTTTTTTTGTACCCAGTACTTATACTGCCTTATGTATATATTCCTTCCATTAGCACCTTCCTTGGGTCAAGTAAGGTAGAGAGAGTGATAATATTCTGAGCATTTTCTGGAAAAGCATAGATGCAGCTTTACAAAGCACTTGTTAGCTCTGTGACAATACTGTAGACTGGAATGCAAGTCCTATAAGGTGAGGTATTTTTACTGTTTTGGTTTTGTTTTTTTTTTAAATCAGGAGCTGATGTGCCATTTCCTTATTGAAAACTCTCATTGTTAGCGTGGCATAAACATAGGCCTTAAAAAGTCCTAAATCTGTAAAGGAATTCAAGCAGATAGAAGGTAATCCACCTTTAATGGGTACTAACTGCCAGGAACTTTACCTGTGTCTGAATAACTACAGCTGGCAGGTAGCAGTTCAGTAGGAACTCCGATTACCTTTCCGGATCCAGCAAATGTATTTTTTTCACAGCTAATTCTGCTCAGCCCTCCCCAGAAGTCCACATGAACATTGGAAAACCAGCTTGGGTCACAGTCCCAGTGCATGTGTGCGCTCTCTATGACTTTCATCTAGTTCCTTAGCAATTGCTGGGCAATTGCTGGCCAGAATTTTGCAGAGGTGCAGTCCCATGATCCAAGCACTCTCTGGATGGCTCTCTAGGTTACACACTGGTTTTGGCTGCCTACCCTGACATGTACATGGCCCATAGGGCTTGGTACAGTCAGAGTTCCCCTTCGGAGGCTTGGGAAGTGTGCTAGCATACCATAATGCATGTGTCACTTCAAAGCACAGTATAATATATTCATTCAAAGGTGATTGCTCTCACATGGATTTTGGAAGAGTATTTTGCTGGTTTAGCTATGCCTGAGACACCCATTTAGGCTACAGCCGGGTAAGAACTTTAGCACCAGTTTCCACCTAGGGAACAAGTTACAGCCTGCCTGCTGGCCACAGATACTGCCTTGCAGATGGTCTAACAGCATGCAACACCTAGAAATTGCCCTTTCTCCCATTCTTACTTTGGTTTAAAGGACTGTATAGCATGGGCTGGGCCAAGAAGCCATCTCTTCACAGTTATTATTTTCACTAGGATTGTTTCACTGGATTTTTGGAAGGTGTCACTCTTCGAGCAAAGAGGATCAAACCGAGGAATTGCCAAACTATGGCCTGAGTCACATTACCCATCATAAACAAAAAGTGTACAAGACAAAAGGTACAAAATTTGGCACTGACCCAATTCTCCACTGTTTTGTTTTCTTCTCTCAGATGAGTTTAGAAAAATTCAACTGTGCCTCTGCTGATGCTAAGGAAGTAATTTTTCTATCACCCAGCAGGAACATGTGCTTTTGAAGCATAAGGATCCAACTGTTCCCAGGCTGCCATGTAGTTAGTCCTAAGATGCTACTGATAAGAGGGGAGGAATTTGTCGCATCATGAATGAGTCAGAGGTGTATAAGAATGTGATTCTACAGTGATTTCTACTCTGTTGGAAGTAGGGACATGAAAATGCGTGACAGTGCTGTACCGTCAGATCTATAAGAGCAAACTTTCCCTAGAAGGTAGAGTTACAACGCCTAACAGAGGATGAGACTTTGGAACATGAGACAATAGATGTTCAATAATCTTTTCCTATTCAGCCAATAACTTACCAATTTTCTTGTATTTGGGTTCTGAAGCACCAGAGCAACTCTCTGCAGAGCCTAAGAAGGCTGAAAGAAAGAAAGGTGATAGTAACTGACAAAAATTGAACCAGTGTGGTAATTTTAAGTTTCCACTGTGGAAACTTACTTAACTTTTTGTAGTAGAAGGGGGTGTTATCAGTTTCAATTCAGGTATTTCAGAACTTTACAAGTCCAATGTATAAAACATGAATGTTAAAAGCCTCATATTATTTTCTCTGACTGTGAAGTGTCAATTAGGCTGCAGATTTTTGTGTCAGCAATCAAAGACTTTTGCTGCTGTTCCTGCTATTAAAGAGGGAATCATTCACCTAATGCTTGCTAAGCTATAGATACAGTGAAAACAAAGGTAACGCTGTCACACAGATGATAAAAAAAGGGCAGAAATATAACATGCTTAATGTCGTGTTATAGGACAATAAATTCTGCAAATTGTAAAGAATGTGCTTGAGGGAGCTGTTTTCACTTCCAGCCCACACAGGATGATCAAAGTCAGAGGAAGCGCATCTAGTTGTATCAGTGAAGAACTACATGAGATGCATTGAGGCTGTGTTAAAACCAAAGTACTCCAATGCAAATTTAGAGTTCAAACACTACAGCCTTTCAAACGCTCACTGTTTTTCACTTACTTCGTTTGTGACATTTCTGCATCTTTATGTCAGTAAGTTTCTCAGTGTTTTCAGCAGCCACTTCATCCAAAATAAGGTTCCCTGCTAAAAACATGAAATATTGCCAAATGTCAGCCTTTGTTCTCCTAGAAAAATTACAGAAAGAGGTAAAAGCAAGAGAAACACACCAACAGGCAGCAAAGATGAAATACACTCCAAATAAAACATAAAAACCAAACCACATAATAAAACTCATATCCAGATCAACATGATTTAGAAAGCCCACAGAGCTCTGAAGGCAGATTCTGTCACCCTGTGTTAGTTTCTGAACTGCAAAATATTAATCTACTGCCATAAATTCAGTGGCTAATAAAACATAAATCCTTCTCAATGCTCTAATGATGAGAAAGGATAAAACATCACAGCTGTAACACAGTGTGACCTCAGTGCTAGCAAAGTTACTTACTCATTTTATGTATGAAAAGGATTAGATCCTTTAAGAGACAGAGTAAAGGGTTCTAAACAGATTTTATATTTTGTGTTGTAAGAACTGTGAAGTTATTCATACCATTCTGCTACTGGCAAATACTTAGATACTAATACTGTATCTTGTTTCCTCTAAAAGCAATATAAATTTTGCCATTAGGTGCAGCCCCCCCCAATTCTAAACACACCAGGGAGCAGTAAAAGTTTTTAAAAAGTCATGTGAGCTTCTTGTAGCCGGAATTGTCCTAGGAAAGGACTGACCTTTGGTAAGTTATTCCAAATTACTTTGCTCAAACATAAAACAAGATATACGCATATTCTGTGAATCCTTCTGATTCTATGGATTTCACAACAGCCACATATTAATCCATATATTCTGAAATAGTAAACAGCTGCATTTGTGCCACTACCAAAACAATGATTTTGTACCAAAAGCCAAGCAATTATCTCTGGTCAAGACTGAGTAAAGGAATCATTTACTACATGTGTATTATACCATTGCTGCATTGATCAGGGAGAGAAGTAAAATTTGACATGCTTCCTCAGGCAGCTCTGTGCATCCTGGACAGAAATAAGCATGCACGAACTGCATTTATACGCATGCTAAGTCCTCTGGGTGGGTCAGGTTTAATGAACTTATGTACATCATCCTTGTGCTCAGAGTAAGTCTGATGCTAACTGAGGGCATATACTGCACTAGGCAGTTAAACTGTGCATACACTATGGCCATGGTGATGTAATCAACAACCCGGTCAGAGATAAAACTGCCATCTTTGAGAAAGGCCTGCAAAAATACAGAAAATCCTGAAAGTTTGCCAAGAAAAGTTCCCGGGGGAAAGAAGAGGATACCAGATGTATAGAAACTTCACTAGTGTTCAAATCGTGGGGATGAAGTACAGTGCAGATGTTAGCCAGAACACTGTGATAGAGAAAATTAATCTTTGCCACATAAATCTTACCAAAAGTGTCTTCCACCTGCTTCTCCTGCTGATCTTTGAGCACGTATTCTGCTAATTCAGCTAGCAAGAAAGAAAAAAAAACAACAGGTACACAATAATGGCACAGTAAATTTCACAGTAAAACTCTTGTAAGCTTACTCTCATTAACAGAATTCTGCAGTGTAAGTGAAACTGAAGAGTTAAATTAAGCTTTTCTTGTAAATTGTTGTTCAGGAAATAAAGAACATGAGAAAGGAGAAGTTGAGACAGGAAGCATTAAGCAGAAGGAGCAATTAATAGAGAGGTTTTCCCCCCAAAACCACAAGCTACTGTTCATCTGTTTCCCCACAATGCAGAGGTTTAGGTACCCATGCTAGACCTACCATGCATGAGGGACAGGCCACTTGAGTATATGCCACTGCTTTAGACTGAAAATAGAATTTTTAAGAAATAGCTATAGCAAGTGATTGGAACATAATTATTTAAAAAAACAAAAATTGCTTTCATACCTATTCTAGCATAAGCTTCTATGGTGTTGGAACAGAGATACAGTTCATCCCCGTTTTCACAATTTTCCATCGTACACAGGAAATCCATGTTATTGAACTGATCATAGTTGCTGGCATCAACTTCAGGATCTAGAATTAAAAAGGAGTACTCATTGGCTCAATGAATACTGTAAACAAGGAGTAAAAAAACCAGACAGCAGGACTTACAGAAAAGGCACATTTGTTACTTCAGCATAAGGCTCTGGTTCTTCATTGTATGTAAGCTAAGTAGGAACAGAACTGAACTCTCAGTAATTTATAGTCACCCAGAAATCAACACTTTTCTTTTGCTAAACTCTGAGACTTCATCTCTGCTAGTATATAAAACAGTTCCAGAATCCGTTCTATGACACTAAGGCCTACACGCACGGCCTAGACTCATCCCTATTATTAACCGTCTCATTTTTCAGGATATGGTGGTACCATCCAAATTCCCTGTTCAGAACAATGCTGGGCCCAAGCTAACCCCTGAACTGCAGCTACAAATTGTCTGTGAAGCTGCTGGTTGGCCAAGGTCAAAAACATGCCAGGGACCATACTAACATCACAGAAGAGATGTCCAGCTTCCAATAACAGGCACCGTGTCCTGACAATGTTCAATTTATCTACATGACCTCAGACACTGCTAAGGTTCAAAAGTATTCAAATCAGCTGTGGTGGGTTGACCCTGGCTGAACGCCAGGTGCCCACCAAAGCCACTCTGTCACTCACCCCTCGGCTGGACAGGGGAGAGAAAATATAACAAAAGGTTTGTGGGTCAAGATAAGGACAGTTTAATAAAGTGAAAGCAAAGGTCGTGCACATGAAAGCGAAGGAAAACAAATGATGTTACTCTCTACCTCCCATCTGCAGGCGATCTCTGGCTGCTTCCTGGGAAGCAGGGATTTAGTATGCGTAGTGGTTGCTCTGGAAGACGCAAAATGTCCCCCCTTCCATCTCCCTTTACTTAGCTTTTATATCTGAGCTGATATCATATGGTATGGAATACCTGTTTGGTTAGTTTGGGTCAGCTGTCCTGGCTATGTCCCCTCCCAAGATCTGCCCCAGCCCCAGCCTGCCATTGAGGGGGCCAAAAATGTTGGGGAGACAGCCTTGATGCTGTGCCAGCCCTGCTCAGCAGTAGCCACAACACTGGTGTTACCAACACCTTTCTAGCTACCAATGCAGAGCACAGCACTGCGAGGGCTGCTGTGGGAGAATGAACTCCATCTCAGCCAGATCCAATACATCAGCGAAACATCTCTGATATAACAAGAGCCAGTCCTTGATCCCTAATTCATCCTACCTTCAGTCACTGAGCAAGCAAGGCCATGGGAGTGAAGAAACACTCCTGCAGGTGTTGTTAACAGACAAAAGTTGAGAGAGCAAAGCTCAACCTGGAAATAATTAACCACAAAGATGATTCCAGATTCTGGTGCTCAGTTCTCCACTGATTTGCCCATGTACCTGCTGAGCCTGGTCACTCATGAAAACAACAAGGATGCGAGGTGATGTCCTCCAAGTTGGTCATGTTTTATACCTGTCAGGCACAGAGCTATAGGACTTCCTATCTGGCACACATCTGTTCTCCTCCTTTCATTGCCACTCTCAACCCACAGTCCAGCTCATTTGTTTAAAATAAGCTCAGCTATTGCTCCACAACACAGTCAGCAGCACAGATACACTTTCAAACTTTCATGCCAGCAAACTCAGGGAGAGCACAATGTTCCACAACCTCCACACAAATTCAGGAGCAGAAAGTTTGAGAGCCAGGGCAACCTCCTAATCTGATTACCTGTAGGAATTTATGTGCAAGAAACTATCATCGTTACTCCCTGCCTGGCCCTTCTGCTTTCTCCTCTATCATAGAATCATAACATCACTGGTCTTTGCCCCCAAGAGCTGTAAAATGACATGTAGTAATGAAAGTCCATTGTGTTGGTGCCTTTGGATCTGAGAAGGAAATGAAACACTAGTTTGCTTGCAGACTGGCTTCATCACAAACTCATATAAAAGTCTCTGTTTTGCAAAGCTTTTGGCCTGAAACCACAAAAAAATGTTGACAGTTGCAATTGACCAGGTTACAATAGGAACATTTGCAAATAAACTACTTACAGGAATGATATCCAAACCAAAGACATGAGCCTCACACCTTGATGACACATATACTATGTTTTGTTAGACACACTGAGCAGGAAGCTGTAAATATGTACAGTTCTAAAAACATGATAGGTTCTGGAAGCAGTCACTATTTTATATACAGATACAGACAAAGTTATCATATTTTAAGACCAAGTGTCCATTGAATATAGTCCAGCCACCATGATAAACTGCCATTAGATGGGTACGTAATTGAGAAGAGATGGTAATAACTTATAGCATGATGACTAAACTAATTAAGCTTTTTTAGTGTTTTACTAACCTGCAGAGAAGTCACCTTCTTCATTTCCAGATGACTTAGGATCAAGGAGAGTATACAGATGCAATGGATCAATATCACTGTGCAGCAAATCAAGATAGCCATTTTCAGACACAAATACTGAATCCATGATTTGTCTCTTGATGTCTGAAATCAAATTGCAAAACAGTTAGCTATGACAAAACCACAGCTTATGTCAACCTGCACTGTGGCTTTCTGTTGACAAGACATTGAGATTTTAAGGCTGTGGAAGCGGTATTGCTTACCAAGTCTTGCGTTGAGTTATAACGCTGAGTTCCTTAAACTTATAGATCCGGATACAGCTTGTAAAAAGACTTTACTATTTTGTACTCCCATCAGGGGAGTGGGATACTGCAGTCTGACCAACTGGACCAAAAGTGCCAAATATCGAGTAAGTCGCAACTCTTGTATCTTTATCAGGATATAAATAATGCAAGCACAGATCCAGCAGGTACTGGGGAAATGAGAAGACTGCAGTGAAGAAGATGGAAGAAGAATCCCATTCTTTACTCTTGGGACAATTTCTTCTCAGGGGAAGCAGCTTCTGGCTAGGATACTACACCCAGGTAGTACTAGGAGACATCCCTTCAGCACAAGAAGGAACAGTGAAAGGTAGAACAATTATTTTGTATAATTCTTTCCCAAACCATATGGTTGACTGTGTACAGAATGGCATGGTCACTTTAGCAATTAGTTTCTAGTAACAAGGCACTCACTGACATTTTGGAATCTATCACAACTATTTTTTAATCAATTTTCTTTCCCCCTCAGAACTCCTGCATGTACCTACTCATGAGCTTGGAATTGCTATAGCCTTTCAAGCAGAGTGCCATACACTATCCAGACAAATCTGACTGATCTAAGGGGCTCCCTGCTCCAGTCACTCACGTTTATATGAGAACTGCTTAGACTGTTGCAGCTACATTTCTTGATAAAGCTTACCTCTTCCTCTACCTCATTTTAAATCCCTTCTATTTCCTTCCAGTTACTGCAGCAGGCACTAGAACAAGCTCAAACATTCCTCTTGGATATTCCACAGGTAGTGGAATAACACTATGTGTTGGTTATTCATCATCTTTATCAAACTATTTGAAAACCAAATATTGGCTCCTCAGTATTTACAGATCACTGATATAAATGCTACCTGGGCTGGTGATCCAAGTAGTTTACTCCACCATAATATTGAGATACCAGCATGAAATCACCAACCAGCAAAATTTCTAGACCATTTCCTGTTAAAATAGGTGTCCACACACCACAACCATGAAAAGTTTCAGCTTGGCATCAAGCACCACATTTTGCAATGAAGGATAGCTGTAATACAGCTCCCAAATATCCTGCCTTTAGCAGAATGCCATTGATGTCCCTGGTTGCACATCTGCTCTCCTGCGGTATGCAAATGTGGAGCAACCTGCTGTACCATGAAGTCTACCTGCAACATGAAAAAAGAGAAATCCAGCTAACACTGAAGCTCTGACGAAAGAAGGCAGAGCAGACCTAGTCACACACTACCGCATGCTGTTTTGTTATAAACTAATCTTTATTCCTCTTAGCCCTCTGCAGGGTTGTCCCTCTGAACAGCTTGGAAATGGACTTTTGTGCGTTCTGCTGCAGAAGACACCAGAATCTACAGCCAGAACTTAGAAGAGCGGTCCCACGAGTAGGAATAACCCACACTCAGGTAGTTCTCCTTTTTCATGTTGTGTGACCTCATTATGTTACCAAGATTACAAAAATCTGATATTATTGCCATAATATAAATGGAAAGCAGAAGTTGACAAACCTGCATGAGAACTAAGAATGAGGTTATGAACACACCAGATTAAATTTTCAGTTTGTTGCAACATTTTGCTTTGGCCCTTCCTTTGTTGAACTAACGTAAAATCTGAACAAGAGTTGGGCCTTTCAGAATGCCAAGTTGCCAGACTTTGTGAATAATGGTGTTGAAGCATTACCTCTGAGTCAATATAATTTTGGGGCTAGAGACAGAGAAGCAATTGGGCAGAAGCTGTAAAGGGAATGCAGGACAGACAAATACATCACTCCAAGTTCAGTGATTAATAAACTGCTTGATTACAGCAGACAAAGAAAAGGGTAAGTCCTATGGAAAGAGACTAAGTAGGCCTACTTAATATTCAAGGAAATACTAAGCTTTAACTAAGTCATAGTCATAAAAGCTTTTGTTATTTTAAACCTTTCTTTCCATAACATTTCCTTGTGGATAAATACATAAGTAATGCGAAATGTTTTCAGCTAGAATGATCAAGAAGTCAGGAAGCAATCAAGAGGAAGTCTTGCTGATGCCAAGTCCAGCTAGAGAGCTGAAAATAGAACTTAAGAGGTGTTATAACCCAGGTGCACAGGAGTGAAAGAAACATAGCCTTCTACCTTGGGAAGAATGAAGATTGCCACTCTTTCAAGAATGAAAAACTTGATTACTTTTTTGTTTCACCAGTCTGAATGGCCCTCAGCTTACCCTCTTTTTTCTTCATTACTGTGGTTTTGACACAAATCTATACATAGCTCTGTTTCTATCGACTACACTGGATTTGGGATGCTGTGATTTCTTTCTGTAGCTGAACCAACATATTCTTAATAGCAGCTGTGCTTTGCTGCATTTAAGTCATGGTGCCACCACAGAAACCACTCTGTCCGAGAAGGGTGCAGGAAAACAGAAATGAGTTTTTGAAAGATGAATATTTCTACAGTGGGAGAGCCAAAGGCAAGGTTAATTACACCTCATGGACAGTGAGTGTTTTGCTGTGTGTTGTAACTGAAGCACATGTGAAAATGAAACCAGACGTTACCAAGCTTTTTTACAACAGCAATTCCTTTCACAGGGCTTCCCCTTTTTTATCAGAGCATCCCAGCAGTCCCCTGTCTGAGACAAAAGATTAATAAGCTCTACACAACTCAGAACTTTCTCCATTGTTTCACACATTATTTTAACTTAGTTTACTGATCATACATTCCATTTGGGGTTCCATACAGTGCTGCCAAAATGGGCATTTGACACATTTTCACATCAGAGGACTAAAAAATTTTGTAATAATTTCTGCGTTAGGGCTGTGAGTGCCAGAGCCAGCTCTCAGCAGGAGGATGCCAGACCCTGCACGGACCTGCAATAAAAGGACTGCAGTCCCCAGGGATGCCTCTGTTCTCCTTTGCGGCAGGCCTCCATGCACGAAGTGCATGTGCTGGGCAGGGGGAAGACAGGACACACTTCCCAGTGTATTTCCATGCCATGCAGAAAGTTCAATCCCTTGTTGTTTGGACAGTGGTTAAGGCAGATTTTTTCTTTAAATCTTTAAATAACACCTCCTTTCTCCAGCAGCCTATACACTCCAGCTGAATTTGGTAGAGCTGCGTTCCCTTTGTATTGCCTCTGCAAGGATTCAGTGCATACCGGCCACAGCAAGGTTTCTACTCAGGATGCATTTGTTTTAGCGCTGTATTCTGCATATACAGCACGACTGTATGATTCACTTCTAAGATTCTCAGTGTTTTTTACGGTGCTCTTTTAGAGTCCAAGTGATACCATATGAATTAAAAATGCTGGAAAAGTAGTAAAAGAAAGAGTGAACATCACCGTTCCAGTTAAGGAAGGAGCAGGTGTTCGCTTAAATCACATACAAGTCTTAAGAGTTAGATGGAGCATTTTAGATTTCTAAAGATAGGGGAAGTGGTTGAGATTTGTCATTTTGCCCCAATAATTTGATTTAGCCATGTCTTATATTTTAAAGGATCAACATGTTAAAGACTCCAGGCAACGGGGTCTGCTACTAACTAAAATCAAATGGTGTCTAAGAGAGTGAGAAGGATTATACAGACAATAATGTAACATTTACTCCAAAAATAAGGTGGATGTTTCTGAGGAGATTTGTTAGGGGGTTTCCTTCCCAAAACTCTGTTGACATCTGAACTGACAGGTAATAATTTCCCACATGAGTATAGAGGTTAAGAAAATGAAAATACGTAAAGTGATTTCAGTAAAAGAGGAACCCCCCACAATTTAATTTTTTTACCAGTTTAGGAAGCTGAGGATAATTCATAGAAAGGAGTAGTAATGCCATGCGAATCACACATTTCTTAACCAGATGATGACATAACATTACAGCTCCAAGTCTTAGATTACAGAAAAATAAGAGAGTGTGGCTGCTGTGAAGACAGGAGGTTGAAAAATTAAACACAAAGATTGCTGAAGAAATGTTATTTTCTTGAAACACCCCAGACCCATTAAGGGCTACACACGAATCTGAGTGAAGCAAGCTGACAAAAACCAGGTTATATCAAACTCTAAGTAAGGAGTCCAGTGAAAGACTGGTACTTTGAGCTAAAAGCTCAGTACCATCAGCCAGAATTTTAAAGCCTTTTATTTTAAACACCTTTAGAAAGTCTTCTCTTTTCTTCTGCGCCCCCAAAGGTTATGTCATTGTGCACAATACACACACCAGAAGGCAGGGATGTGTTTACCTGGCTTTTGCCGCAAGCAGTGTACTGGGGCAATGCTCTCTGGGAGGTGGGCAAGCCAGCAGTGAGGAGGGACGAAGTCCCCTCCATGCTACAGTCATCTGTCTCCCTGTCCTCTCCCCAAATCCATCGCCAACAATTCCTCTGCTCCACAGGTACCAAACAGATTTTCCTTTCAGAGATGGCCTGATTATTTGTAAACTGCAAGTAAGGGTGCTACATTTATACTTGGCTTTTAAGGTTTTGGTTTCTATTTCAGATCTATGGAAGGCTTATACATCTGAAAGACGGTTTAACTTTTCCTGTTGTATCACCGATTTAACAAAAGATACTACTTTTACCGACACTCTTGCCAATGGAGTGGTGTGTTACTTTCCATGGGCTTTATAGTCTGAAAGGGAAGAACAGAGGTGATGCTGGAAAAACAGCTGCTCTATATCCTGCCACATTCTGTTTTGTCTCCCTTAGAGATGAGTTTAAAGAAGTTAGAAAAAGTATAAATATCAGGTAAAAGGAGCTTCTGCCTTTCAATGAACTTAGCTGTATAGTGATCAGCACATCAGATAAAACAAATGTTACTAGCCTTGCGCTGGAGACAGCTGAGTTCAGGGAGACTAATAACATACTGTCCTGCAGGTGTCAGAGTTGTGATTTGAGAGCGGAATTTGCCTTTTCATATCCAGTATCGCCTCAAATGTCACAGTTGTGCCCAGCTCTCCCATCCCATCAGTAAAATGAAATAAAGCAGCACAGCAGACACCTTGCCTATAAGCTTTTTTGGCAGAAAAAGTACATTTGCATTCAGAGACTTTGTTCAGGACAGAATCTCAGCCCTCCCAAATGGGAAAATAAAGCTCTAGGTTGTCTTGCTAGATCCCTGAGTAAGTCAGTTTCTTCCAATGACCCTCAGTTTCACTTTCTATAGGAGAAACATTTATAAAAAACCCAAGTGCATTCTTAACAAAGTCTGAAAAAAACCTACAGGAACCTTTTGAGCACGTAAGATGGTTAGCCACAAAACAAAATTGCTAAAAATTCTCCAAAATTTCACCCACACTCAGACTTCATCTTACTAATATTTCAAGCAATAAAAGTCCAGATACTGACACACTGTAGTTACCAATATCTACAAAAGATAAGATGAATTTACCATAACAAAAGCACTGCATTCAAGAGCTGAGGAAAAACTGACCTTAGAGCTGAGGAAAAACTGGACAGTTCCTGTTCTTTCACTCTGGATTCAGTACCAAAAACCGACGAGAGCTGCTATCACTGCCCAGGGCTTATAGAAAGTGACAACAGAAAGGAGGAAATGAGCTAGACCAGTCTGCAGAAAAGTTAAAGGCTCCGGGGGAATTCCAAGGAGGAAAATTAAGAGGAACCTCCTTCTAGCAACCCCTGCATAATAAGCACTGTTACCCTTACTGGTCACTTGTCACCACTAAGAAGAGCTTGCACTTGTCACTAGTTAGGAACAGACAGATTAATTCAGTTGGAAAACAAAACTGGATGACAGCTGGCAGTAAAAATTTCCAGTGCTCCCCAGAATTTTTCCTCCCCTTTTTTATTCCAGTTCAAATCTGACCCCAAAACATGTTGTTAAACAGTCCATCAGTAAGAATAAAGCAAGCAGCATGCAGACACTCTTACCTTGCAGCTCCATTTGGGGTAACAGAAGTGAAAGTATTTCTTTCACATGTTCACAGACTCTACCAATACAAAATTAGTTTGGTATCTTGTGCAAATGTCTCTTGCCATTGGCCCAAGAAGACAAGTAGAATGTTCTATGAAACAGGAGCTGGTAAATCTTGTCTGGCTTACACATGCTACTCAGACTATCAATGGTTGGTATGTCAGTTGAGAAAAACTGACCTTACCATGGTCTCTTTAATCTACTTTGCATTTCTGGCTCTGCAAAAGGTGGCAAAGAACAAGTTTTATTATTGCCTGGCTATGAAAATGGGTATCTGGTAGATACCCTGAATGGGTGGATCTCTTTTTAGCTGCTCTCACATGACATTCCGCTCTCTTCTCTTCCCCACCTGCTCTCCACTGATGTACTTTGCAATATGCCAAAATGCAATCTCAAAATGCAATAAACGAAAGTAAATCTTTAACAAACCAAAAAAGAAAAAAAAAAGCTGATTTACCAGAAATGTACCTGCTTCCTGATGACTCATTATTTGTCATGTTTTGAGGCTTACTGCCATAGATGTTTGAACAACAAAGGGGAATCAACGTGTTCAAGTACAGGTCCCATTTTTCCACAAATGTCAGAGGTTATCTTCCTTGCAAGGTCCTCTCCCTCTTTTTCATGGTGCAAGGCTTGATGGTACTCCTTGGACATCACATCTTCTTTTAGCATGAGGTTAAGCAATGCGTGGTCATCAGATGCTGTAGCAGTTGAAAAAATCTTCCTTACTCTAGGCAGGATCTCCTTAAAGAGATTCATACCTGCATCTGAAGACATTTGAAAGAGGTCTGAGCAAAATCTGAACTGTTTCTGTAAAATAAAAAAAATACACCCAGCATCAAAAAGATGAAGTGGAAAAAAAACCACAAACGTTAAGAGACTTTGGCCTGCAACAGCAGAGGTATTTCCTCATTTGATTAAGCCTTGCAATAATATTTCCAACAACAAATAACTTCTTGATGAAAAGACACAACAGCACAATTCTTCTAAGCATTCATAAAATACAATTTTCCAATCAGCAACATGGTCACCTGAAAAAATAATTTAAAAAAAAAAGTATCCCATTAAAGAAGGACTGCTATAGGTGGATCTTTGTCTGCTGGCCAAGGTGGAGTGCCAAGGTCATTGCTGAATCAGAACAGTACCAAAAGCTTCAGCACAAAACCCATCCTCTGCAAGAGAGATAGGTTTAAAACTTGGAGACTCCAATGTAAGATTAGAGATTAGGTTGTGAATAAATTCTGCTTTCACAAAATTCAAATGGGTTAGAACCAGGGTAAAAACTGCGGGGTTAAAAAATGTCACAAATCTGTCTCTGGTTTCTGCCATATCTGAAGTTATTAGGAAGAAAAATAACTAGGAAACAAGCTGAGCATGACTTCCATAGAATCTTATTCAAAGTTATCATACTTCTATTCCAAGGGGCAGACAATTTAAGTTAAATTGCTTAAACAGAAGAGTTTTCAAGTCCCCAGTTTAAACAAGTAGCAAATCTTCCATACCACCAAACACAATGTTAAAATACAGCTCCAAACCTATTACAACCTGAGCCCTCAATTTAGCTCAAAACTATTAAGAAGTGGTTTTTAATATTGCCTTCTGGAGTAATTTCTTGCTCTTCTGTTGTAGAGCTCAAGACCAGGCAATGTCTAATTAGGGCACTTCAAAGACTTCTAAATGCGATCAATAGTGTCTTACCTTTGTCATAAGAACATTTTCTAATGGGGAGTAAAATAAAGAATGGGTGCCTTCAGAGTGGATAACTTTGAAAAGAAAAAACCCCAAGTTTTCAGTAAGAGCAGAGTAAAAGAACGCAGCAAATTATCTTGATTAGATCAGTAAAATGTATATCTACAAGTAGAGTATTTTTTTTCTTGTTAAAAGTGCAAAGATTATTAACCAGTCTTGTATATTGTGACTGCCTGCACAACACAGAATAAATCTACAAAGCCAACATCAAAAGGAAGAATATTGTTAGTTACTAGAACATTAACGTGTTTAACATAAGCACCTCTGAGCCACCTATGAACATCAGTCACGTTGTAAGCAAAAATAAGGTATATATAATTTATGAGCTAGGTTAACTAGATTCTATTAACATAGTTCTTATTCATAGTAGCTACATCTACTAACAATTTGTTAAAGATGGAAAGTAAACTACCGATTTTGCTGAGATATAAAAAATACTGTAAATGAAATGGCTTTTCTTATCTATACAACTTTTTAAAGTCAATGTTTTAAATTTCCAGATCTTTGATCATGAAAATGTGTTTTATGAGGCCCAAATATATTAAAATGAATATCTAGAATTAAACAGATTCTATCCAGTGCTTCCTAATGCTGATTTACTTTCCTTATGCCTATTTAAAATTTTCCACTTAATGATCTGTACGACGTTTTGCAGTGGCTTTTGTTCAGGCATTGTTAGTGTTTGGGGAAGAGTACTTCAGTGTTTTAGAATAGAAGTAACAGCATTATAAAGATGGCAGTGGTTAAATAAACAGTTACCAATTACTAACAATCCAGTTTGCACTATAGGTTTTTTCCCACTTTTTTTTTTAGATACCTTATTGTTATAGCAGAACCTACAACCTTGAAATAAATACTGGGGCAAAATTTCTAGAGCTGTCTGGGGGCTTACAGATGGGATCTTTAAAATCCAGTTTGCTACATGTTTGCCTAAACAAGTCTGTAGGCTGAGTATGGGATAAGTATTCAAATATAACCTAAATAATTTCCTCTTTATTTGCAACTAGGTTTTACTACCTTGAATATTGCCGTGATTTCTTTTCACCTTCGAACACATTTGAAAGTGGAGCAATAATTCTACCTGGTAAGAAGCAATGCACTGAGATGAACTTGCTAAATCTTTATATAACTTGTAAGTACACTACTGCAAATTCTGGTTAAGATCCAAAATACCTTTGTAGAATAAGAATTTGCTGCTTTTTGCAAACATTCATGTTTTTGTTCAAAACCAGGAAGTGAATGTGAAACACCAGGAAAATAAGCTGTCTCATTCAATAGTATGGTTTTGACTTGCAGTGCAGGTAGGTAACAAGTTTTACTGTAACTATATAAATGGCAACTGAGAAAAGCAGAGGAATTTATTTTTCTTATGGAAAAGTAAATCTCTTGGATCTTTCATGCATATTCTTGTCTGTCCTGGTTTCAGCTGGGATGGAGTTAATTGTCTTCCTAGTAGCTGGTACTGTGCTGTGTTTTGAGTTCAGTATGTGAAGAATGTTGATAACACACTGATGTTTTCAGTTGTTGCTCAGTAGTGTTTAGTCTAAAATCAAGGACTTTTCAGCTTCCCAAGCCCAGCCAGCGAGAAAGCTGTGTTCCTGAATGGGTTCCACAGATTTAAAAAAAAAAAAAAAAAAAGGTATTGTCTCCATTATTTGGCCAGGGAGGTTTTCAGAAACCTTCCTCAGCATCATCAGTCACATTCAAGGCCCCTCTGGGCAGCAGTTCTCCTGACTAAGAAGTCTCCTTCTTGATGGGAGGTGGAGAGTTCAAGCCACATGAGAAGCTGTGTATTAAAAGAAACTCAATTTAAACTGTATTCCTCAGCCAGTCTCTGCAACTTACTTACCTGCTGCACCTTAGCTCTGCAAAAGCCAGGTACGGAAAGCTTTGCTCAGTGCTCCAGGGCATGAGTGTGTTTGACTGTGAGGGGATATAATAGTGTGGAATGGTAGATTTCTTTTTGTGGGCAAAGAACTCCCCTCCATAGGATAGCTCCCTCCAGAAGCACACAAACAAGTGAGCAAATACCTTGTGAAATATCATCATGATTGCCACATGAGAAAAGCAGATTTCTGCATGTGTTTCACACCTCAAGCAATTTCCACCTGCAAATGTGCCCAGGCAAAGTTCACCATGAATAGGAGATTATAGACTTTTCAACTCCAATAAAGTATTGTTTCTTCTGTTATGTCTAGATTTGAGACAGATCAAAAGTGGGATTATCTTTGCATAGGTGTTAAGATATAAATATTTCAAGTTGATTCCTGTTTTGCTCCTCCCACATGTTTTAAGGATTCCTGAGAAGTCTTCCAAAAAGATCTGCAGGATTATCATCTGGGGAGAAGCATGGTTTCTATACAGCTGTCCCCAGCTTTTGCTGGGCTATAGGCAAACATACCAAGCACTAATGTGCTAGAAGTACTCTGGCTTTGACCTCAAAACTGATTATCTTGTAGCTAAGGCCAAAATAAGGGAAAGGGGACTACAGTGGCTTAAGCTTTGAAAACTGGATTCAAGTTCTAGTGCTGCTACAGTCCTAATTTGCAGTTTTGAGAAAATAATTAAATGTTGTTTCTATTTCTGCTTTTGGTTTTGCATTTTTATAAATAAAAAAAAAATTTCTTACTATCTTGACAGTAGATAAAACCTACTAAGGCTCATTACATACCCAGATGCCAGGTACTGAAGGACATAACCTGGCCTACATTGGTACATCTTCAGCTGCTTCACTGCCCCTAGGAAAAATTGCTAAGACTTTATTAGGATTATTTGGATTTCAAAATTAGCTGCAGACTTTGGGCAACATCATATTTACTTAGAAGTGATACTTCCCCTCAATGCAGAGAAATCAAAAGCAGAAGTTCTCCTTTTTAACTAACTTTCCTCTTTAAAATGTATCATAGCATAAACAATGTGTGTGAAAAAGAGAACCAAGTCAGGCTGTACATTTTTACTATTTGTTGCTTCTCATGTTGCTATTGTTTAGCACTTTCTATAGCTAAGGCATGTCTTTTCCTTTGGACTTTGAGAGGAAGACTATGGGGACGATCCTTAAAAAGAGATGCAGCTGCTATGAAGCATCACTCTTATCCACATAAGCTGTGTGTCAGTTAAAGAGAATCCTTAAAACAGGAAGGGAGGTTGTGTTGAATACATACATTCATCTGCAAAGCAAAGTAGTGAAATGCTGATGCCTAGATATTATACAGGCTTGAGTCATTACAATACGAAAGTAGGGAAATTTGTTAAATAGACTTCCCAGTCTATGAAAAATTGCTCAACCAGCAGTACGTCAAAGCTATTCAGCCTGGATAGAAGGAATCCCAATCAAGAATTATGATACTGAATCCAATTTATGACCAGAGAGGCCAAAGACACTAGCTGACTGGAAAACCAGAGCTCGAAGATAGAGCCAACAGCTCAGACTACATGAATGGAATTTTCAAGGAAGTACGGTTCATTGAGAATACAGTATCTACTGAAATCAATAGAGACTTTGCAGCAATGTCCATGAGCATTACAGAATGCTGCCCTCAATGAATATCTCATTACCAGCCTACCCCCTTTGCAAAGCTGGACGGCAAAGGAACTTTGAGTAAATCTTAGAATGGAGACTCTGGTTACCAATGTTGTGGTTTTTGTTGTGCATACACACTCACATAGGATTTCCTAAGTAATTACGCCAAGGTTGACAGCTCTTAATGTAAAATCTTTTACGTCTATTCTGAAAATTACTTCCTGTAGGAAAGTAAAGCTGTGGTATTATGGAAAATGTTTTGAACATAAAAGGTTTGTCTTTTAGATTGCGGAGTTGGTTTTTTTCCCCCCAGAGCTTGTTTTTAAAACTGTCTGATCAAATCTTTTCCCTGCTTCCTCACCTCAGAAACTAGCTGTGCTTCCATTGATGCGAAAAAGTCCTTCAGCATCCTGCTGTGCCTACAATTCTAGTATCACCTACCATATTGCTTCCCAAACACTGTGATGAGCCTCAGTAGTGCAGCATGAACACTGCAGGTGAGACATGGCATAGAGCCCAAGGTAATGCTGCTGGTCATAACGGCACCTTCCCCAGAACGTAATTTTTCTCAATTGAGGTTAGAAACTCAGAAGGCTGGGAATTTCCAATCTAGTAGGTGCAAAGAAAGATTAGGGCCTCAAATATTTGTGGTCACGCAGAATCTCATAGAACTTTGGACAAGCATTCTCAGAAGGCTGACAGAGCAAGGCAGGCTGAACCAAAGACCTGTTTAGATAACTGCTTTGCAAAATCCTGATAGACTAACTTCAAAAGGCATTCCTCCAGAAATTACTTTGGCTTCTACTTTTATTAGGCTTGGATATCCAAGTTTGCTGCCAGCCTGCCATAAACATTCAATGGAATTCTTCTGTTTCTCTAAAATATTAGCATTTAAAAACTCATAGCCCTTACATTTTTAGCTTAGTAACATAAATAATAGTAACAACATAACAACACCAATTTGCCAGCCTAGCTTGTGCAGTCCAGATTCATTGTTGTGGCAAGAGGACACAGCTACCACAAAGCTCTCTGTGGAGAATTAGGCAGATATATGAAGACAAAGACATGAAGCTGTTTTCAGCAGCAAGGTATCAAATATTTTCTAAACTATCTTTGTGTTGTTAAGCCCACATTTAGACTATGAATTCCATCACTTTCTTCCTCACTTGAATACCAGTGATTCACTACTTTCACTGGCACTAGAATGATTGTACTACAGTACATGCTGGAACTTCCCAGTGAAAAAAAAAACCTGAAACAACTGAAAATTAACAAAATATTGCTGGTTTAGCAATATTTTGCTAAAGCACTGCTGATTTATAAGTGTGCTGTTGTCTTACTACACCATTTTTACTAGCACAAGGTATTTCCTCAGGAAGCCAAGGATAGAGTGTGAAGTGTTTTCATCAGCAGTTGGCTGCAGCTGCATGCTCTGCAAGCACGCCATGAGCACCAGAACCTGCAGCAACATCCAGCTGCTGCCTGGCCTACAGACAGAGGAAAAGACATGAGAAAAGCTGGTATTCCTTCCCTTGGTTTTCAAGAAGTCTGTGAGCACAAATGCACAGATCTCTTAGCAGTAGTTTTGGGACAGACAGCGAACAACAGTATTAATCTTGTTAACACACAGACTTGTCATTTATCTATAGCTGAGAGCAATTTAAAAAAAAAAAGGAAGACAGAAAAAGAAAAGAAATTCATATCCTTTCTGTCATCACCACTGGACTTCATATAACTAGTCCAGTACACTGGAGCATGCGACAAAAAAAACCCTGTGTATACTGGTGCATTGGAGCATGTGACAAAAAAACCTGTAATTCCCCTTACACTGATATAAAATAGAGCAAGAATGGGAAACAGAATACAAATGCAAACCCAAACCAACAAGGAAAAGGACATGTGCAAAACCACAGCCTGTGTCAAGTTTCATAATGATGGAGACACGAAAACTGGGCAAAAATACTACACTGACAGTTGAAGAAACCATGTATTTTAGGGGCTTCCCTAGAGCATTTCTGATTTTTGTCAACTAAAACACATACCAGACACAAAAGATACTAAAATCCACATCAGACACAGTAGCTCTACCTTTAGTCACTTGAATAAACCTGCACTTACCACGACTTTTCATTCCAGTAGCTGTGCTGTTATTCTTGTAACAGCAGACAGCGAATGTGGTATCACAGACACAGTCACAGCACCTTCTTTATCGGGAGCTCAGGTCCGTGTTTCCGCAGCCCTGCAGCGGGGTCTCTGGGCTGCTCTGCCGCCGGGAAGGGTAACTCTCGAACCCTTCTGCTGAAGCTGCTCTGCCCTGCATGAAGGATGAAAGGCAGTTAGTGCGTTTTCTGAGAAACAAATGGGATTGGGTCCTTGCCCTTCTTCCAAGGTTTATTTCAGTATTTTCAACTGGTGATTATTTATAGATTTTAAAGATGTGTGGATCATGAATTCAGCCCCATTCACAGGAGAAACAAATGTTTCACCCTCCAGCTGGGGAGTCAGGTGGAACAACTTTCACGGGAACAGCTGTGGAGGTCTCCAGTACAGCCCAGAGCTTCCTCCTCTTCTAAGCTGGGAGGTTGAGGCTTGTCACCTTTCAGGCAGCAGAAGGAATCGTGGTCTCTTCCCGAGCACAGACTCCACTGTAAAGTGGGCTCATAGGCCACAGATGTGAACCTTGCTCTTAGTTTTGCCAAAAGAGGTTGCACCCCTACCTCCAGGAGAGGCTCAGAGCTGTGTACTGCATATAGAGTGAGTCCTCTCCAGTAGCACCTAGTGTATCTTGTAAAGAACACACAGTTAATGTGTCGGACCCCGTTCCAAGGCACTTAATGTTCCTGTGGCTTATATAGGGGATCCAGCTACCTAAAGACCAGCCCTGAGCGCCTCTACCTCTTTGTGTGATTCAGGCCTACAGAAACAGTGTGGATTTTGTGACTTTTAATTCCTCAGACACCTCTTCAAGTTCTCTGTGACGTGAGTACAAGGAATTTTAGGGAGCTGAAGCTATTCAGTGAACTAGAAAAAAAATATTAACAAATTAAGGAAAGACAGTATTAAACAATAATTCTGTAGAAGTATGGACCACAGTCTGCTTCACAAAAATCTGCAGGTCAAAAGAATTAAGAACAGTAGGTACAGGTTTCTCACTTCATTGCATCACCAGATTAGGACCCATTCTTACTTTTCTTTTTTGTGTTTTGTCTATAGTCTACTTTTTTTTCTGAGAAAGTTATTGCCTTTACCACCCCTCTGACAACAATTTAGAATAAATAAGAACAACAAATGCAAGCAAATATAGCAAAAGCTGCTTAACCACAGTCTCCACAACAGAAGATGAAGTAGACATTGCCAGTGGCAGCAGTGATTGAAAAATTGTCCAGCAAGCACCTCAGGGACCTGAACAAGACAATGTAGATATTTCTAGCAGGCAGGGGGAGGAGGGGGGGGGGGGAAGTTGCTAATGAATAAGCAGCTTACAGCTTTTATAAGCAACTTCAACTTTTATTTTTGCAGAGAAAACAGTAGAAGCAAAAGTACTTAATTCTTTCTATTAATCTCCTGTTGTACAAAGTTTCTCAACTGTTTGATAACCCTTAGGGTCTTTTACTTAACAGGTTTACATTACTTTTATATTAATTTTTTTTTTCCTCAGCAAGCCTATAGAGGACTGGCTTAAGTCAGGAAAGTATTGGATACTTGTGTGAGGGTATACAGGCCTTTTAAATTCATATAGCAAAGGAGGGAAGGGACCCCAAGCACCTCTTCTGGTGAAATCAGAAGGCTGCCGCTCTGGGAAACAGATCCTATCCCTGCTTACTGCAGAGGATCTATGAAGTCACTTAAACCAAACTTTTGACAGGTGTCCAAGCAGACCAAGTTCCTTATTTCTGGAGTTCCCGAATTGAGAAATAAGAGATGATTTGCAGAAGTAACAAGTACCAAGAACTGCAGCTGAGAATGACTGGAGCTTTGAACATATCAAGAGATATATGAAGCTAAACACACTAAGAAGTCTGCATCCAAATGTCGGGAAGCAAGGCACCCCAAGCTGGAAGAAAACTGATGACTTTGCTTTGGTCTGCCTTTGTTTTATCTGTTTCTAAGTGACCACTGCACAGTCTCAACAGAAAAAGATACTGAAGTAAACTCATTAATAATTGCAAAGTATTTTGTCTTCCAGGTAACTGCACTAGAGATTCCTACAGCACGTGTTAAATAAAGCCTAAAACCACACAGTGAATACAGAGGATAAAATAAGCTATTTAATAAAAATATGTAATGTTTTCCTGATTTTTTCCTAACTGAAAGGAATATAGATACTACTGCACTTTTTAGAATTAACACCAGTTACTGTGCAATAATGGGTATTTATACTCCTCCTGATGCCTTGAAATAAAGGCTGGAGTTGAAAGACTCCATTGTATTTTTGTAGCGCCTAATTTATGCTTGCTTGAGCGACTTTGAAACTTTTGGTATGTAAGAAAACCTTGAGTTTTGTTAACAGTATGCACAAATAGATAAGAAGCCTTACGTTCTGCTGAGTTTTGTGATTAAAACCTGCCAGGACCAGCTAACTAGGAAGAAGAGATGAACCACCTGAGATGACCCACACTGTGCATGCCTCAAGAAGTTCAATTAGCAGACACCAAGAAAATGACCACCAGAGGGTTTCAAAGATCTCAAAAGACCACCGACCCATTTAATAGAGCATGCCCAAAACGGGGGGCACTATGTAAATAATTTCTGGGAAATAACATGAATATGTATGACAATTCTGGGAAATGTAATGAATATGCATATATTAGAACAATATAAGTTTTGCTTGCTGTAGGTAACGGTATGCACGCTAGGAGGAACTATCCCCCATGCATCCAGTGCTGTCCAGTGCTGCAATAAAAAATGCCTGCTTTCTAAAACTCCAAAATTGAGTCTTGGAGAGTTTCTTCGACCAGCTTTTTCTGTAACACTCTCTTGAGATACTAAAACATTATTTTTTATCTCTTTAGACATAACTGAATGAAGGATCAATACAGCCTTTTTTTTTTTTTTTTTTTAATCTCCATTTATATTTAGGGCCCAAACCTCTTCAGCTTTGACATATCTTTTGGTTACCCATTTCTTACTGATGGCAGAACTTGATCTCTGCTGAGAGTGTATCGCTACATATCACCCAACTAAAAGACACTATCTGATCTGTGAAGTAAATGCTGCAGCTTCTCCCCTATTAATACAGAGCTGCTGATTACAACAATTCAAGTATGTACAGCCAAAAAATTACACAGAAATTGGTTCTGGGCCAAGGCAAGAAATTGTCTTTTACAATTTAATTAGAAGGTGATGCTATTAGAAAGTTATCCATTTAATACTTTCTCTAATTTGGCCTATCTCCTCAAAATTTAAACATTTTATTGAACCTCCAACAGACCCTATAAGTGTATCTAATGTGAATGAGGTAAGAGTTATTCTTGGATTAACAATATTTTCCAATATTCAGAGGAACAAAATACTTAACTGTAAACACCACTGAGATACTTAAACCAGAGCAACAACTGTCAAGTTATTAAAAATATCCTCACGCAGTTTACAGGGCAAGTCTCTGATACCATGCCAGTGCAAGATTCCAGGCAACGCTCCAAAGAAAAAGAGAAATCAGCTGACTTCATGTTAATCATGTGAATAACACACCATATTAATCTTGGAGGAGGTTCTTTTTATTGTTGAAACAGAGAGTGAGAGAGATTTCTCAGTCATTCATACCAAGCCTTTGGCACTGATAATGCTCTACGGTAGAAAGGCCATTATTTGTTCTAGGGAGAGGGTTGCCTGTAAGGTAACAGCAAGTGCGCAGCAGCAAATGATACAGTTTGAAGTATTTTATGCTATATGTTTCAGTCAGCAATTAAATAAGACCTTAATCTATTACATAAGTGGTCAAGATTTTCCTGTGTACAAACCTGAAAACCAAACCACAATTCATAAACTCAGTGTAACTACCTTTAAATTTTGTGCTGCTGAAAAAGTATTTGAGGACTTACATCACCTTCAGGGTGTTGCTAATCTTTCCAAGGTGCAAATAACTTGTAGTTAAATCAGGATGCAGAAAAAATGTTGAAAACAGGAGAGTTTGTTCTGTGAAATCCTAGAAAACATTGGAAACTTCTAATGACGTTTTGCTTGGATGTATTTATTTTAAAACAAGGACGAATGCTTTTCTAATAATCCCAAAATGAAGAAATTCTTGGTTTGACCAATGATTCCTCTAGGGACCGAGGATCCTTTCTAGCTCTTAATTTGCTCTAAAAGGAAATGATAACCCATACAATACCTTGAATAATCACACGACATAATTTGACATAGCTTTTTAGAGAATGTTACTAAAACCATTTGCATGGTACAGTGATAGTCTTCCATGGTATAGTGGGATTATCTGAGTTTGTTAGGAAAACAGATAATCCCTACAGTGAATCAGTAAAGACAAGCACTGGAAGGAGGGAAAATCAAAGAAACATCTGTTTTAAAATTAAAAAAAAACAAAACACAGGTTCTGTCTCTTTTTTAGTTATATCATTTCATCTCTAATGAAATGTTAGCAGCACCTGAGTAGTAAATCAGACACCTAATGTTGTGACAGGCTAATTGTCACCTCTCCCATAGAAGCAAGTACTGTTTTAACTGATAAGGAACGTAGCACGCAGTTATTTTCCGGTGCCTTAGAATAAAATGCAACAGCTCAGACAATACAGCAACATTACAGAATTACTAAATTCAAACCATCAGACTTGCTGGCAGAACTGTGCTGAGAGGTGAAAGCACAGCTGACACAGTAGCTGCAATGAGTAATCTGGCAGTCAAGATGTGAAACCTCCCTCCACTGCTTCTGTCAGTGCAGTTCTGGGAGCTGCTTCTGAGTCAGAAACCGGTTCTATTTCAGTTATTGTTAATATGTTGCTCATAAGCAGAAGTGCATATTGATGCAGTAAATGAAGCAGAGGTCAGCTTCGGGTATGCACAAAATTATTTAGTAATTGTGTTTCATGATAGCTCTCAAACATTTTTTTATCTTCTTTGGGAGTGAAAGACTACTTAAATATTTTAATATTGTAGGCTATCGTGAGCCAGCCCACCAAATTACAAACTGCCTGTTCAGTTTTTTAGTGCAAGTCTGCTGTACTTACTGACACGACAGTGTTGTTTTAACTCTACCAAGGCCAAAATATGACTACCACAATATTAACATTATTAGTCATAAAATACCTTTTCCCTCCTGCAATTACAAATCCCACCAAGAACAGCTCTACCAGTTTTTCTGATGCATAAGGTGTCGTCGTGCCCTAATAACAGGACTTCCACAAAGCTACTTTCCAACTAATGTTTTTGAAAAGTTCACCTTAGTAACTTCTGTACTTATTCAACAGATACATTCTGGTTTAGTTAGATGTTTTAGAAAAGACTAGGAAGTTATTATTTTGCAGGCTTATTTAATGCTGGTAGCTAGTCAGATCTGCAAAGAACTGCGATGTATCAGATCTTCCTTGATCCTCCACTTCCGACTTGGCTGACTGAACTATTTCCCCCCATTACTGTGAAAACCTTACCCATACCCTGAAGCTCCGTCGTCTCATTTCACCTTCCTACTTCCTCAACTCTGCTGCATAATCCATCCGCAATTTAAGTAAAAGCAGGAAACACCTTTAACTGAAGGGCCGAGTTACCTACGTTACACTAGCAGTACATCCACGGCACCACGCTCAGGGGCACAGGGCCCACCGCGAGGGGCTCTGGCCCAGCGCGGGCAGGACAGCGGGCTGTCGCTGCCGGCTGAAGCGCTCCAGCCAGACGCGCGGGCACGTACCATGTCCGTGCACCCACGTTCACCCTTCTCTCCACTACTTTTCCCTCTCGGGGTTTGTCTTCAGCACAAGGCCTAAGAAGGCCTGTCCAGGCTGGCTCACGCGCGTGGTGAGCCAGCCGCCCTCGCCGGCGGAGCGGACACCGTACAAGGCTGGACGAAGGGCTCCGGCCGCACCGCGGGCTCCGCACCCCACGCCTGCGGCACGGCCCGCTGACGGGGCCCGCCCGGCCGCCGCTGAGGGCCTGAACGCGT
>JAVJGG010000061.1:7585223-7601715 GCA_035590195.1 Aviceda cuculoides | reverse complement strand
GTGAGCAGGTGCACAAGAAGCTGGGAGGGCACACAGCCAGGACAGCTGACCCAAACTGGCCAAAGGGATATTCCATACCATAGGATGTCATGCACAGTATATAAACTGGGGGGAGTTGGCTGGGGGGGGGCAGATCACTGCTCAGGCATTGGTCAGCAGATGCTGAGCAAGTGCATTTTGCATCACTTGTCTTTTTCTTGTGGTTTTTTTTTTTTTAAATTTATTATATTTCTTTTCATTATTATTATATAATTGTTAGTATTACATTTTCTTTTACTTCGGTTTTTAAATCATTCTTATCTCAACCCACAAGTTTTACTTTTTCCAATTTTCTTCCCCATCCCAGTGCAAGGTGGCGGGAGTGAGCAAGCAGCTGCATGGTGCCTGGTTGCTGGCTGGGGTTAAACCACAACATACTGAAAAACATTCTGCTGTAGAATACAGAAATGAAACTCCTTAGATGGTTCACACAGAAGTTTGTTTTTATATTTCTGAAGAATCTTGTGCAAGCAAGCCTGGAACATACCCCCGTGCTGCAAAATTTTGTTGTCTTCTTAGAGAGCATAACAACATGTTCCAATCATTTGTCTTTAACTTTATCCCAATTTCATATATCTTGAACTTGGTTAGAATTTGCATAAGCTATGACAAGTTGTGCATTTATGATTCTCGAAGGTATGCTCAAGTACTCCTTAAAAGCAAAAGGTATGTGGATAGTGATTTAGTTAGTGGCTACTTTCATAAGAAGGTTAGGAAAACGATAATGTACACCATCTTTGCAGTTCATTGCAGTACCAGAACATTTTATCTGGAACAGTTAAGAGCATATGTTCGCTTCTTTTTCAAATCAGCCAGGTTACACAAGATCATCAAGCCAGAGAGCCTGTTTGTTCAAAATTTGCCTAGATATATTTGAAGTACCAGACAGAGGTATAAGAAGTAGCATATAGAGTGCTGCCTTGGCACTTCTGAGCAGGTACTGGGAATGATTCTCCTGTGGTTCAGCAGCATACCTTAGGGTTGACCCAATTTGATTCTTGAATATGGGATGCAACTGAATTCATAACAGCTCATTCCTATCCTAATAGGCATCATGCTTGCAAACCAGATGGAGGTTATTGTAACAAGGTAAACGGTAATCATTTAGCCTCAAGGCTCCAGTTCTACACTATATGGATGTTTAGATGCAACAGGATAACTAAAAGTCCAAGCAAGTGGGTTGCTGTGCCTTCAGGAGCAAACGTGTAGTAAGCAGAGCCAGTGCAGAGTTTTAGTTACCTTTATCCTATATTGGATTTGAAAGAAAAAAAAAAAGTTACCGTGTTCTAAAGCCTATACTGTCTTCCGTTAGTACAAGAAATCATGTAAGTTTATACAATGATTCCTTAATGCCATTGTATTTCTGGAAATTAGCTTTTAAAAATATTTATGAAGTACAATTGATTTCAATTCAATATAAATGCCTTCACTTAAGAAAAGCTGTAAAGTTTTTTATTTCAAAAAGGATGCGGATGGTTTAGCTTCAGGTTTTAAAAGACAATTTTATCTATGTGGGATTATCTCCTCATTAAAAATTCTGTTTGTATGTGATAGGAGCTATAAGTTTCATCTGAATGGCTGTGAATTAAGAAAACATATTTGTTCTGTTAAGTGAGGAAGTGAATGGTTTATTTACTGGATTCCATTAGCTTCAGAATTATGTTTTTTTTAAAAGCATAAATAGGTAGACATTTTCTGAGATTGAGAGTTGTCTAAAGAATGAGGTACAAATTTTGATATACCTCCATATTCCTCCCCTGGGACAAGAACCTGCAAGTCTGTGTCTGTGGCTTGGCTAGCCATATCCTTGTGAAAGGACTGATATTCTGTAGTCTCGATAAAGTGTTTAGCGCTGTAATAAATGTGAGCCTCTTGCTTACGTACTGTTTTTTTAGTAAACACCCTTCAAAGCTTGATATTGGAACAGATTATTCAGCATCCAAACAGTAATTCATCATCTGACTTCCAAAATGAAACACTACTTCTCTAAAGTTACTTTCACATTTGAAGCCCTGATACACTTAGGAAAGCTCAGCCTACCCTGAATGCTGAACCCACGATAGGGCTGTGACTATGAATAGCTTGTATTGGCAGAAGATACCACTTGCGTAGCAGTGTAGCGACCTCTTACATCATCTTCAACAAGATCAAGACTTGAAGTAGCAAGACACTATCTGGTTTTGACAGTTCACAATATTCCCTCTGCTCCACCCACCCACCTACCCGTCTGCTTATGGCAGAAAAAACTCCTTTCACTTAAAATGTCACATGTTTGGTTTTAAGTCAGAATTAAGTTTTTGGAAAGTTTGAGGTTAGCATGGGCATGATCAGGAGTAAACATAAACTACAGCTGTGTGTCAGTCTTGCTTCTCCAGTCATGTGTGTGTAATACTACAAGCACAATATTGCCATTCTAAAATAGATAATTACTAGAACAGTTAAACAGCTATAGAATAATAATATTACAATAAAGATATATTTATAACTATTACAATTTAATTATAATTTAAGTTTATAATAATTATAATTGTGTGTATATTATATGTATCATTTTATTATACACAATAATAGAATAACAAATTTAATAGTTGAATAGTTTATTATGATCTAGGCCATACCACTGTTACTTGTTTACAGAGGTAGAGGAGCTTAATGAGGCAATCACTGAGTTAAAAAATATTCAGAAAACAAGTTCTATTCACTCAGCTTCAAGGGAACAAGTTACTTAAATGCAATAGCCTCTAGTTAATTGTCACTTTAAACTAATTAACACAAACACAACTGTGCAGAATAAGTTTTTGTAGTTGGCATTTTACCCTGAAAATTGTACTGTGCTCAATATAGCATTCTCCAGCACACTTGTCTTACTGTACAGGCCAATATTCCATGCCATATAGTTACTTCTACTACTGAAATTCTCCTTTATTTTGTTATGGACAAAATTCAGTGTGATGAGCAAAGCACAAGTATCTAATGAAATTAATGAACATTCTTTCATAAGAACTGTTAGATTCCTAAATTGTACTGCCTCTGTAAAAGGAAGTGCTTGGTTTCAGACATTATATATGAAGGTTCATTTTGTCTCAGACCCAACAGCTATATTTTTTTTCATTTTTTTTTTTTAGTTTCAGAGTTCCTGTTCTTGTTTTCAAAACAGTTCTGAAAGACATAAGATGTCTCAATTCTTTTGTGCCTTGCAATGCCGATTTATTTCATGAAACGATGAGGATTTTAGGGTACAGTGCTGAACACAACCACTGCATTCCTTCATGCAGTACCAAAGAAACAGGTGAAAGACTCTAGGTTTTGTTCTATCTTTGAGAAAGTTTTGACATGAAAAACACATTCCATCCTTTAGATTGAAGGTTGGCTATTGGAAATACTGTTGCTTTGATAATGAAGATAGACATCAACATAGGGAATAATAGCAGCTACAAACCAAAATACCATTATAGACTAAAAGTAGTTGTGTTATGCTGCATTGTTAGGAAATACTGTAACATTCCTTCTTGTCCTATAACTTCCTAAGTAAGTGCTCTGTGTTGTTTTTTTTTTTTTTTTCTAGGCACCCACTGGCCACCTTTTTCCACCTGTTTTTCCGAGTGAGTGCTATTATTACCTACTTGTTCTGTGACTGGTTCAGCAACAGTTTTGTTGCCTGTTTTGTCACTATTCTCCTTCTTCTATCCTTTGACTTTTGGTCAGTTAAGGTAAGATGACCCTGAATAGTAATTACCTTTGAAAGTATTTTACGTGCCATTAAATAAAATAAAAAAGGAAATATGTATACTGACAAAAGTGACAAAGACGTTGTGATCTGGTGATTTATTAAATGCCTAGCCCATTTTAATTAAGACATATATGTATCTTAGGTACTGTTACTGTTCTCTATGGCTGATGGGAGCTACTAATATGGTGAGAAAATTGCCTTGCCATAGGTAGATTTGTTTGTATGCTTTCCTCCTTAAAAAAAAAAAAAAAAAAAGTCATACTGACCTTCAGTAACAGATGCCAAAGGATGTCTAAAGCTGCAGTACCGTGCCCAGACCCAGCAGGCAGGAGCTGCAGAAGGCTCCTGGAGGCACAACTGTGGCACCAGTGCCCTAATCACATGCAGGCAGGTGGGTCAGGCCAGCCCAGAATCCCAGGGGCTCCACATGTAGAACAAGGCTTTTGTTTTGTAGAAGTGAAGCATTGATGCATCTCCAGCATACTGAAAACTTCTAGTATTCATCCAGGTGCAGAAATATTTTCTAATTTGTTTGCTTGATTCCACACAGCTTACTTGCTTATAATTAATCTTCCTTTTTTTCGGTGTGTTTTTGTTTGCAGTTCTCCTCTCTTACTGACAAAATTTGTTTATTGGGGGTTTCTCCAACTAACTGACTTAGAAAAGATACATCCTATAATTTCTTACCTAAATCAATGTTATTGTGCTAATCATCATATTAGAAGAAGAGAACAGGCCTCCAGATTTGTGGTAATGCATCCATCCTTAATGACTGTTGTGCTCAAGCTGGCACAGCTTTTAGAATTAATTTTAGTATTTGGTAAAAGAATATGATTTTCAGACATGCTTGCCTTTTTTTTTTTTTTTAATGTTAGTCTGACAAGTGGATTATGCTACTGGTTAATTCAAATAATTGTTTCTGTCCCTAGAACGTGACAGGAAGACTCTTAGTTGGTTTGCGTTGGTGGAACCAGATTGATGAAGATGGAAAAAGCCACTGGGTGTTTGAAGCAAAAAGGGTAAGTGTGTTAATAAACATAGGCATAGGACAAGCAGAATCCATAGGAAAGCTTGTAAAGCTGATATTATGTCAAATAAAGTAACAAATAGAGCGCATTCGTAAGGGTTGCTTTTTCCAGCTTCTGTAGAAGATAAGGCAAGTATTTAGTTGCAAGCACACTGGATTGTTACATCCTGGAAGCGTTCAGGACAAAACCGGAATCACAGCATCATCATCATGTGCATCAGCAGCACAGATATTCATAGCATGGTACTGTCGGTATGAAGCGGTTTTGGTAGTTCTGTTATTTTTTAGCAAGAACATCTTGTAATAAACACATCTTCCCATGGTTAATCGCAACATAGAATCCTCTTCAGGAAAGATCTATGTTGAAAGCAGTGTCGAATAGTTCAAATTCAGTATTGTAAAAAGAATATTTTTTTACAAAAATATTTTTTTTTAATAGAACCCAGAGCATTCCAATACTGCTAGCGCTCCCCCAAATCACCCCGTGCACAAAAGCTATAAAATGGCACTTGGCATCGCTGCAGGTTTTTGCTTTCATTTGCTAACATCCTCTCTACAGCCCCATTCAGGCGAGAGCCTGGTAGAACAACACTTCAAGTGCTACTCACTCGGACATTCCTTTCGAGCCAGCGCAGCCTGGGTTCTGAGCCGGGTGTCCAGTACTGTGGCTGTGCAGGGCTGGAGTGCCCTCTACCAGCCCTGCGGCCGAGCGGGAATGCATCTGGCAGCGGGGCTGCGCACCGTCGAGAGGGTAACACGTGCTCACGTTCTTCCTGTGGTCCAAGTGAAACCTAAAGAGAGAGTATAGGCAAGCCTACATGAAAGCAAAGAAGCTAGAAGACCCTCAGAGTTTCTTGGTTCTGTCAAGCCGAGACAGTAAGCAAGAGCTTTCTTAGCACTTAAAAGCAATGGTATCAATAAAATGAATAAAATGACCTGTGAGATGAGCAAGCCTAATTCACCTGTTACAGTTCGTTAATTCTAGCCTAGAGGTACAAAGTTGACTCATCTGCATGGGCTAAAGCCTTAAAAAAATTTTGGCAAATGGTAGCTTGATTAATGTGAAAATCATAGAAGGAACGTGTAATTAGAGTGGATTGTGGTTTTGTCATGGTTTATCCATGAGGAGTACTTTGTCATGTCAAGGTCCTGGAATACAGGCAATTCTCTTTCCAGAATCAGGCATTCTCCACCTCCTTTGACAGTCCTCTGGCAACTTTTAAAGATCTCTTGCTTTTATAGAATGGTTTGGGTTGGAAGGGACCTTAAAGATCATCTAGCTCCAACCCCCCTGCCACAGGCAGGGACACCTTCTACTAGACCAGGTTGCTCAAAGCCTCATCCAGCCTGGCCTTGAAGTTTACCCTCTTGCTTTACAGGTAAATTTGCTTAGAAATATTCCAAGTCACTCACTAACAATAAACAGCTAATTCCTGGTGCGATGCTGATGCAATAGAGGTTTGTCCTTGAAATCCTGTCTTCTGCTGAGGTTTGCTGGAAAAAAAAGTAATTCTTACACTTATGTTCCAAACACAATAACTCCCCTCTCTTTTCTTTGGGATGACTGCAGCCTTTTGTAATCTTGCTCATCAAATTAACTAGGTCTTTTAGATGCAGAGCTCTCAGGCAGGTGTATTGACTTTTTTTTTCTCCTAAATAGTGCTAATGCAATGTTACTGTTGGGTAATTTGGGATACAGGTGATTAAACCCTTTTATTGACTCAGAACATCTGTCTTTTTCTGAAACTGTGAAGGCATAGAACATTATTCTCTGGACTGCTGCAACATCACTGGTTTAGAGGGTACATGAAAAAATTAAAGACACCTTGTAATTATTGCATCTTTCAGGGTTTTCTTAGGTAAGATAGAATAACTTAACTGTATTTACAAGTTGGATGATGTTGTCTGCCTCGTGATGGATGGTTGGATGGATAAGTTATTTTTACATGGAGAATTCAAAATACTGAAAATGAACTAAAAGTCTTCAGTTTTCAGAGTCCATAGGGTTTTCTTTTTCCAGTTGTGAAGCTTGTATTTCAGAAGCTAGCACTAGTGGTGGTTGAGTGGTCTGAGGTTTGGAGTGAGAATTTGAATTCTGGTCTCCTAGGAAAGATCAGAACCTGCTGAACAATTGTCTTTCTTTAGTTTCTTTTAAGCATTAGGAGTTAACAGTGAGCCTTTCAGTGTAGATAGAGACATATGGGTTGTGCTGACCTGAAGAAATCTGCAACCAAGGCTTTTTGCAGCCTGCTTTGAGGCTTTCTTTGCTCTCCCTGAAGAACACAAATAAAGCACCGTGAATAACGATGCCTCTTTCAGAGAGATGCCAGCAGTTACTATGTTGTCCAACACTAGTATTACAGAAGAGGCATTTTTGAAGCTAGAGTTAATAATTTATGGAATATCAGTGGACTTTACAAGCATAACTGAAGTATTAGTTTACATAATAGAAAACTAAGCTTCATGCAAGATTTAAATGAAGCTAAGATACTGCAAGTTTTTAAGAAAATGTATGGAAATGGACACCATTATGAGAATTTCATTGTCTGAGCTGGAACCACCTGATAAATCCTGTGGGGGATCTTTAAAATTTGTTTGTTAGCACTTGCAACAGCTCATTGCAATTTCCACATTAGATACTATAGCTTTTCTGATACTAGACTGATTCCTGCCCCCCCCCCCCCCTTACTTTTGATTTGTGAACTGGGTACATGTCACAAATCTACACTACAGATAGTGAAGTACTCACACTAAAGTTCTGCTTGTAACACTGTCTTCTGTTTCACACTTCTCTAAGGCCTTGGTAAAGTTTTAATCTACTGTAAAAGTTTAAGTCACCATTTCTGAATTTTAAAAGCAATTGTCAGTGTAACAGAACTTTGACTTTAAAATACTACTAATCTGTAGTGTTAGTGGGAGCTGTCATTGACGAAAGGAATAATTCTCTTATTTGAATGTGAACAGAGACCAGAACATTTTGAAAAGAAAATGCTGTCACGTAAGGTAGGGCAGCAGGCAGAAAACTTGGCATTTGCTACTTCTCTTCTTATTCAGTCTTCCTTCTATGCATATAATAAGTGAAATTTAGATGAAGAAGCAATTTTGTCTATGCTTCCTCCTCTGCTGATTTGTTATTTATTTTGGATTTTGTCCTTGTGACTAGTAGTTCCAATAATTTTCATTCTAGGTGCCTACAGTAGCTGCCTCAACTGAAGCTGAAGCTCGAATCTTTTGGCTTGGTCTCATTATCTGTCCAGTTATTTGGACAATGTTTTTCTTTAGCACCTTGTTCTCCTTGAAGCTGAAATGGCTGGTAAGTCTGGGGGTACTGAAAGACCTGTGGCTGATGGACAGTGTTGGTAGTGGGAAAACCGAGATCTGTTTAGTTTTGTAACAGTCTTTGAACCAAATCTTCCAACAGTACAAAAATTCCAGTAACAGCTTCAAGAAACCACAAGGAGTTTTCTGCAGTCAGGCCCTGTGCCCTGGAATGGATTAGTAATTTTCAGCCCCACTTCCACTAGGTTATCAGGTGTCAACTCCTTCATCTAACTTGAGAAACTTAAGTGCTTGGCAAAATTATGGACTTCTTTTTAACTGTAGCAGCTTACTTTTCCCCAACTTACTTCAGTCAAAGGAAACTAACAGGAGAGGACAAAAAATGAACCAGTGATGCTGGTTTTCAGGTTTTCACATCTCCTTGGGGCTTGAATATTACTTCCTCTTAAAAGTAAGGATTTTAGATCTCTGGTACCATTCCCTTTTGAAAGAACCAGTATCATAGTGCTTAAAACCTTGATAAATTGAGCTCTAAGTGTGTATTTTATACTGTATTTATAAGCCATCTAGTCTACAAAAAAAAAGCCTTACATATTTTTCTAAGTACAAGAAGAAATTTACCCCATACATTGCATTATAATATTTTTGTCTATGAAACTTTATGTTTTCCCCTGTAAACATTAAGGGCTTCGATAATCACCATAGAATTCATTTTGTTGAGTTCCTAGCCATGCTAAGTACAATTTCCTAATTCAGTTCGAAAAGATAAAAAGTGTCTCGGACATGTGCAGCTACATAACCAGTAATAGGCAAGATTACATTTTATTATTAAACGAAACAGGAAATTCAGCTGTAGGTATGAATCAATTGCAAATCATTTGCTGTTTTCTAGCATTCTAAAAAGGCATAGCTAAACAAGCAATAGTTAAAATTAAACCAGCAGTTGTTCTTCGCAGCTCCACCTTTTTTTCTTTTTTTTTTAAAAACAGATTGTTTGCTAAACTAAGAGCTGGTTGGAGAAGGAACCCTAACCAGCCCTGGAAGCAGGTTGCTCAGGTGCTTGTAAAAGGCAAGTTACACAAATGAAAATAGGATAGCTTCCAGGAAACTGTTTCTGAGGCTAAGAAAAACATTTTTTGTAAGCTATTTCATTAGTCAATCAGATGGGTTCTGCCTGCTGCTAAGCCTATAGTACCACCAAAGGATCTAATTCTTTTCACTGCCTGTTAATGCTAGATAATGATTCATATCTGTTGATGCTCTTGGTAAATCTGTAAGTTATGGGATCTTATTTGTATATAATAAGACATTTGTCAGCTAAACAAGCCTGCAGGTTTTCTATGTCTCTGGATGTGAAACTTTCAGATACAAATCAGGCTTAAAAAAAGTAAAATGATTATAGAAGCAGTTGAATAGGTCCTTTTTTGAATAAATGCTTTTAGGAAAGTAATGAACTCTTTCAAGATACAGAAAGACAAAAAAAATTTGTATCAATGTTTAGATAAAAAGAGAGGCGTTTCGTAGAAAGGAAGTATTGTTTGACATGATTGGATCTCTTTGAAGGTCATTTATTATTGGAAGGAATATCCCCCTCTTACAGCATGTATGTATACCTAAGTAGTATATATACATATATATACACCCGTGTGTATATAATATATATTCTATAAATGCAGCCCATAGATAGCAGTGTATTTGTCTCAGCTGAACTTTTGTTTGTCCACAGGCTCTTGTGATAGCTGGGATCTCCCTTCAGACTGCTAATTTATATGGCTACATCCACTGCAAAGTGGGGGGACAAAAAAGCATCAGCAGAGTAACTTCAAGGTTTTTTGGCACAGCGGATGTTCCCAAGAGTAAGTACGGGGTTGCTCCATCAGCTACAGCCCATGAAACATCACATACTGACCTGCCTCATGCTGTTGGTTTTGGCTCTTTCTGGGTCTTAGTTCCTAAAGTAACTCCTGGCAGGGCTAACTTGATTTTCCAATACGCCTCTCTTGCGGAACTTGCTCGGAGAGGCCGTACCCCATGTCACTCTGCTCTCTGTTCGGAAGCCTGCTGAAGCTTCACAGCGGAGCTGCTTCCAAGCCCCAAGAACGTCCTCTAAGTTAAATCCTTGGAGGGATGCCTTCCGAGGTATTATAGTGCCTCTGCTTAGGCACGGCTGGGAGAGCGATCTTCAGCCCTCAGGCTTCCACCAGGCTCTTCCCTGCTTTTTGGAAAAGATTCCTACATAGTAGGTTACGCTAACACCCACATTTCTTGTGTTCATTCTACAGGACAGACAAGAAGAATTTCAGGCAGCCACATTGAAGTACATGGGAAGACAGGCACTAGATAATGAAATAAAGAACTAAAAGGATGAGCAGTAAAAATACTCGTTTATGAAAGCTGTTCTTCATATGAAGGTATTTAAGTAAAGCATTTCTACAATTATACCTGCATGAAATAATAAGGATTTTATGTAATTTGTGTTTGAGTCTTTAGATTCTGAAAGGTTTTAGAGTCTGTGTTTCTTAAAAGTGTCACCAAAAAGCAGTTTGTATAGGCACAAAACAATGCTTATGGTTTATACAGACCACACTTCCTTAAAAAAAAAAAAAAAAAAAAAATATCTGTCAACTAACTGTTGGGTTATCTTAACCCAGAATTAGAATGTAAACACAATACAATGCTCACTTGTTTAATTTTGGAACTACAATAAAGAAAAACTGCCTTTCCCTCTTGTACACAATACTGATTTCTCAAAGCTTTGATTCATCAATAAAAAGGGGAATTACAACCACAAAGGGCCTCTTAGTTAGTAAAGATACTGAATGTTTATTTTTCAGTGTTCAGGCTTAGGCTCAAGTAGAAGAAAGAACATAAGTCATGTAGCACGTTCACACAGTATTTGTGTGAAGCAGCCAGTTATGTATAAATAGTTAAAATATCTTACTCTGTTACCTGTAATAAATATTGTACTTGGAGTGTGATTAACTTGCCTAAACTCTATTATTATTATTTTAAAGCTGATGCCAACTATAAAAAAAGGAGACAGTACTACACTGAATTTCCCTCTAAATACAGATCTTTTCCACTGTAAGGAAAGATATACATGTGCATAGTAGATGCATTAGATAGATACAATGCCCCCATGTCAGCAAACCATATTTTATGTTCAGCTTTCTAAATAACATCTTGTATGCACGTGTCTCCAAACACCAACTTCATGTTCAGGTCGTTAGTACCACGACACCGGAGGCAGGTTGTTCCTTATGTAACACAGACAGAGACTCGGTTTTGCAGCTTTCTAGCAAGCTTTGAGACCACTTGTGAACTACAAGAACTATGAAAAAAACTAAGGCAAGAACATTTATATTAAGAATTTATTTGCAATATATAAAAAGAATACATTCCTTCTATTAAATCAAGGCATAAGTTACTTTTCTATGATTAAATGTGAACTACATTTTTATTCCATTCATAGATTAGATAATTTTCTCTTCTTGAAAAGGGTGTTGATCACAGTATTCCTGAATTCCTGCAAAGACAGGGAAAAAGTAATATAAATAATATTTCAGTTGCACATCAGGAGTTAGTTATTGCTGCATCACTCTGTCCCCTATTGGTACAAATTATCACAAGTTGGGCCTTTATCACAGTGAAAATGGCTTTAGGAATTTCCCGGCTGTTTGTATTTTTAAACTGCACATCACCAGCTCTTTAGGTAGTTTTTGTATGGGTTTTTTTGGTATAATTACAACTAGAAGTGGAGGCAGTAATTAGCCAGCTGTAGTGTACTCAACTATGGTGAGCACCCCTCCACAGGCCTGCTTGAGAATCTTAGAACTTTTCTGTGAGAGCAAGCACACACTCATCTTTTCTGAAAATTAACAATTGAAGCCAAACATTGAAACCAGTTATTAAATACCGTTTCATTATCACTTTAAAAGCCTGTCCTAACTGATGCCCAGAAGCAAACGTAGTGTTTGCATCTGTTACTTTCGTAACTGCTATGCCCATCTGTTTTTACTATTTGTGGCAGAATAACGTAATTCTGTTTAGCACCTTTATGTATCGCAGAAGTGCTCAGAACTGAGAGGATTCATTTGCACAGTGATTTTCAGACTTACTTTGAATGATATTCCTGTAAGATGATGTAGCTGGAGACTCAGGTGCTTCAGACAAGAAAGACTGGCCTTTGTCACAACTTCTTCCTTGAAGGACAGCGAAAAACATGAAAGCAAAGCAACAGGAATGATGAACTTTTCTTTATTTTACCCTTTATCCTGCTACCAGTTATACCCTTCCAAAGAGCCACTTGCATCTATTCCTTTTAAGAAGTCCTTATGTCAGTAATGTAACTAGAACTACAGCTTACAGTTTTATAAAGGAATACTACGGCAGAAACCTTCAGTGATTATTTGGAAGTACTGACCTGTTCCTTGATGTCATTAAATCAAGTATTAATTGGTAATAGCCAGTGGGCACGGAACCAGGCCTTTTCACTATCTACAACAGAATTTGGGTGGTGCCAGTAACAGTGAAGTTAAAGCGCTAGTTTTAACGCTTAATGTCTACAAGATACTATTCTTCGTAGTGGTTATGATTTTACTCAGTCTGCACTTCCAGGTGATGACACCAAAGAGAAAGACATGTTGTACTTTGAATACGATTATACAGCTGAAAAGATGCATAATCTAATCTTGATCAAGACAAAGTTTCAGGCTAAGGAAATTATCCTAGCGCTTTTCTCTTTTCACACCATGCTAAGTCGCAATTTCAGTAACTTCTGATTTAAAAAAAAGTTGTATCTAAAAGCGGATATTTACCTAAGAGAGAAAATGTTTAATATTCTAATTTATCAGTGTCCAAGCCAGGGTTTTCCAGTAACAACATCAGTATAGGACGAAAAACTTGTTTTAAATGGAGTGCAATACAGTAACTTTACCTATTTGAGGATCTAGAGGCACTTTACCCAGGAGGGAAACATTTAAGTTCTGGCACATCTTCTCTGCACCTCCAGTAGTCGGGGGAAAGATCTGTGATTCATTCTGGGACAACATGAAAACCAGAGTTAAAATATTGCAATTCTGAGAACGAGGCATTTTTGGAGCAATGTTTTATATACAAACAACATCAAGATAAAAAAATGCTTTAATATACAGATAGCCTTACCTTACACTTTGGACAAATAAAGCCACTCATATTTTCCACAACACCTATGATTGGCAGTTTCACTTTATGGCAGAAGTTGATCTCCTTCCGAACATCCTGAAGTGATACTTCCTACAAGTATTAGGAAACACTGCTATTTTGAGTGTAATGTTTGGATGCCGAAACCCATTAAGTGACATCCTTAGAGCTATTTTAAAGAAAGCTCATAATGAATTATTACTGCTCTCTTCATATTTTGAGGAACATAAACCTGTGTTATGTGCTCTAGCAATAGGACAGTTACAACAGTTCTAGCCTACTGAACGTGGTTGTTTTGAAATCTGACTTGATTCAGCTGTATTTGTGTTTTATCTCCTTTATTAATCTCACATCTTTAGTTCTTTAAGTGTAACTTTTTTACATTTTCAGTTTACAGAAAGACCCTTGGTATTCTCAATAGGGCAGGCAAGGACAAGAACCACCAGGCTTACGCTTACTGTCTCTTTTCAAATTAAACTTGAAATAGCTTATCATCCCTTCAGACTTTTCGCATATATGCCTGACCTCATTCAGTTCTCCTGTTCCCTTCTCCTTCCCTCACCACCTATCTGATATCGCCCTCACCACTTCACTTTCTTTATATTTTATTCTTTCAGCTGTTGTGGAAATCCTATGTGTCTTTTGCTAGTTTGATCTCCTGTTCCTTTCCAAAGCAGGCATTAAAGCTTAAGTTTGAATTTGATGTGTTTTGAGTTTCATCTCTCCAGGGACTGATTTTTGTTTTAAAAACGCACATCACAAAGTTGCCTACTGGAGGCAACAGGCTACTTCACGTGATGTCAAACAGTTGCGCACCTTATCACTTAAAAACTAAACTTCTTACTGACTTCTGGACATTAAGCCGTTGGCAATTACAGATTTGCAATGGCGCAAACTCTAATCTTGAAGAAGTAACTGAAACACTGCGTTTCCCTTCACCACACAGATCACGAAAGCTTTTGCTTGTGAACTGCTCAGTGGTCTTAGTGACCCACCCAGATCCCCTACTCCACTGAGACACCCATTTAACTCACTAACCAGCCAGCTGTAGGCACAAAACAAGAAAGTCAATTCCCTTAGATTCTGTACCATCATTTCTCTCAAAGTAAATAGAGACTCTAAACCAAGGATTGTCTTTAACTGCCACGATGCTTCTATCAATGGGAATTAAGTTCTCATACCTGAGGGGTAGTGATTATAACAGCACCATCTATGTGCGCTTCACTGAGATACTGCACAATAGATAAGTGTTCATCTGATGTTCCTGGAGGTGTATCTACAATCAGGTAGTCGATTTCACCCCAGTCCACATCACGAAGAAATTGTTTGATCAATCCTAAAAGAAAGGATAAGAAAGTGGAAGAGAGAAGAAATATCTCCCTGTATTTCAAAGTTTAGGGTCTAGTTCAACTTTTATAGTCTAGGCATGCAGACTCTTCTGACTTGTCAACTTATGTACAGAAATGCTTGTTTTGCCAAGGCTTTTTTTAAAAAAAAAAAAAGAGTTGAGCTTCTGACTTCATCAAATGAGTATGTTCAACTAAAGAAAACAGGTAACCATTCACTCATTTTTTCACATAGCTTACTATACTATACTTACGTTATTCATTAAACAAGCTCATGATATTAAATCTTTCAAGTGCCTAAATTATTGTTGAAAATGCTTGATACGTACCATTTTTTTTTGGTCCCCTCCAGATGACAGCATCATCAGGACTACTAAGCAAGAACCCCACTGACATTACACCTAAGTTTTCTTCAACATACTAAAAGAGAAGTGCAGAAACTCAGTAGAGCATACAGAACAGCAAAGAAAGAGTAGAGAAACCAACTCTAAACCCAGATTTTACAGAAAAAGCAGTTGGGAGGCAGCGGGCAGAGACATTAAGAAAATAAAGGCAGACAACCTTATGTGTCTCTTTTATCAAAGGCCATTAAAACCTCTCAGCAACAAGCTGTCTTTTTAACAGCATACACACTAAAGGTGATCTTCAGACAACCAACACTCCTGCAAAACTTTCCCTACGTTTTCTAAAGATTAATGAGGTTTTTTGGGGGGTGTAAGACACTTTTTGTCTGTCATTGAAAAGGTGACATACTATACAGCTGCATGATAACCAAAAAGAATGAAATGAAGTAACTTATGCTTATTGCCTATAGTCTGCTAGGAAAATCAGTAAGCAAGAGACACTTAAAATAATAAAGCTATTTTAGAAATATTGTATTATTGTGATTAGCAAAATAAATTTAACACTCTGATCTATATAGCCTGTATCCAGATTCTACAGAATCTAGATATTTATGTCATTACAAAAAGAATTAACAGAAGCACCCTCTGCTCCTCCCTCACTCATTTTTCACCTTAGAAGACAGTGCCCAACCCAAATAAACCCAACAAACTTTCTGAAACAGCTGCACCAACTTACCACTGGAGACCATCCTGATCCACTCTGATGAACCTGAAAATTGAAGTGACATAAAATTACATTAGAAATAAGTACAGACATTCATGTGTTACGTAATGTAAGTCAAAACTGGGTAAACAGATCTCCTGCCTATAGGTACAATACTGCTTTATTGGAGCAGCTGAGTTAAAAACTACAGAAGGACCAGATCTCCATGAGCGAGCGAGTAATAACTGTTCAACCTTTTTGCAAGAAACGTACCCATGACTTTATATATTCATGTAAAATATTCTAGTGCTGATAAGGAGCATCATGCTAACATTAAGTTTTAAGTAGTCGTGAATACGTGGCCGATATGCAGCAAACGTTAAGTTTGCAGAACTGGTCATCCCGAAAGCAGACAACTCTTTTTACAAACTAAATTATGCTGAACTTCTCCATCTCACCTTCTTTATTTCCCTACCCGCTGCCACACACATTTCCCAATAAGCAGTCCTTTATACAAGCTGTAAATCTACAAACCCCTAAAAAGTTAATGAAAAATTGAGCAGAAATCCCTTCAACAACACGTTTCAGCATTCACTTACCTGCTCTCCTTCTAGACCCATCATTTTAGGGATTGATGGCCCACAGATATCTATGTCCAGCAGAGCAACCTGGAAGACAAACCGACCAACCCGCCCCACTGGAAACAAGCTCGCACAGGGCCGTCTCCGAGGTCTAAATCACGCACCGAAAACACGCTAGCGCCCGTAGCACAGGCACCGAGTTCAAACCCTTGACGGGACAGGGCAACGCTGATGGTTGGACTCGATGATCTTGTAGGTCCTT
>JAVJGG010000061.1:7531052-7574809 GCA_035590195.1 Aviceda cuculoides | reverse complement strand
TTGTCAAGATGTTAGCAGGGTACCTGATTGTCCAAGTCTCTGATGACAAGGTTGAGACAATATTCCTCTTCTGACCAACTCTTACAACTCCACAATGCAGTAGTGAGCCTATTGCAAATGTTCCTTGGTTTGCTTGCAGATAGCCCTAGAATGCTTGTACCACCGTGAGAAGCGGAAGGGTATAGACTTAGTTCATGACGATGTGGAAAAGAACCTCATGAAGGTAAGATCAGACTTACTAGTTTATTTTTCAAATGGTGGAAATAACTCAAATACAACTAAATATTTATCAGGGTAAAACCACTGCAATAATTTCTTCCTTTCATTCGTTTGGAAGACTGAGGGTGGGGGAAAGAGGAAGAAATTTGGTAAAACTATATATATTGGGGATGGTTAACATTCTATTCATCCTCCTTGGAGCAAAAGGAATAGCCTAGCATCTTTGTGAGGTCTTGTCCAGTTCTGTCTTCCATGATCCTATAAAACGAGGTAGAAACATCAAGATTGTTTTCTGGGCCATGGTCTATAAAATCTCAGAAGTTCTTACGGCTTACAATATAAAATGCTGGTTTACTGCCTTGCTATATAGATAGTGTTACTGAACAAAGAAAATGAGATGGATAGTAGTGATTGCTAAATCTTTTAAACAAAAAAATCAAATAACATTTTGCTAACATATTTCAAAGATGTTATATTGGATGTGTATGAGAATAAAAATATTAGGAAAGAACATTTTGGGGCAATGGCATTGCTTCAAGCACTTTTCTGGATACAGAAGGATGTGTAGACCACTTGGATAACTGAGATTGTTCAGAGCCTACGGCCTGCAACCTGGAGTTTCAGAGTTTTAATGAAGAATCAAGCACCTAATATATATTAGCTTAAGTATTTCAGCACTTAATTTAGCATGAGAATTCAGGGTAGGATGAAATACTGCTAAATGTTCCACATGAGCAGATGAAAACACTATTTTTTCAATATGAAAAATAAAGGCTATTTGCTTGACCTCCCCAAGCACTGCTCTGACTGTGGAGCAAGCTAGATAGTGACAATAAAAGACAACAAAGGCTCATTTTGTAGTAACAGGAAAGCCAGTTCTAAAGTTGCTGTCACTCCTACACTTACTGTACAAGTACAAAGACAGAGCCTTCGAATTTGGGGTGCCTTAATGACTTCCACATAATTTAAAACACACTATTCCCTGTTTCAAAACTCACAAAACTGTACACACTTAAGTAAGAGGGTGCATTGGGCTAAACCAGAGTTTTTAAAAAGGAAAGAGGCTGGGACATCATAACATTGTTTGAGGGACCGTAATTACCATGTTTGCATAGTTTTCAATGTGGTTGGTTTGAGTATTTTTTATTTATTTTAAGATGAGTGGAACCTGGCTTTGAATTTCTTTGACTAATACTTGCAGTTTTGAAGACTCTTACAATATACTTCCTTAGGGAGCCTGTTTCTGAAATCAGATATATTTTCAACCTACTCCACTATTAGCAAAATATTTGTATTGTTCTAGGAAAATGTAGAATTAGTTAAGAGAGGGTAGATTAATGGATTAAGGTTCATGTTTCAACTCAAGCCAAGCAAAATTTGACTTAATGTTTACTAGAATGACTCCATCCAATAAAATCTATTAACACATTTGACATAATATAAAAAGCCATACAAAACAAAGTCAAAACAACACCTTTGTAGCACTGAGGAAGAGAGGGACCAAAACACATCCTTTCTTGATCTGCATCTTTGAGATATGCAAGATGGTTGCAACATCTAGAATGCAAATTAAGAAGGGCAAATTCACTAAAACAAATGAAGTTTGATGAAAGCACTGACACTGTATATTTTCCACTGTAGGAGGTTGATGTATTCAAGGACTGTCAAGAAATATTGACAAAACTTGCACAGAAAATCAGTCAACAGCTGGGGTAAGACTTTACACTTAATTCCTGTTTTAAAGATAGGAAAGCTAAATTCAGTGTTAGCTATTATCTAATGTCAGATTGAAAATAGCAAAGGCAAAAGCAGAGACTTAACCTGTTAGATGCTCATTACCCTCCACTTCTAATTCTCACCAATGATAGAATTTGTATGTTAAACTGCAGAAGGGCAATACTTACTGCTTAATGATGACTGTGACTCAATTTTTAAAGTCATGTTTAATCTGAAATCCTTCATCAAAATCAGGGACACCAAAATTACAGCTTAGTTGTATCAATGTTGCTGTGTGGCATACTGGAGTGAAGTTCAAAAATAATTTTTTTTTTTTTAATTACAAAACTAAATTCAAAGGAAATTTATTATTGACAAAAGAAACAGGAATCTAAGCACATCATAAGGTATGAGATGAGTTATGGAATGGTCTTAAATTATTTTTATGTATATTTATATGTTTTTGTTATGCAAGGCTTCAGAATGCATTTTATTTCTTTGAGAGTACACAAGTGTCCTAGTAAATGTAAATTACATTTAAGTCTCATCATTTAATTAGGTAAAACTATTCTGAATAGTGTTCTGTTAACTACACAGAACTGACAAATTTTAAGTCATGTTTATACGACATGACGTGATTCTCAAAAGAAGCAGTGCAAGTGCACAGAAGGAAGATAAAATTGTACAGTTCTTGAGTATTACTTTATAGGAGAAAAAGACATAAGTAGATTTTATAAAGAATTGCTTTTATTAATGGCAGTCAGGACTTGCATGAGTCAGGTTAGAGGCATTTCTGCCATTCATCCCACTACTGTAATCTATTGGGTATATGACAAGATAAATCTAAGTTCCTACCTGGTGGCATGAACCCTGTCTAGCTCTATAGGCTGGCATTTCTGGTTACCTTTGATTCAGCTCTGTCACCACATCAGGCAGACCGGTAGTAATGCCAATTGACAAGTACCACACGGAAACAGCAAAAAGTGTCAGTATGTCTGCTGTCTTCCTGATCCACTGGAAAGCAAGACTTTGATTCTTCCTCTATCCATATTACTCTCATTCTAGCCTAAGTTCTACCAGGCCTTCCCCCCATTTGGAAGAGCCAAAGGAGATTAAGTTACTCAAAAAATTCCTTGTGGGTAAGAAAGCAGAGATGGAGCAACATATTTCCCTCCTTGTGATCACAATGAGCAGAAATATTTAAACAGATTTTCCAGTGATGTACAGTTGGAATTATGCTAACTGAATTTGTCCCCCAAATCAGAGAGGTGGGAAACCACAACTCAGGTCTCCCCTTTTCTTTCTCACAGCTGTGCTGGCATGAAGGGTATCACTGAAAACCTCCTCCCTTTTACGCTGAGGCTTTGCTTCATGCCACACAACAACTACCTGTTGTTTTCCACCCCTATGGTTTTCTATCAGCAAAATGACAAATATTATTAAATGCACTGAGTTAAATACAATTCTTTGGGGAATACTCACCACAGGCTAGAAGAGATGAATGGTACAGCAGCTCCCTCTAGCCAAATTACAGCACCAAACGTTTTCAAGCCACTAAATGCCAACAAACTATAAAATGAACCATTGTAGGAAGGTAATGAAAGCAATTAACTATTTACCAGAACAGCATTAAAGGTGGTTCAGATTAAGGTAAGCCTTTCCCTTTCACAGCACCATCAGAGATGCACAGCATGCCCTGGAGCAGGACCTTTCTGACAAAAACTCTGCCCATTTTATTGATGAGAAGTGCTTTAACCTCAGGAACACATCAGACAGCATCAACTTTTACCATGGAGTGGAAAAAGCAGATGGATCGTGAGTATGGGTGGCTATTGTAGTCTTCTTTTTCCGTGCTCCCTGCTGTAAGTAGGAGCCTAGTAACAGCACAAGCCCTAGCCTTATCTTTGAGAAGTGATACAGAAAGAAGTGGTTTCTCTTTTTGTATGGCACTGTTTTTCCTTGGTGTGAAACCCACCATCATCTTCAATTATTCCCTGCCTCCTAACAGCTGCCATTGTTGGAGGCCAGGCAGAAGCTGGCAGTCTGCAGCACCTACAGCACTGACGTGCAGCAAGCTCTGTTTTTCAGCAATTATGATCATTTACAACTCCTTGCTCTTCAACTCCTTGTGCAGATGTCTCCCTCTGGTTTTGATTTACACTGTTCTGTGGCCTTCAGGTTTCAAAACCACATCAAATCAAAATCCAGCTAAGATGTGGAGTTAAGTGCAATGTGGTAAACAGCATTCAATGTACACCAAGGACTGTATTTTTTTCTATAAAAAGAGCTTGGGTTATTTGGAAATTAGTCCATTGAACTATACAGAGGTATACATTAAACAGGATGATCAAAAATATTTGGCACAGCTTTAGCATTACAGACTGAACTAAAATTACTGAACTAACAATTCTACACAGTTTTAAAACTGACAATTAGTAGCGGCCTCATGAAGACCTGCATCCAATCCAAAAAGCAATAGCAGGAGAAAAGCAACTTGCAATAGAGGGCAGTGTTTTTGTGCTAATGACTTGTTAGTTCCCTTATCACTCTTTAATGTAGCAGTATTTGAATGGTGAATGTACTTCACAATCTCAAATGATAACAACTCTGTCTCATTGGAAGGAGAAAAAAAAATCAGTATTATTTGTTTACTTATGTTCTGCTTTTCATTAAAAGAGCACTTCATTCACTACAGAAATGAGGGTATATCCAAAGGAAACTTGGCAGGCATTCTGCTGACTCTAGTAACACTACCTACTTTTAGGATTAGCAATGAATAAAATTATTCTTGTCAGCTCTAGAAAAAAGAAGATTCATGTGTATAAGTTTTACAGCCCTTTTCCTTTCTCACCAACCATTATCCAAAGAAATGCCATTTTTCATTCACATTTTCCTGAAACCATCTGTCAGACTGAGACATACCTGCAGCACTCAGGAGCAGAGCAGGTGTCTTCTTCCTCAGCAGGGCCAGCCAGATAAATCACAGTCTGAAAAAGCAATGTTAAAGAACAGATTAAGTACTAAGTATTTCAGATAGTCAAGATGGAAATCTACTTGGAAATGTAATTTTCTGCTGAGAAAATGAATATAATCCACCAGACTATAGAGGGGAAAAAAACCCCCCAAAACTAAATACCCTGCAGAAAGTACACTGGGATTGTCTGGATCAGTAGCTGTAATCAATGTCAGCTCAGGTTTAGTACACTGATTTATGCACTTTACTATGATATCAGGTTGGTTACCTGAAACTTTTCAGGGCAACTGCCTAAATGTGTAGCACTAAGGCATTCCAAGTCATTTAGGAAGATCAGGACTTCAGTTTGGAGAGAGAGAAATACCCTATGAAAAACTCAAAAAAAGGTCAGAGTAACCAAGCACTGACAAAATTAACTTTTTCTTTTTGCATCCCTTAATATTTACTCTCAGTGTTCAGTTAAAATCTAGAGTAAATGTGAAACTCAAAAACCAGTGACCTATCCCTACAGAGTTTAACATACAGGCATAATTCTTAGAAGAAAGTTTTGTGTGGAGAAAGAAGTCTAAACACAGACAGAAGTTTGTCTTAGCCTTTCACTTTGGCAAGTAAAGTATCTGTACCTTTTCATAAAATTTGCTAAATATTTCTGGGTGAAGAGAGAAGTGATCTAGTAGGCTCAGCAATGAATTAAAGAAAGTGGTGAATTTAAAGAGAGTAGCTTATGCTGCACCAGCAGTTTTCAAGCCAGGGGGTCAGGCTGCAATTTAGAAAGATCTCCTGGTTTGGAAAGATCTGAGTCTGGGATTTATGTTCAACTAATTATGATAATGATGGCCATCTTTGAAGCTTGGACATGAAACCAAGCATCCCAAAGTCTGTTTATGTACAGGACATTGCAGCAGGAACATTTGTGGGTGGCATTTTGTAGTACAGGAGCCCTATATTCAGTCTTTCTCTGTATACTCACAGGCTTTGCCATAGTAGAGCCATTTCTGCTTGTCTCATAGATATTACTAAATTTAACTGTAATAGCCCTGTAAGTTAAAGCAGAGGTGTTCATTTTAATACATGGAGAAGTAAGAGGATGGAGATACTTATCCAAATGACACAGCAGGACAGTGTTGGAGCTGAGAGAAAATTCCAGTTCTCCTTACTCCTAAGTCAGTGCCTTATCCATTTTCCTGCTATCATTCCTTCTGATAATGAAGGCTACTAGGAGGTCAGAGCTACATGCTTTATTATCCACGTCATATGTATCTCATGGGGTAGGGCTGCTCTGATAGCAGACCAGAGCTGTCTGAAGAGCTGTGTAACAATCCTTCTCCTTTGGTTTCTTGCTCGTTTTCCCTAAACTAGGTTGGGATCTCCTGTTCTCTGGTGGCTGGTGACACACAACTTGGTCTCCCTAGGATAAATGTTTGGGTTCACAAAAGTAGATGGTATCTGAATCTAATTTGATGGTGTGCAATGTACAGGAGATCTTGCTAAATAATCTAATAATCCATCAAAGCCATAAGCACTCTGAAACTTGACACAGAAATGAGTCAAATTTCAGCTGAGATACAGCAGGTATGAACTCACACCATCACCTAGCCTGTTAAAGACAGGAAGAAGCTGTGTTGCGGACATACACACCTGGTCCTGAAAAACTATTTTTAAGCATCGATAAACAACAAGTGTGCAAAAAAAGATCATTCTTTATACAGCAAAACGTAAACCTACTTACTTTGGAGTTGACGCCAGGGCCACTAAGACCTTTAGTTAGCAGCTACAATATTCAAGCAAGCCATGGAAACACTGTCGAAGCAACAGCTCTCCAAAAATCCTCACTCGTTGTTGCCAAATCTTTGGTTTATAGAGGAAAAAAGAAAAAAAAAGGTGGGTATGAAACCCATAGAGTCACCTGATGTATGTGATTGCACAGTTTGCACAGCTCAGTGGATGAATACTTAGTGTAATTCAGTATAATTATCACTCAAAGAAAATAGTTCACTTAAGCTTTTATTTTTTTGTTATTTTCCTCTTATTTTAAATTTCTTACTAGTGTTTCAGTTCCCGCAACATGGGCTAAATTCAGTGAAGACAATATCAGGTGCTCTCAACATGCAAGGGCCAACTCTGTCAAGCTCCGAGAGGATGCAGAGGTTGGACTGGAGAGCACATCTGAGGAGATGTGGAATCATTTCATCAGTACAAACTTGGCCTTTAACAATCGTATTGCTGAAGTAGCTGATGCGAAGAACAAACTCCAAGCACAACTGGCCAAGGTAAGATTCACTAAGAGTTAGCAGCTGCATATTATCTTAGTTATACCCAAAAGACAGAGAAATCTTCTCTAGAGCTTACATCCTTCCTGAATAAGCACCTCCTCAAAAGATATACCTGTATTCCCTTTCCTCAAACTGCCATTGATTCACACACGGCCTGAGAAGAGCTTACTCAAAGACAGGCAGACTGACAAGATGACAAGGTTTTACAAGGAACCATGCAATATCTGTCCGTAATCACACACTGATTATGTTCATTTGCAACTTACATGTTTAAAGCAGTAAAAGATATTTTAAGATATCTAAGTTCCAAATTTTCCTTCCCTTTTGATAAATACATTTCCACATCTTTAATGTGAATTTTGGCCTGGCTGTGGTCAGAAAGCCTTATATTTTGGAGTGGGTCAGACAGTGAACTTTTCAAACATTTGTTCTGCCTTTGTCTTCATATTATACAAAGCAGAAATGGCACAGGAGACAGATCTGTACTAATCTCTATCTGCATTGCCTTTTCAGTAAGTTTTCACTGAAATAAGTGATGTGTTGGAAGTGTATTAGTTAAAATTTGAAACATATATTCTGAAGTTAACAAGAGGTGCTGCCTTTGTACTGACAGGTAAAATCTTGTTAAGCTAGCAAGACTCACTGTGTTACTTTCATGTGACTTCAGAGTTCAGTAAGTTCTTCCATTAAGACTCTTTCTCTTACAGAGGAACCTCATGTTCACTCATTTTTTTCAATGCACATTTGGAAACAATAGAGTTTTCCTGTGATTCTATTTGCCATAAGTAGTTTAAGACGTTTTCAGTTTATTTTTAGGGACTCTTTGGAAAGTGCAAACTAACCAGCTAAATGTGTGTTAAGTCACAGCACATAAATGAATGTTTTCTTTTTCTCCCTGCTTATAAAGCATGAAAGATGTTGAATGTAGTTTTTTGTGTGTTTTAGACTGTATATGATCTAGCCAACTACAGCGCTTTATTGCTGAATTGGCCATCCATCTAAGTTTCTCATGGATTTAAATCTATGAACAGTTGCTTCGCATTTTCCATTGACCTTTTCTAAAGCTTTAAGTGCCTCTTCTTTTATAAAAGGACTTATGACTTAAGGTAGCACAGGGTACACATATGGCATCACAAAGTGCACTGTGAGATATCAACACATGAGCAGGCATTTTGCCATGGAGTCCAGTTGTCAGCAGTTATTTCACAGTGTCAACTGGTGTACAATGGAAAAAACAATATTATGTCCCTATACTGTTACATCATTAAATAGCAATAATAAGCTATCTAAAGAAACTTGAGTAATCGTATTTGCATAAAGAATAATTAGTTTGTATGGTACACATGTATAAAAGCATCAGATAGGATTGCACTCTATGAACTAATGCTGCTGTTACTGCCGAGTTGCTAGTTAGCACATGCAGAGCAGAGATACCTCACTCATCATAAAACTCCATAGTAGTGTAGTTACATCAGAATAACAAAAAGCTAGAGGAGAAGAAAACTGCATACGCTTGTGAGGAGTAATTCAGGCTGCTCAGTGTTGTCCAAGGAAATGAAAAAACAATAGGTTTGTGAGCAAAAACATTGATGGTTAAGATGTGGATGAAATTATATGGTAGAAGTCCTGTTAAGTCTCTTGCTCATAACCATACATCAAAAGCACAAGAGGAAGGAGAACGCAAGTGAGGGCAGAAGTGAGTAAGGAGTGAGTGCTCATTTAAGAGTTATCTATAGGTAAGCATAATAGAGTACCCTTCTTTCTCCAGGCTTGCATTATAATTTGTAATAATCAGAGGAAAAAAAAGATTGCTAGGATATGCTTTAAGACAGCCAATGGCTGTCTCTTAAATTCTACCACGCTTCTGGTGGGATTCCACTGGGATGTGATTATAGTCAAATGGAGCTACTACAGTTCCTGTTCCCTTCACATCTAATAGCAATTAGACAATGGGTGCCACAATTTTGCTTTTTGTGTTTAAAAAAAAATCAGTCAATCTTTCAAAGGCTGGTTTTGCACTGACTTCTCAAGCAATGAATGCCACTCTCAGAAACATCCTTCTTTCTGCCAAATTATTTTCCTGCTAAGGAGGCTAGCTCAATAAAATGAGAGGAAAATGAGCATAGAAAAGATTTGCTATCTTGGAACCTGGAAAAGCTATTAATTTAATGAGGTCTGGAACCCATTTTGGAATGGAAAACAGTTTTCTGATTTGTGAAACAGCAAAATATCTTCCAGACGAAAACCCGCAAAACCTAACGGGAACCTCCTGAAACCATTTATTTCTAAAATCAGTACCCTGAAAAAGGAGATAATGAAAAAATACATAAAAGAGTAAATAGTGTGAATATGGTAATGATCTAAAAATGAACCTATGTTGAAATGGCACATTTTCTTCTATTAATATCACTTATATCACTATTTATATCACATAAAAGATTGGCTGGTTAAAATTACAAACCAAATGCCTATTGCCTCAGTTTGTGGTCCACTTCATGTTCTTTAGAAACATAGAACACCCGGTGGAACAATTTGTCTTACATTGTAGATTTCATCTGTTCACTATGGAAAAATTTAGTTTTCCTTTGGAACAAAGCTTTTTGTAAAAACTCATCTAGTGAGACTTAAACTCTGGGATCAGCATGCTGTACTAGTGTCTGTCACTGATATTGTGGTGGTGATTATGCTGTGTGCTATAGTTAGCATTTGTGATGTATGTAGTCAAAATATTTCTCCTGGACTGAATTTTTTTCATATTTAGTTTATATTTCCTATGGGTATAATGGCTTTATGGCCACACGTTTACAGTCTTGACTTTCTGTGCAAGAATGTCATTCCTTCAAACTCGTTTAGGGACATCCACTACCAAAAGGAACATGGGCACTGCTCTGGTACTGATCTACTGGAACATTCTTGCATTGCTGTACTCAAATGGTAAAGGGCTTTTCTCTTCCTGCCTTTCTTTCCCTTGCTTGATGACAATATTATATCACATGTGAGATAATGTAAGAGAGTGCTATTCATTTATGGCTTCGGAAACAATAAACAGGGATAAAAATACAGCAATGAACAAGATCTAGTTAGTTCTGAATTTACCCAGGCAAGCTAAGGAATTCCATGTGCAGTTTGCTACACTAGTTAGTTCTAAAGAACTAGGATGTTCCTCTTAGTAGGCATTTGTGCACATTGCATCATACACTACCTTTCCTGGGTGCTGTTGTCTGCAGCAGCCCTTCGCAGGACTTCTGTTCAGGAGAAGGTTGCTGGGTTGATATTGTAGTTCAACAGTAGTTGATAACAGTTATGTTATCAAAGGCTTTGTATGAACAACCTACAGCAGTCCTTTCAGCACTTCCTTCTCATCCGAAGTACCACCAAATTTGTATTTCTCATATAAACAAAATGTAAAGAAAACAGTGATCCATTATTATTCAGTTTAGTTTTGTTCTAGGACATTGTCTTCCTTGATGTCTAGACAAGTGTGTTCTATATACCAAAAGGTACACAGAATGTATTTACATGAGGAAGGTATCTTGGTTTTACTTCTATTAAGCATTATGCCAGGAGTTTTGCCAAGACCTTCTCTATCAATGACAGGATGTCTCCATTTCAGGTTACAAACTGTACAAGCCTCAGAGTATTAACTGCACAGCAGTCCATCTGTTTTGATAAGCATTTCATCTGCTTCTAGTACTGCTGGTGGACTTGCACCTCAGTTTCTAACACATTTCTGCACCATTTACCTTGAGTTACCAAAATACAATTGAATAATAGACCTGAGAATTTTTATGTTGTAACTGATTGAGGTTCTGTCATAGAATTTAACCTACATTCACACTATAGAGTGTTCACACATGATATTTAGAAGCCCATGAACAAAATACAGTCTTCAGAAAAAGACTTCAGCTAGTTTGCCTTAACTGTACACACTTTACAATCCAGGTAAGCCAAGAGATGCACTCAAGAACTTTTCCTGGTAGGCATTTGCAAAACGGTTTTTTTGCTCCTTAAATAACTTTCTCAAACCCCAATATTCATGCGGCTTGGCACACAGCCTTTGCCTCTTTTTCATGTCTAAAACAGTCCAAACAAGACCAAATGCCTTCAATTTCTAGTCATCAGGCAACACACATGATGAAAACATGCATACACTATCATTTTACAATATATTCTCACCTGTCCCATCACATTTTTTACTACAAACCTGCAACAATTTGCATTTAGTCAGAGGGATGGTTTAGCAACTTACAGACATCCTTTCTTGGGGCAGATCAGATGTATTTTTACCCTTTATTCGACTTGGAGTTTGGTCTGAATCCCAATACTGAACAGGCTCCAAATTCAGATCAAGTAACCAAGTCAGCACAAGGGAAGTCTCCAAAGATCATTGGTTGTCAGTGATTCTCACTTGCTTTTCTGCATCCTCAGTCCAGCTGCTGTCTGCTCTCACTTCATTGATGTATTCAGGAAATGTCTGAGTTCACTTCAGATTTTCATTGTCTGCTATTTGGCTTCTCTTGCATGCCACTTCTTTTGGGGAAGCTGGCTGGTGAGGCTGACAACCCCAACTCTATCAGAATTCTGGGAAGTGATTTGCATAGGGGAACAGTAAAAAAGGATTAAATTGATTTTGTATAATTTTGAACAGGAAACTATCAAATGCAGAAGGGAAATGCTGTCTTTAAAAACCTGTTTTATATGTGTCCCTGTCCAGTTCACTGTAAAGCTTCCATGTAAAATTATTCCCTGCCCACTTTTGCTTGATTTTCTTCTAGAGGACTATGACAATTACCAGTCTTCACAGTGGCATTCAAACTGAGTATGTGGGAGCAAGCATTTCCTACTGCCAGTCCAAAGCCTAGAGGTCATCACAGCTGCAAGAATGATTAAAGGACTGGAAAGCAAGCAATTGATAGAATAAGTTCCTCAACTTTCTCTTTAGCAGGCTGAAAAAGGTGATATTAGTAGCACCAGATGACACTGCTTTATTTAGCTTATCTGAATAACAGTAGGCCAGGGGCAGAGAACTTGCTAAATCCACAAGTATCTATACAGAAGATGAAAGAATCACAATAGAAGACTTTTTGCTTAAACAGACAAAACCAAAAGAAGAATCAGTGGCCAGACAAAAGCCAGACAAATCTAGATGGAAAATGTAAGTGCTTATTTTTCAGAGCAAAGGAATTAATCACTGCAACAGCTTACTACAAATAGATGGCTTCATTAGTACTAGGAACTCAAAATCAAGGTCACTATTCTCTCTGAAAGCTTTGATCTCTCTACAGGGACTAGATTACAAAGAGGAATTTCTACAGGATAGACTAGTCACCTGCAGGCAGTGCAGACTTAGTGCATAACTAAGACTGCTTTCTGACTCTAAGACTGAAAGTGTCCCATTTCCATTCTGTCCCAAATGCACAAGTCTATGGTTAATTTCTCTTACTTGATTCTGGCATTAATCTTGGTCATAACAATGTAATGTTCATCCAGAATTTGGATAGCAGAATCCTGGAGATATGAGGTGCTGGAGGCAGAAGCCCAGAAGCCCTAGCTAGGTATTTGGCAAGGGTTAGATCACAAACCAAAGAAGGTATTGCAGCTCCACCGTGTTTCATCACCACTGGGCTCACAGAGCATGTGGTCGTTTGGGGATGCAAACTCTGCAAGAGTCTAATCACAACGTATGACTCTGGTCAGGCTCAGAGCTGCTCTAGGACCAGACTTTTAGGCTGGTGAACAGAAAATATAGTGTACACAATTCAGTGTAGAAGAGGGTAGTATGTTGTCTTCAGCATGCCTCTAGAAACACTCAGTTTATGCCAAGAGACATTATGGTAAATGTATTTTACATCTGGTGTAAAAGTACACAAATCTTTAGGAAAAGAAGGAAAACCTTTAATCATGGTGCCAGCCCCTCATTAATATGTTTGCATCTCTTTTCCATAAAGTTAATATTAACATAAATAGTTACCTTGGCTTCAGTCTCCTGGAAATAACTAATAGGGCAAGATGTTTACATACATTAGCTCTGGGAATCAGTCAGACCAGACAGCAAGTGACATGTTTACATAGTCCAGTATTTATACCATACCGAAATAACAGATTATCCCTGCCAGCTCCAACACCTGTACTTGTGCTCAAAAGTGTTTCTATGCCCAGAGGCAGTGTGCCCAGCACCACCCTTCGGGCAAGCCTTGCTATTCCACTACCCAAGAGCACAGGGATTGGAAAGATGCTAGAAAAACAGGTACATGTTTAGTAAAACCATGAAAAAATAACCACCCACTGCAATAAACAAGTAGCCATGATTCTGAGTACTTCCACTCTGTTCACTGAGAATGTCTGCTTTTAGAAACAGCTCCTCTTTTTTTCTTTTTTTTTAACCCCTAAGGTATGAAAAGGCAGTATATTCCAGCAACATGTGATGGAAATTAACTCTCACTTTCCTTTTTGTCTGGTATATTTTTACTCTATACCTGAAGAGTCTACAGTATTTTGTTTTAGTAAGTTACTCCATCTCTTAAATAAGTTACTCCCTCAGAGTCTCCATCTGTCACACATTATTTTTATTAAATTTAAATTTATTTATAAATTTAAGAAAAAAACTTTCCCATCTTAGCAACTATTGAATATGTTTATATGGTGGCTAGAAGAATTGAATACATTTTATATTTACACAACTTTCTTCTAATTCAAGGGATGAGCCTACTTAATTTTACAACTAGCATAAAAGATAGAATGAAAGCCAGGAAAACCTCAGTGGCAATAAAACCAGAAACTGCCTACCAGCCTCTGAAATAGTTTTCAAACTTCTTACCTGAGAAGTTCTGATAGGAGCCCTCCTATGGCTGTTGAAAAGGACACAGCCTATTCCTCTGAACAGGAACATAAAGAAATACTAAAATATGATGGGAGGTACCCATGCAAGAAGCATGTAAGAGAGGTGCAGCAGTGCTGTGAGTTGCAGGAAGAATTATGCATATAGCAGAGGGAGTACTTTCCCTGTGGCGCTTGCCTGACAAAGGCTTTCATCTCGGACCCCAACGTATCCTCACATAACTTCTAAAATATATTTTTGTTGATTGCTTTTTTTCCCTTCCTCTTTTTATGCCTTAAAATCTCAGTTATTTACAGTTTTTCATGCCCGTTCATGGTGGCTGGGTATACAGTTAGTCTTATCATTTAATATTGGAACCTGTTTGAGAGTAAAGTTTTCAGAAGATTAATGAATAGTGACTCAGAAGTGGTTGGAAAGGTGCGTGCTGTTTGGTGTAGACAGCTTAAGCTTGCCTGGAAAAAACCTGCTTGAAGGAGGAAATAGTTATTTAAGCTAGGAATAGACTTTTGCCTACAAACCGAGAGAAATTACAGATGAAGGCTAAGGCACTCACTTGAAGACAAAACCAGATTTCTCTCTCCTAAACTTGTTGCTTAATCTCATGAAATCATAAAGACTGGCACTGACTACATCAGAGTACAAACTATGGGCAAGTGGAAAACCCATGTAGAACAAGCCTGGCTCCTCAGCGTAACTTCTTTCTGCCGCAACATTTATGTGTGAGAAACTGAGGTGGTTGCTACCACTACTGCTCCCTCCCCTGCAACCCGTCCGCACTCGGGCAATTCATACAGACTTGGCAGAGCAAACAAGATTTAGTTCAAGGCAGCAGTGCTCATATATATTTATAAAACTTCCTTATTCTCAGAAAGGGCTGTCTTGCAGGAAACGGAGATGGACATATGTAGTAGCTTTTCTAGAAAAAAAGCATTTTCAGGCTCCAAAGGGTCATGAGACAAACACATTGCATTGACTCTAAATAGTCAGTACAAATTTAGCTTACTGTGACTGGGTTTAGACTTCATTAATGACTGGAAAGAATCTAATTCCTGACAAGAATCAATATTATAGAGCAGCTGCATGAGCCATAGCTGTTTCTCTCTGGCACCATCTCTTTCTAGAGACATCTTCTCTTTGTTAAAGGAATGTATGCCCTTCTCTCAGATTCGGTAACTTGAGACAAAACAGAGCATGCACAAGGCCCAAACTGCCTGTTTTATTGTTATTTTGACCACATTTAGCAAAAACACATTAATAACACAGCATTTTATTTTATTCTCCTAAATGATGATGCACCCTAAAATTGCTGGTCCTGCAGCATCTGAAAACATGATACAGTGTAAAATGGAGAAGATGTACAGCAGAACTCTGCGGCTTACGCTCATTCTTCAATAGTTAAAAGTGTAGCAAGGAGGTATGCAAAGAGTTAAGCATTTTCTTCTGTATAGTTATGGCTTCCTCTGTTATTTTGAAAATATTTTAGAAAATCCAGGCCAAGTCAAATGTTCCCATGTTTTTCTCCCCCTTTAATTTTAATGAAGCTTTTTAAAAATAAGCATCTTGTACATTTTTAGGACCAGTGGAAAAGTTAAATAGAAACTGATTGCATATAAATGTGAAATTGATTGAATTATTTTCAGAGATTAAAGTAAAAAAAAGGATACTGGAATTCAGTGGAAGGAGGATTTTTATAAGATCGTAAATTGTTATACTGACCAAATGAAAGGCCCTGGGTCCTCTGTTTCAATCTATGCTGAATAGACCTCTGTGTAAGGACACAGATTAAATGTACAGGTATTTACTTAGAGACTTCTTTGTTTTAAAAGTATACTATTTACATTCTGATAGTTTCTTCTTTTCTGTGAAAATGTCATGTTTGAGACAGTTATAAAGAAAACATTGGGGATTTTATATGTAGCCTTTAGCACACATAGAACTTACAATATACTTTAGCTTTCAGATCTGTATTTCTGCCAGCCCTATTCACATTGTTATGAAACTTTATAAATAAAAGCTTGCAATATTCCCAAATCCAGACCAATCTCCCCACTCCTGCTATGCTTGATGAATTGTGCAATGCATTGGTTTGAAGATCTTTTCTCTCGGCACAAACTAAACTGGTACTCCTCTTCACTATGAAACTCAGTCACCCCATATGAACATACACAACAAATGCACAAAAGTTACTGCTCAGAATGATTCTAACTCTGCTTCAATGCAGTTAAGTTATCTGAATGCATTACCTGCTGATGTCACATTCTGGTGAGGAATGTGGGTTTTTGTCTTTTAAATGTGCTTTTCTTCTTTTCTTAAGAGATTCCTGGACTATTCCCCACAACCATCTGATTAAAAACAAAACAAAACTTGCTAAGTCATAAAACAGTGACCTGCAATGAAGCTTCAAAATAAACAAACAAACCCTAAAAACAACAAGAGCAAGGGGCATGGTAATCTCTATCAAGAATTTGTCTATGACATGACAATAAAAACTGTCAGGTCCAAATTAATTTCAGATTTGAGATCTGGGTTGTATTTGTAATCCAAGATATAGTTTTACTTCGAAATAATGTGGTCATATACTCTAAAATTCATTGTGAAATCAGTCACAGTTACACTGTTTATTCAATTAAGTATGATAACCTCAATAAACGTAACTTTTACAAAATAATTTCGATGAAATATGGAAACATGGATGAAAAAAAGTTTAAAAAAACTGAGAGGCAAAATGTTAAATATAAAGAAGTTTACAAAATGAGGAGGCACAAGAATGTTCCTCCCACCATATGACCTGGCTGCTGCTTTTTGCATTTGGGTACTAAACACCGAGCAAACCTCGGAAACAACAAAGAAACAAGGATAGCTGTCAGACTGCAGTATCTTAGAAATACTTATGTTGCACATAACATGATGAAACGTGTGACTTCAGCGGCTCTTTCTCTCAGTCTGACTGTATCCAGCCTATAAAAATCATGGCCTTGGTAAAGTGAAAGAACAGCGGGAGCAGAGTTTTCTACAAGCTCTCAAGAATGCTGCAGCACAAAACTTTACTCATGTCCTGGAAGGGAAAGTTTCCGGATGGGCAGCTGCCTGAGCCAATGCCTCACCACGCTCTCTTAGGAACATGCTGCTCAGCTTTTGTTGTTTTTGCTTCCTGCCTTTGGAGGTCGTCCAGAAATGACGTAGACTGGTGCAACACTATCTGGTGATCCTCCCCGCCAATCCGTTTATGTATAGCAGATTATCTAAATCACTTTATCCAATGTGTGGCCAGAATGAATAATCGAAAACCATTTGTACAAAGCTTCTGTGATGCGTTGGAGGTGGTTTCCCCAAGGCCATTTTTCTTTGTATGTCTTAAATGACAGCACTTTAAAAAAAAATAATTTGAGAATGCACAATGAACCTAAACCACATCCACTTACATGCAGCCAAGCACGGCTTAAAGATGGATGCATAGTTTCATGTTTGAATTTTGAGTTCACAGGCAGGTTTAAACAATATTTTTCTTTACTGAGTGAATAAGGGTTTTGCTCAGGAGCACTAATCAATTGCGTTGGTTGTGCATAATGTGCTTGCAGACTACTCCTACCTTTATGAGAAGGATACCAGAGCACCTAGTGAAGTTGTGTGGCACGAGAGTTTAGTTACTGCACATTGTACCAACACAAAGTGTTATAATGGTTGGACATAAAACTGCATTTTCAGTGACTTTTTTAGCTCTCTTTTCATGACTAATTAACTACTGGATTCTCAATAAAGAGAAACATTTTCTACTTAGACTTAAGAGCTTGCCCTTTTTGAACATTAACATTGTGTGAATTTCCAGGCTGTGCAAGCGCTAAATACTTTGAATCACTTCTAGATACAAGACTACCATTGTCCTCTATCAGTTATATGCCATTTTTTATGGGGGAAGTGCATACAGGACTTAGTATTCTAAAAAGAGAACAATACAGTCTCCTGCTTCTGTGTCACTAAGGGAACATCTATGTGTTTGCTATGTGTATAGTGGGCAATGAGCCCCCCTCAGGTGCTATCTGACAAGACAGCACTATGAGTGCTGTAAAGGAACAGAAAAAAACCTCAGGTTTGATGGTTACCAACATTCATGCACTTGAAATGTTGCTACTGAATTTGAAATACATGGGTGTGTGGTCTGGTGGTTGTACTTGCACTGTGGCCACATATGAATGCGTCAAAAGAATATTTGAGAAAAAGTGTGGGTTCAGAAAACTACTCTTCTGCAGTTCTCTCTGCTAGCTGAGCTTAATGAAAATGGCCTTTCCAAGAGACCGAGGACAGTTTATACATGGGCAACCTGCTCAGTGTTGTCTGTACTAGAATCAGCTTTTTCCTTCTGCATCTTAAAAACCATCTGATAAGTAATTTATTTTTTCATGCAGGCAGAATAAGAGAGTAAAGGCACCCAAGCATTACAGAAGCATTGTTACATACATGTACTGGAATAGCCATGGTTTGCTATAAGCAATCCTTATATAATAAGGATTTGAGGCATAGGAGTGGCACTGCTATCTGAAATACTGAAGACTACTAAATTTCATCCCTGGTCCTCTTATAAATTTGTATAATGCTTCCATAGCCTGCTCGGTATGTTTCTGCGCATGTGCTGCATCCCCTTTGGTGGCTTCCTGCTTTCCTTCTATGTGTGGCATAAACATGAGATACCCATACTGTTTCCAAAGAAAAAGAGGGCAGGAAAAAAAATTTCTCGCAGAAAATATTAATTTCATCCTCTTCTCTAACCTGATTAGAACAATTAGCACTAATTAAGTGTAAGAGAGCCTGTAACCTAACTCCACTTACTGGATAAATTAAATTGTTTTGATTCATATTATAACAGGACAGAAAGCATCAGCACATTACATGCTTACCATAACACGAACACATTTGTGAACTGCAGCATCACTCTGGTGAGCTGGTTTCAGTCATGGTTCATTTTAACGACGAGCTCTAGGCTGCTTTAATTGTGCTGTTTTATTGATAGATTTGCTCCACAAAGGTGAATCACCATTTCCAACTGCTGCCAAAGAAAGTGTTACTACCAGTAAAGCTCGAAGTCTGAACCACAAAGGTCCTACCCAGAATCTGAACTGAGAGTGGAAGTCTTCTGTTCCACCATAAGTAGAAAACAAATATCCCACTCAATCCTTTCTGAAATTGAGACATAACTTTGTCCAATTCTTACTGGCCTGAAATACATGCTGCTTTGTTTCATTGTTTTTACTTTGAATTACACTTTTTATTACAAAGAAATAAATCTGCTTACAACTTGCTCCAAATTGTAAGTAGAATTAATGTAAGAGGCCAACGCCCTCACAATACCTCACTGCAGGTAACAGAACTGCGCCACGGTGAATTTGGCTCGCTTGCACGCAGTAAGGCGTAGCATGGGAAACACTGCTGTAGTGACAGCAGCTGTAACGTAAACACAGGAAAGGAGGACCCTGCTAAGCAGCAAGTGACCTCAAAGCACTGCGTATTCTTTGCCTCACAGCCTTGGTACATCCCCACAGATTGATGGTTTTGGTTAGCAATGAAAGGGAACAGTGGGAGCAAAGGATCAGACTTGACAGGCTTGTAAAACTCTCCCTGACATACACCCACTTAATCACCAGCAGCCTACCCAGGAGCTGGACTTCACCTTTGTCATCTACAGATAAACACACGCCAGATTCTCATAGAGAGGTTATAAATAAGCAAAGTTCTGACAGCAGCACAAACTACTCAAATTCTGCTTCTGAGCAGCAGAAGACCCAAATCCTTAGTGTTTTCAGGGAAAAGGAAGGATGTGGGCTTGATGCATTGCATAATAAAGACATTTAAATTCATTAAGTCTCTTCCCCTTGGTTTTTATCTATAGAAATAAGTATGTGTAACTGGTAAAATTGTAGACAAGATGTAAAATGATGTATGCAACAACACACTCTATGATAAGTAGTTCCTCTGCAAAACAAAGTGCTACCAAAATTCACTGGATTACCTGCATAAATATTTCCTGTGAAACACAGCTAGCTTATCTAATCTGATAATTATCTAATTAAGAAGGAATCACAGCAGAATAAAATTATAGGGAGAAATTTATTACCATTAGCTTCACTTTTTTCAGTACTGTGTTCCCTTCATAACCAGATATTTTTCCCTGCAGTCTACAAGCAATAAAGGCTTCTTTTTGGGTGAAGATGCTCTCAGGCTAGCTCTGTGAGAGCCAACCTCGGACCCAAAGGGCCCAGTACAGCACGGAGACCTGGCTTCAGATCAGTACAGTCATGTTCATAACGCTGCTGCTTTAGGGTCTAAGATGATTGATCTATTGGAAAATTGCATTGCTGTAAGGGTTGAACTGGTTTGGACAGTGCCAGCCAGGAGATTTCTCACATTGCTCTTCTATACAGTGTCAACAAGCCCTTAAGGACTTGGACTGGGGTGCAGGTTCCTGTCATCCTTAATGCTTTGGGTTTTGCCTATAAATAAGCTTTCAGCAGCAGGAACTAATTCAATTTTCAAACCACACACATCATTAGCAAACCTGGTACAACTTAGTGTGTAGGCAAGATCTAAATAGCAGCATAATTTAAATCACATTATGCCATTTTACTGGTTGTTGAAATTCAAGTTGCATTGATTTTAGTAGACTGGCTGAGAAACTACATTAGTTCAATTTTTTCTCTTCTATTTTAAAGCCATCTACAGGAAAAACTTGAACAGGTTCACCACATTGGCTGTAATGAATCCTGATAAATGAAACTAACATAATAATCAGTAAGCTGGGAAATGTTACCTGTATACAAACATTTTGTCCTTTTTTTTTTTTCTTTCTTTTTTAAGACTGAGCAAAACTTTTCCCTTGCAATTTCTCTCATATTTTCATACAGATTAAAACACCTAAGAAGCACTTACAGGATTCTCAGGGATAATTTGATAACGTGCACTGCAACTGAAAACTATGCTATACTAATTCCATGGGTCTCTCCTTTTTGGTGATGTTTCACTTTGTATCTTCCTCATTTACTGAAAATAAGCCTTTAAAAGGAAGCTGGTCTTCCCTCTACAGCTCCCAGTGGAGTTTTCCAAACTGAGAATTTAGTTTCAGCATGAAAATACGACTTATGTTCATGTGTTTTTGCACCAAATGCCCCCAAAATACTTGGAGTATGAAATAATTTCAGAGGGGACATAACTTGATTGTTTTTTAATTTTTATGAATCAAGAGGAAATAAGAATTGAATGAAGGTTTAAATGAAAATGACAGTTCATTGGAATTTTACCTTTGAAAAATGTTCATAGATCAAGCAGCAGATTTTTTTATTTAGGAGAAAAATTAGATAATGAAGCAAAATGGAAATAAGTCCCTGTAGAGCTATAAACACTGCCTCTATGAAAACGGCTTTATCACAAAAACACAGTTGGAATTTCCCCCATCAAAATAATTCAGTGCTTCTCTTCTGCTTGTAATAAATTTATATTCCAAATTGCCTACAAATTTCTTAATTTATAATAGAAAAGAGATGGTGCATTTCTTAGTGGAAATTGTTCACCTGTTTTCCAAGAACAACTTCACTAAATGCTTTCACATGATGTATGACTGTACAGCCCCCTCCTTCTGGCTCTCCTATGAGATTTGATTACCATATGTCCTTTTATAGAAATGGCAAGATCAAGCCAACATTATAGAAATCCATCTGACTGATGTGAGTTTATAGTACTCTCCTCCCCTAAATTAAGCAAAATGACTTGCCAGAATGGAAGCAGTTCTAATAGGAGTGTTTAAAAGCAGGGGTGAGTTCTGATTTCGTATGCAGGTGAGGCTTACAAGAAACGTTCTGCTTTGTTCAGATACTTCAGGAAATCTTCCAGACAGAAGATACAATCCTGTTACTGGAGAGATCCATAAAGGCAAAGGAGTACCCACTGAAAGTGGCTCAGACCCGCCTGGAGGGAAGAACTAGAAGACCCAATATAGAACTTTGCTGTGATGCACCTCAGTTTCAGTAAGTAAAGGCCAGACTACTCCATCCCTTCCTCCATCAGCCACTCACTGTGAATCAGTTTGATGAGATTAGAATTGTATTCAATATATTGCAAAACAAGTTCTGGGAGAAAGAAGTAAAATCCAAGTAGCTACGTTGAATAATGGGCCAAAACATCTGATGTTCAATGTGTGTAGTTGCCTTTAGAGTCCCTCTCCCAGGACAGTTAAGAGCTCAATTGCTTGTTGGTGGCTGATATCTTTGGGGATTCATTCTCATGTCTGAGTTGGGACTTAGGAATTTATTTTAATTCCATTCTTATGTGTGAAACATAAGATTTCACTTTAGGAAATACCTAATTTTAGAACCATGTTAAGCCAGACAAAATTCTGTCTTTTAATGCAAAAAGCTATCTAATAGTAAGGCTCCTTAAAAAGTTAATTGCAAATAACAATGAGGCAGCATATCTTACTGCCTCAACTACTTTTCAACTATATAGTGACTCCAGCATCATCTTGGTACAGGTTAGCTCACTGAGCATACATTTTGGTTATATAGCTGTGGGGGCTTCCCAGCACATGTTGGCATCAGCTTGGTGATCCCTGTGCTATGATCTATTGTATATAGTGTGTATTGTGTCTTTCTGGATATACGAGATGATGTCTGCTATATCAGCCTCCCTTCCCTAATGACTGAAGAAGGGTCTTCTGAATTTTAACACCATTTATCTCCCTCCAATCCAGCTGGAACACATCAGTGTTCCAGAAGAACCCTATTGAGTGTATCTTATTTAAAATACTGTTTTCAAAATGCTTTGTGGGAGTTTTCTCAAGAAATACTGCACCAGGGTTCCTCCCATAGCTGGAGTTAAATTCAATATGTAAGAGAATTTTGCATATTTTTATGAAAAGTAGAAAGCTATTCTTTTTATTTTTGTCTCTAGCAAAATCACACTGTATACAACAGCTTCACATGCAATGAGATTAATGAAGTACATAAACTGAGTATGTATGTATGTTATTTTTCCTAAACAGCGTTTTATCAGCTCAAAAAGCTTCTATTCAAACAAGGAAGTGGCAATAAATCATAGTTTATTGTACTGGCATCTTTTCACTTTTTCTAACTCCTTAAACCATAATTGTACAATGCAATATATCTTTTTTCAGCCTCATACCTCCTTAATTGGATCTTGACATTTCCTTTGGCGTATTGTATCTATATATTAGATTCCTTCAACTTCATGCTCTGCTCTCCACATCAATTCTGTCACAAAATATTGTTTTGGATCTGAATTCTTTTATATCCATTTGGATAAGTTTTATTCACGTGGCTTTTTGTATCACATAAATCATGCCTGTTCTAGATGCAGAAGTTCAGCTGTGAGAAACCAGAAAAACTTACGATTACACTGTACCATTCACTTAGTTACATTTACTATAGGAGCAGATCATTTGCCACTTGTTACCACCATACCATCAAATAGATATGCAAATAAGCTAGTATCAGCATTTAATTAAAAAAAAAACCAAAATAAGGCGGCCTTGAATATTAATACACAACTCCAGTTTTATACTCACTCTGAGTCTTGTTCTCTCTCTACCTCCTCCGTAGAGATCTCTTTCACAAAAGTGTCTGCAGCATTATGATTTATATCAGTCTGGTCAGCAGGTTTGCATGTATCAGAGATATAAAACTTGTTTAATTTAGGATGAAAAATGCAGAGTGTCACATTATCCCTTCTTCCTACAATTGCCAGTGATGCTGTTGATGTTCCCAAGGGTCCCGTCTAAAAAAGTTTGGAAGCTTCATTTGAAGTCACTGGAATGTCAGAATGTCTTTGAATATTTTCTTCAATTATACTTAGAGGACATTAACATGACATACTTAAAAAACAAGAAGTGCACAGGAGTTCTGAACCAATCTAACTCCTGCTAGTTTCTAGGTTATACAAGAGCTTCACAGGCTGTTGCACAGCTATTTGGAATTATTTTAGGCTTAACATACATCCAAGTTTTCTGTCAGTCTAATATGTTTCCTAATATTTTAACCAAAACATTTATACAAGTACACTGTTTACTAGATATAGTTATACTGACATATAATTAGCACGTTCTGTTCTCCTTCCTCCAATGCATATGGATTTTGCTCTACCACAGGTCCGTAATCCAGACCAGGTTATGCTGGATGCTTTAGTTGATCTAAATCATTGAATGTTATGTTCATCATAACTGCAATTAGAAATAGAAATTCTGACATGGTATTTGAAATTTGGAGACGTTTTCTATAACGGTTTTTGGTTGAGTTCACCTCTCAAAGTGTATTTTGTTAGAGACAAAATTCTATCCAAGAAAGTAAAACAATTTGCTAATTCACTTTTTAAGGATTTTTTGCTTTTAAATAATTTAAATGTATTTCTCTCATATGGTTTAAAGCAAGAAGGAATTCAGCCCAATAGCTCAACTGTAATAGGGAAAGAAAATATCAAATGAACGACTTCTTTGTAACATGTAAATGTTATCTGAGTTTTCTGTTTATTTAAAAGGAAGTGCTGATGTTGGCACTTGTTCTCTGTGTGTGCTGCCAACTTTGTAGTTGAAGGGATTAGACAGAAAACAAATTAATAAAGTCTGGTTTTTCAGTGCTGAAACAACTGGGACTATCCCAATAGAAGTTAAAGTGGATTCTGGAAAAATCAATCTTTCTTATAGTCCATAGTGCACTGAACAATTAATAGAACATTAGGCAAAATACAAAGTTGACAGTGTTAAAGAGAATTTACCAGCTCAGTGACTATAAAAGAAAATTTGCCATGTCTCTATTGATAAGCCACTGGCAGAAACGTGGCTAATATCAGCTCACAGAAAATCTTGATTTCAGAGCTCCACATTCAATGGTTATTCTGGCAAGGGATTCTCGTTACAATTAACATCCTTCTGTGCCAGATCTAGACCGTTTAGCACATCCTGCTGCACAAGTTAAAGCTATCGTGAACTACACCAACACTTTCTAGTAACATCCATCCCAAATGTATTCTACAGGACCATATGCAAGTGCCCAACACAGCCATGCTAGCCCTGAAGAGGCTACACAAATGAGAGGCTGCAAGTGAGAAGATAACAATTAGAAAGATATATCAAAGCAGAGTGGCTTAATTTGCTGTTGAAGGTCAACACGAGCAAGAAATCATCACTTCTTATAGGTGCTATGCAAGCTATTTTGGCAAATATGTTTCATATTGATTCAGTCCAAGACAGCTGTTCAAATCCTGCCTGAAAGCATGACCTGTCCACTGTCAAAAAAGGAATGTGGTGAGGGACTGCTAAAGTTATGTGAGCAACCTGTCCCCTTCTCTTTTTTCAGGCTTGTCACTGAAGTTTACACTATAGATAACACCTTACAGACCTTAAAGCAACGTCTGCAAGAAGCCCATGATACTCTGCAGATGCTGATCCTCAACAAATCAAAGCTGGAACATGAAATTTCTGTGAAGGCAAACTCTTTCTTCATTGACAAGAAGTGTATGGACATGCGCAAAGTCTTCCCCAGCACCCCACGGCTCATTGGTTACACTTGAATAGTAACTTTGATATTTTAGCGCATGATATAAAAGTTGCAAAGGTTACAAACGTCTCCTGAAGGAAATAATTATTATTCTGTTTTCTCAAATAACGAAGTCCTATAGAAATAAACTAATGAAAATTAATATCATGCCTCTCTTCTTTGAGCAACCTCATAGTCTCAGCTGTAGCTGCTAGTAAATCAAATAGAATTAGTAGACTTTACTGTAACAGAATCAGAGCACACTAAAATACCCAGACAAATATTGCAAGACATATGTGAGTTACTAGCTAGAGAAAACGTTAAACTGAAATACGGTACTTCTCAACGGAATTAGTACAATACAGGATTTAACCGTTCAAGATAATGTGCCATCTGTGTTGCAGTCCTTATCTGGAAAAGTCCAGTTTAAATGCTTACCCCATTCTTACAATCTCCTCCTGTCTAGCAATGCTAGATTTGGTTTTGGGAATTACAGGAGGTTGAACAAACTTGATTCACAGAAGCTGAAGGGCAATTTCAGTGCAACCACTTCAGGTACACATATAGCCTGTATTCATCAAGAGGGAATCTTTCCATCCCTACCTCTTTTTTTCTTTTTTATTTTTCATGCCATTAAGTATGGAGAAAATTTTTTATTTATATGAACTATTTGTGACTGATGTGATATTTGTTTAAGTCTGAAACATCTTACCTATTTAGAAATACATACTATCATTAGATCTTAAAGGAATTCATGAGCAAAGACAATACCATTGCTCTGTTGTGACTAATGAGAAAGTTAAGACAAAGCAGGAATGGAACCAGCATATAGGAACATGATGTGCTTAAAGCGTGCTGAAGTTGTCCTTCAGTCTGCAAATCAAGATTGCTCAGCTTCCTAGCTGTCAATGGAGCATTACTCTGTGTGCCGGAGAGAAGGATGGAATGGGCCTTGAGATCTGACCTTTCTGGATGACAGTTGAAACACATTAACAAATGCAGTAATCCTGGTAAAGGATTTGAGGAAGAACTAGTTTTAACTAATGGTAAAGCAGTCTGACTGTTTTGCACAAAATGGAGTAATAATGTTTCACTGTTGTTTGTGTTTCTTCCTGGGTTTACTCGCGCTCATTCACAGAGTAACCAGCAAACTACAATTCTAGTAACTGAGCTGTTTCCTGCTACCTCAGGCTCCTCTCTACAGGGCAGCTCTAACAACACACAAAACGCATTTGATGCTGGACCAAAGCCAAATCTGAAACAATGCTGGATTTGAAAGTCTCCTGAATAAACTGGCTCTGTTCCTTATCCTTTGTTTTGTGTGGGTGGTGGCTTAATCTAGCTACCCACAAAAGTAACATTGCCGAGGCACGCCGGGCTGAGCGGTGCTGATACTGCCTCGCCAGTTAACCTCAGTTTCTCTCCTTCAGTTAAAAAAGTAGTATCTCCTGGCTGTTGTGTCAAACCATTTTTACATAGTGATAGGTTTCTAAAGATTTAAAATCACGGGAAACCATTTTGGAACACAGGATTGGGAAGTGACATCCGGGCCTATTTCTGATACTCATTAAGCCCATCTCACATTGACTACACTGCATCTTGATTTTCTAAATGAGGACAATGCCATAGTCATGTTGCACATGACTATGGAGAGGGCAGGCTGCTCCATCCAGCAAGCTAATGCCAAATGGTGGCTTTTGGGGAGGAATTTCTCTGAACATAGGGAAAGTTCCAGAAATAATTTGGTTCTGTATTGCAATATATGACTGCAGAGCAGTTCAAGGGGTCCTGCTGATGTGCTGCCGGAGATAGGAGGAGCTCTGTTACTGAAGATTTAACTGGTAATCTGGTTTGAATTAATAGTCATACCTTGCTGTCTCTTACTCAGAAACACTTCACAACAAACTTCTATCACAGACACACACACACACACCCTTGGGACGTGACTTTAGGTGGGAGGAGTGAGGAATCTCCCTGTTTTGTTTCTCAGCAGGGAACAGTGTTACCACTGGTAACATTTTTCCTCCCTCTCTATGCCTTTGTATGGAGGCAAGAGAGATTTTATCACTTGTTTCTGTCACTACCAAACCGTAGAATAAAGCACTTGCTTTGCATTTCACATACTGTTTTTACAATGTATGAAGAATAATATTTGTGTTGAGCTGTTAAATATTGACAACAGTCCCACCTTATTTATCAAATACTGACAGCTGACCAAGCAAAGGAGTAAAAATTATTTGGAAATTTGGATCTTCTTGAAGCCTTTAAATATATTTCTAGAGGTTGGAGACTTTCCCAGTTCACACAGCTACTCTAACAGCTAGAAATAGTTTCTCCCTTCCTTATGCCAAGAACTCAATTAAGAAATATATAGCAGAAGGGAGGCACTATTAAGAGAGCTGAATTCTTTTAACAGTTCTAGACAGAAGAAGAAAGAAAGGAAAAAAAACCCCTTTGTCTGAAAACAATCAATATCAGTGAAAAGTCAGCCTGAACCAAAGCTCTGAATTTGAAAATTTGGGGGCTTTGGGATGGAGATGGTGGGGCTGAACAATAGTTCTGAACATCACGAATTCCAGCTCCTTCCTGACTGTGCCTTTGTTCAGCAGTGTTCTCTCCAAGACCTTGGCTCTGCTTTTGGGTGGAGCACTCACTTGGTACATTGTCAGTGCAAACAACACTGAACTTGTTTGAACACAAAAGTGTGAACTCCTACTAAGAGTGACTGCCTAAAACCGTGGATCTATGACAGTTAGTACTGTTCTTTGAGAGCATCATTTCACATGAGAACAGTAATTCCCTGAGATTCAGCTACTACTGAGTGCTGCAAAAATAACAACACTGTACAAAAATCATCTTCTTCCCCAACTATAACTGACCAGAAGATAGTAAGTATATTATACTAGTGGAAAAAAAACCACTCAGTGAAGAAAGTGCTGCTGTCTTTCATTAGTGGTATCCATACATACATAGAGTACATTTCAGTTTGCTGATAGTGTACATCCTCTTTTAAAATGTAAAGTTTTCTTCAGGCTCTTGAAAAGGAGGAGACTTCCATGGACTTAGGCTATAAACCCATATAAATCCAAAAAGGCTGGAAATAAGTCACTATTTGCTTCTTAGAAGTCAAGGTAGATGGATAATGCAGAAAACCTGAATTGTAGTCTTGTTCTGACGCTGATTTACTGCATAAATGAATTATAAATGAATTTATGCTCAGCCTCCAGAATGCAGTTAATCCCAGTTGTGATGGGAATACGTAAAAGGAAACATATTTCTAACAATCATAAAGATACTGGCCCAGATAAACCTGAGTATCTTGGAAAAAAAGACAAAAAACCCCCGAAAAACAACAACAAAAAAACCCACCCAACACCCAACAGAATATAAACATTCTTTCGGCTTTTTTCCATAGATCTCTCTTCTTGAGCTAGATCATTAATTATTGTACTCACATGCAGCCACAGATCTGAAGAAACCAGATCTACTGTATTTCCATGTATAAAACCAGAAATTTAATGTGCAGTTCCATAATACTTGAAAGATAAGATCTGTTTTATAGCAAATAGACTAATGCAGAAAAGACCAAAACCTGTCCCTGCCTGTTTCAAACAATGAGATAATTTTAGTTCCAGACAAGCTATTTCCTAACATTATCTAAACTATAGCTCATAAAAATTTATGGACTCAACCTTCAAATAGAGTAAGAAAACAATGGATCCAAGTATCTTCACTAATGATAATCCCAGTTCAGTGCCACAAAGTTACCGATTATAGTGAGGGTAGCTTATTTTACCCAAATCTACCACTAATTTATTCATTTATTCCCCCCCCCCCCCCTTTTTTTAAAATTTAAAATCACAGCAAGGGAGCAGATTTTGTCATGTGCAGATTAAATACCTTGCCAAACAGAATTTACAGATGGTGTCCCAGTCAATATACATGATGGTGCTCATATGACGAGTCTTTTCAGAATACCTACTTACATGGGTAAGACCTGGCATATGCTTTCAGAACAGGATATTAAGGTGTGAATAACACAAGACAAGAAATATTAACTATGGAGACAAGAGAGTGCTGAGTTTGGGAATTTGCATTTAAATACCATTACAGTTAGGTAATAATTGCACAAGTGCACTTTTTCATAAAATTACCGTATTTTAATTTTATTAAGGGGGATAGCATGGGAGGCACCTCTCTACACCTGCTTCCTCCCCCTCCCCCCCTTCCTAGTGGTGCATTTTGGCATTTCCATTTTTACCAAAAGTCAAGGAATATCCACTGCTGTATTTACTTATGGCACATGCAGGCCCACTGATGTAATAAGAAATCCCAAATCAAATGAAGAATACATGCCAACAGTTTGGTAAGTAACTACTGCCTTGGGTAAAGTTATGCGCTTAGACTTCTGCAATATTTAATCTGAAGATACGAAGTTGGAGTCAAACCTTCAGGTCTTCACTCTGCATCTGCTTCAGTAACACTGATTTCACAGAATCACAGAACAGTTGACATTGGAAAGGACCTCTGGAGATCTAGTCCAACCATCCTCTTTCTCAGAGCAGAGTCAACCAAGAGTACATTGCTCAGTGCCATGTCCAGTCAGGTTTTGAATATTACTAAGGATGGAGACTCCACAACCCCTCTGAGTAGCCTGTTCCAATGTTTGATAAGCCCCACAGTAAAAAAGTTTTTTCTCAAGTTTAAATAGACTTCCCTGTATTTTAACCTGATCCTCCTCTACCAAGCGTAAGTCTTCCTTGCTCCAGACTTTCCCACTGGTCTCAAGGACCCAGGATTTCTGAGGACATATCTTACCAGTAAAGGCTAAGGGTGATGAAGGCATTGAGTATCTTGGCCTCCTCCATATTGCTGTCACTGAATCCCCTGCCCCACCCACCTAGCGGGCCCACATTTTCCCTAGTCTTCCTTTTGTTGCCAATAAACTTGTAGATGCCCTTCTTGTAGCTCTTCATGTCTCTTGTGAGATTTTGGCTTTTCTGATCATCCTCTCATGCTTGGACAGTGTCTCTGTACACCTCCTGGGTGACCTGACACTGCTTCTGCCTTTGTGTGCATCTTTTTCATGCCTAAGCTTTGTCAGCAGCTCTTTGTTTCTCTGTGTGGGCCTCCTGCTACCTTTGGTTTATTTCCTGCCCATTTTAATAGGCCATTCTCAGGCTTAGGGGAGATCATCCTTGAAAAATCAGCAAGATCTCAGTGACCCCTCTTCTCTCCAGGACCATATCCCATGGGATCCCTGAACAAGCCAAAATCTGCTCTCCTGAAGTCCAGGGTTGTGATCCAACTATTTGTTGAAAGAAGGAAATAAAAAATTCCACAACCTGGATAGCTCATGTGAAACCTCTGAAATGAAAAATAAGGAGAAGTTAACCCACTCCTGATGGTAGCGCTACAGAAAAAAACCCCAGATATTATTAAAGTCTGTTCCTTAGATACTAACTCTCTCCTTTTCCCCATGAGAACTGAGGTAGGTATCATTAAGTTAGAAGAACTTGGGGACCCCTCCCCTTTCATGCTCTCCTTTTCAGATCAGTTTTTCTTTTTTATTGGTGTAGCAGTGTGACTTGAGCTTCTCCATGCTCTTCTTCAGAGTATATACTGTACCTTCCAGCAATTCAGCATAACTGACCTCCAAGCCTGTTTTCCTTCACTCACGGTTGTCAAGACTACATATCTATTATTCATCATTGTTAGAAGATAGGAAAGAAAACTGTAGGTTGATACTGAAGTGGAGCACCCACCCTTTTCCCTAAGGAAACAGTCTTCTAAAATCTTCTTCATCCCAGGTGTCAACTTGGAAGTTTTTAACCAGAAGACATTGCTCATTCCCTAGTATGAAGGAACTAAGTATTAGCTACTTGGAAAAATAATAATCTCTCAGAAGACCCATTTCTGAAACTATATTGAGTCCAACCATTTCAAACCAATGTCCTTGGGCCACTTGAATTTTAATCTAGACACAATCTGATCTCTTACACATCCTCAATCTATGCTACTACTTTTGCCTCAGAACATGATCAAAGCTTACTTTTGCACAGCAGTAACACATAGGAGCCCCAAGAGATATATACTTTTCACTCTGCATAGACATGATATCATTATCATTAACCAAAACACATTACAACAATAGACTCACACACAAAAATGGTCAAAATCAGTGAGTACCCTGGAACAGTTAATGACTGCAGACAGTACGACCCCCAGAGTAGGATGGTCAATACAACAGCTCTACAGACCAAAAAGGATTTTCTGGGATCTTTTTTTACCCCCTAGGAATTACAGGCATGAATGTAAAGCGTTATGATCATGCATTTCCTAATACAACACAACTCCTGATAGCTTTTGGAAATAATAGCAATGTGCATGCATCTAAACTATGTTCAGCAGAGATGAGACTTCAAATTTCTGTCTCCTTGAATCCTGGTAAGAGAATTTTCTGTTAGTTGATTGAGTTTTTAACCCACAAGCAGCTATGATACATGCTTGTCATCACACACAGTGGTTTTGGCTCATTTTCTTTCATTGTAGTGAGAGAAAGCATATAGGGCACCACATTCTGTACAAGAGGTTCATGAAAATGGGAATTGCAAAATAGAAGAAGTAGATATACCAGTGACAAACAAAAGCAAAAGCAGGTGCTCTGGACCTGGATTTCAACACCAAAGCAGTAGTTTACAAACTACCATGAAATTTTCATCTTATTTCTCCACTTCTTCCCCCCCAAATTCTTTTAAGAAGGAAATCCATCCCAAGTAGATTACAAGCTTCATTTTTAAACCAAGGGATTAAATTCTTACAGTAACGGCACAACCTATTCCAACAATGAAAAATAAATAACCAATAACAAATACATAAATAATCCTTTACTGTGCAATAAAGAATTTAAATTTACAGGGGATGTAAACCAGCAAATCTTTCTTCCAATGCAAATTGCTTTGAAGTATTAAAGAATGGTAGAAATTTCAGTATCACTGAATTATGATCCCACATCATGTAAGAACACGTTTGCTCTCCTCAAGTCATAAATTAACTGCTGGTTCCTTATTATGTGTATTACTAGTTCAGATCTGTTCTCTGGCCTCAGGCCTGCTCAAAACCATGCTATAAAACAAACCTTCTATTAAAACTTAGTCAGGAGAATAAGATACAGGTCAGACTGGTCCAAGTATTATTTGGTAAAGGAAAGATCCTCCTAACTATTTGGACTTTATAGCTCTAGTTATTTTTCAACTGGAGTCCATAGATGTTTATCCAGTCTTCCTATGATGTCCTTTGATCTCCTACATTTTTATTTTTAAAAACACAGATAACATTTCTGTTGTTGGGGAGACAACACAGTGATTTGAACTTTTGTTTGGATTTTCTCTCAGTATTTATAAACACCAAGGCAGTCCTTCACTGGTTGCCAATGCAAAGAAATTCAAACTTATAGAGAATACCCATGCTCATCTGGTGTTTTTAACATAAGGCAGCTCTATGCTATACAAATGAGACTCCAAATCAGTTGTTTCGGGGGTGTGGTGGTGGGTTTTTTTGGTTTTTTTTGTTTGTTTTTTTTTTTTTCTGGTTGGTTGGTTGTGGTTTTTTTAAAGGCATTTACTGTTGTATGACTATCACCGAGGCCTCCAATATTGAACAGAATTTTTAAAGTGGAAAAAACTGAAGGGAAGTATTTCTAAATAAACAAGGCAGAGGTGGTCTTCTGGTGGGAAATTTCTTAATGTTGTGAAACAAACATTCATAAGAAAATTCAGCACAAGAAAACCAGGCTTTAAACAAACAAAAGATGGTGGTGAAAATAATCTCCAGGTCATTGCGCAACAAGCAAAGCATGGTCAGGAAGGTGGTGGCATAATGCGTGTCAGTGTGTCCCTACTCTCCAGAGTCTAAAAGCCCGTCACAGTTACTTCACAACAAAGTAGAGCTGGCACAGCAAGAGCAGGGAGCTACAGTGTCACTGTGGGCTACTGAGCAGCACAGACTGATGCACTGAATCAAACTTCACCATGTTACAGTCATGAGAGACATCCCATATACTGCAGGCATCCTGCAACAACCCCTGCACAATGCTCCTTGTGGCCTGTGCATCCTGGTTTGGTCCTTTGCTTCACCATGCAAGAACAAAAGCATTTATTGAACAGACATCTGATATAGTAGGGCTCAGGCTAAATGTCTAGGTACTTCATACGCTACCATGTAGTTAAGGTACTGCAAGAGGAAGAGCAACATTGTTTTAAAAGCTCAGCTTTAGAAATAAAAACAATCATGTTATTACAAACATGCAACAAAGAGAGGAGTGTATTCATCCCCTCATATCACATCTGTGCCCTGCAGGCAATGTTCTGAGAGAAGTCTGTGAAACTTGTACTTGCAGCTATCTCAGACAGCTCCACCTATAACTGTCTGAGCTCTGGCTCTCCCAGTGCCTGACATGATGCCAGAAATGTGTACGTGATCCCCTAATGTTCCTACGCAGTACTAGCTGTGTTTAACTAGCAAGCATTTACAAACACGCCATACAGGAAAACAAAGTAAACATGAAAATGGACTCAGGAATTGTATTTGCATCTATTGTGTTCATTTGCGCACACTGCAGAGAAGCACGGTTATCTAACACACTGACACTCCTGAATCTCTCGGGAAAGGACCGTGCTGCTGCTCAGTCCTGAAGGAGCTGTAATCCAACCTTGTGTCCTGGCAGTTTGTGATACTTCTACACTGCAGTTGCTGCTGTGACCTCAGCCCATGGATTGAGCTGATTAAATGTTAACCAAGGATTTCATACATATTCTATAGCCAAAACTGAGCTCCATGCTACTATGGTTGCTGCATTACCCCATCAGTTGCAGTATTGCTGGATGATTTTGTTGTAGCCTGTCTGTCCTGTTGGCCACTCTCTCCTACAGCATCAGCATTTTCCAGACCTCAAAGATCCTAATCCATAACTGGCACTAGCAGTCCTGGTGTTTTCCACTGGCCCCAGGTCCTTGTTGCAGAGTCCATTCCTAATAGCACTCCTTTGAGGAACAGAAAGGGCCAGCTGCAGAGCTTAGCCAGACATCCTTTATTAAGGGAGCACAAGAGGCAGCAACCACAAGGCTGGTCTATCAACGGCTGAACAGTAGCTGGTTGGCCAAACCCAGCAGGTGGAATTCAAACTGAAGTACCCACAAGCACCCTTTATGTGTAACACACATTTTACTAGATAGCAGAATATGTTGGCTAACTGGCTAGAAGACATATTTGCATACACAAATAATTTTCTTGGCATGTGCTTTTTGCTGCTTTTGGAGCTTGCCTGTCTTATGAGCAATCTATACATATTGTTAAGCTAAGCCACAGGTCCCTAGTTTTCAGTCAACATTAACATTGCATAGCATCACACAGCACTATGCAGAGAACTTCAGGGATCTGCAGTGGCTGACAGTTCCCCCATTGGTTATCACGAAGTTTTTAGAATTCAGCTATGCCAAGGTCTACTGTAACCACTGTTGCAGAATTTTGCAAAGGTATAAGACACGGCTGGTGAAAAGACACCAGAAAAACCTCATTTGGAAAAGCACAGAATTTTTGCTTCACTACTGCTGATGGCTCCAAGCAGGAACAATGGCATTACCAGTGTCTGGAGACATGTGCTCATGAACTTTTGCATAATGCATCTGATTTGCATAATACATCATATTTGCATGGACTTCAACAAGAAACCTCTCTTCACCCTCCTGCAGCAGAGTACATATTTGAGTGAACCATGACAGTACGGAAAGGGACAACTTTGGTTATGAGGGAACCAGTTATCTTGGTTAGCTACTTCAGTTACCAAATACAACTGCTTGGCAGTATTGGCAGGTCAACAGTTTTAGCTATGGTGGAGACTCGTTATCAGTGTTGTTTACCTCTAAATTGTCAGCACCAGCAATGTACCCGAAACAAACACCCACCCCTCAGGGAATGGCTTTTCCAACAAGAATAGAATTAGTGATGACTGCTATCTCTGACCCTTTGAAGGAAGGAACAAGAAACTGCTTTCTCTGCAGAGTTTGGGGGGCAGTATGGAGATCCCTGTGCTCACTGCCTTGTTAGAGTTTCACAGAGCCATGCCTGAACAGCGGGGAGCCACTGGGAAAGGTCAGTTATGCACATAGCCATTGCAGAATGGGGGTTGTGCTCTTGCTGGTTCAGTCTAGTTTGGTTGAACTGGCTGCTGAAATTGCAGTTACTTGTTCTAACCTGCCTCTAGAAAGCTCTAGTCTGTGCCACTATCCATGTACCCTACCCTGCCCCCTCTTCTTGGGAGCTACAACACACAAGCACTTCTCTTCCCACTGTTACTCCTCTGTTTGCCCAGGCTCCGTGTCCTCATTTCACCTTTCTCGTATATGGGAGAGTACAACCCCAGCACAACCCTTGCCAGGCCCCTCCCTCCAGCCATCCCATACACAAAAGGAAGGGCACCCCCATGCCTCCATTTCATGCAGGAAAATATGTGTAGAACAGACTCAGGGAAAAAGCTGTTAGATGCCAGTGTCACAAATGCTGTCTGCACAGTCCAGCCTCCTCAATGCCTGCAAAGACATACATACTCCTATGAAGAGGGCAAGTTGCAAACAGTGATTAGCTTTGCAGCTGAAATTTGTAACTAGAAAGTGCCACCCCAAGCTACGTGGGCTCAGGGGTGCTATGGAAATCAAGTGACATAAAACCCATGTTCAAAACAGAGTGTGATGACTAATCACTAATGGATGCCCCATACCACACACCACAAAATATTTCTCCTTCTTCCAGAACCTTAAAGCTAAGCTTATTCCTTAAGTCTACTGGGGGGGAGGGCAGGAGGCGGGAAGTTCATCTGTATAAGTTACTTAGTACAGAATTAGTTTTGTGCGTTGGACTGAGCATGAATGGACTGATTTGCCCAATAAAAATATCGGTTCATATATTTCTCCTCATGTTTGTTAGTGTGAAGCAGAGAGGGTATGGGTTTAAAGTTAGATGAAGGAATGCCTTTTAAAAATGTACTCTGAATACTTCATTAAAGATTTTTTGGCATAGCTAAGGTTTCCTGTGTCCTGAACACTGAACAGACAACAAAGTGCCTAAGCAAACAATGGCACTTTACTAAAGTCACAACTCTATACAAAGGAAAAACTCAGGAACAATACGGCCTAGCAGAGAAGTGTCAGGGGGAGACTGCTGAGTGGGTTTGGCTTGTTTGCTAACCTGCAAGTGATGTACAAGGCTTTGCTGCTAAACAGGTCATCCAAGGGGGGGTGGAAAAATATTAGTTTTTCCTCATCTGCAGTTTGTGCAGGCAAGTTCACAGACTTCCCAACCAGATAGCCCTAAATGATACCATATTTTTTGTACCCCAACTGAAAGCACTTTTGCAAAAGAACTGCTGCCTGGTTCTCCCCGGGGGCAGTTAAATTATAGCTATGCTTGGAGAGCTCCACAAGTTCTATACATAAACACTTAAGCACTGTGATTTATTACTAGTAGATACCTCCAGCACGTTAATGTTCATTTATCTTTCATATTCCAAGAGCAGCAGCAGAACTATTCTCAGTATGACAACATTTACAACTGAGTTTATGCAACCAGATTTACCTACTTAAGGCCATCACTTTGTATTTAGATCTGTCATAGTCTTGCAGAGTCAGTCCCCTGGCACATGGCACTGCGCTTGGTGGCATGGCTGTTTAATACTTTGAGCAAGGCAGAGGCAGGGCTCCAACTGGGAAATATTCAAAGGCACAGATGAGGGGAAGGGGGAACAACTGATGAGACAGTGACAGACTTGTTTTTCTGAGCTGAGCGATATGCAGGGCTTTAGAACAAGCTTCCAAGAGAACAGCTACAGACGAGTGCAACTGAAAAGAGGACAAAACAATGCAGATTTACCACAGGCAGAAAGCATCCAGTAACCTGATCTCTTCCCCTGAGAGGACATTTTTTTCTTTCTTTTAAACTAGGGAAATACAGTAGATCCAGCCTATCTGGATTTTTGCCATAACAGTTCGTAACTCATGGGGAATTAACTCTGTTGAAGGTAATACTGAATAACACAAGAATTGTTAGGTAAAGAGCTGGCTAAAATGAAGAGTTTTACAATCAGATGCCACACTCTCCCTCCCTCATCTCTGCTGGTATCCTGTTCCCGCTAGTTCTTTGGTTTGGCTGCTGGGCAAGGACAGAAATGGCTTCTCCCCCACCCACAAGAAATGCATATGATCAACCAACCATGATACAGGGGTAATAACTGGTCAAGTAACTGAGTGCCAAGTTGCCTGAATCCATCCTCTGGAACGAGTGATTTCCTTCAGGTTTGGGTACCTGCCTAGAAGTTACTTAATCCTCTTCCCCATATCACCAGCACCCTCCCCAGCACATGCTGGAACTTTGTTAGAACTGCTCTACATTTTATCCTTACAGCTTTGGGTTTTTTTCCAAGCTAAAATTGTTTGATTTAGAAGAACTCCAGAAAGAAATCTGGAAAGACAGCAATGAACAGTCGTTTTCCTGGTAATCTTCCATCAACTAAGAAGCATGAAGGCTGGAGTAGCCCAAGAGACATCCAAGCCTGCCTCTGTGTCTGCTTTGATCAGTTTTGACGGGTTAGGCTCTCTTCGTTTTTCTGCATTCCTGCTCTATATGTAGGCATTAAAAAGCCTGAAATGGAGCTTGTGGTGTTTCTCAGAGATTTTCCTTTTACATTAGGTGGTTCTTGGTTTGGTACTTCTGCTCGTCAGAGGAAGACTGCTAGCTCTTACTGTGAGGGACAAGGCTTTATCCCACAATGCAATTCCTGACCCAGATGCAGATACTCTAGAGAAGACAAGAAAAGACTGTAATTGTAGCATGAGCTAACAAGCATGCCATGATCCTATCAGGCTGCAGGAAGAGCACCTACTCTCACCATTCCTCTTGTGGTGTGTTTGGGAAAGCTACTTTACAACACTCTCAGCTTTGTAAGGAGCCACAAAAAGACCCTCCAAAATAATTTATAATGAAAAAATCCAACCCAACAAATAAAATATGCAGTAAACTAAAACATATGAAATCCTGGATCAATAGCACTGTTTACACAAGATCGTTTTCCAAGAATGAGCCAGAAATTAGAGCTCTGCAACAAGTGTGCATTTTTTTTTCTTTTATTTTCATTCCAAATTCAGATTACTTCAATTTTTCAGTGCTAATCTTAGAATTGAAACCTTAAGATTTCATTGGAAAAACATGAACACACTGGAGTTTCTGAAGCCAAACTCTATCAGGAACACATTCAAATAGAGCTAGGTAACCGTGGTGGGTACTGAAAGGAGAGGCACTACGCCACAAATAATTTTCAACAGACCAGACGCTGTCTGACTTCTACTCAATACTAGAAGAACTGCTTATAACAGGACTGAAGACTATCCCAAAACAGGGGAGACTGGTTACTCAACCTCTTGTAGGGGCACAATAACCTGGATTCTGAGCTATTTCAGGAAATCAGTCTCCCCTGTTTGCTGATTAAGTTTCCACACTTTAGATACCTCTAAAACTGTCAAGTTCTCTCTTGTTATGATTCAATAGCAGACGTGCACAAGTCTTAAAACACCAATGCAGACAGACTACTAGTGTTGGCCAAAGACAGTTTCTACTTTAACTACACAGCCTTCCTCTGCTAAGGTGCCTTTCACTGGAATCAGTATCTCTTTCCAGCTCAGAAGTAGTAATCAAAAAATACAGACTACAAGAGTAGCACTAACTTAATGTTTTCTTTTACAGAGCACCAGAAGATTCAAAAGGCACAGAAGAATGACCACTGAATTCAGTAGTGACACATCTATGGACCTTAGATATCTGAACTGTGTTTGGCATCACATTAACTGGCCTTTTCCTGAAGGAAGATTGACTTGACTGGGAAAAATAATCAAAGGTAACATTATTTGGTGCAGCAAATGCCTTTACGACTTACAGGAGAATGCTGTTAAAATTACACATGAATTGCCACGGATATTTTTTTTACCCTAGCCTCCAATCATTTTACTAATCCAAAGAACAGTAGTTGCAATTTTGCAGTAGTTGCAAAAAATGACATTGAAGCGAACTCAAAACCTGAACTGCCCATCCACAGGTTTTCACAAGCATCCCCCTGCAAGCTCCTTTTACCTCAAGTGCTGAGACTGAGACCTACTCATTCAACAATGGGCTAATATATTTGGAGTCATAGATCAAATTGTTTCACTACACAAGGAAAACACACTTTTTCCTCCATCACTAACTTGCAGCCATGCATTGACTTTACTGCTCCCTGGCATATGGTCATGGCAAAACAAGCAGTGACTGCCACCCAGAGCATAGAAAGTGTTGAGAAGGCTTTTAAGAGAGAAGGAAATGGGTATACTGCTACCTTTGAAGGGCAAGTGGTAGGAAAAGAACAGATCTCACCAAGTGGGAAAAGTAATTTGGAACAAGTTGTAAAGGATCGGGGGGGGAGCATACTGGAATTACAGAGACAGGGGAAGATGTTCAGAGAAGGAGTTACAGGAATCAGCATAATTTTATCATATACACAAGTGAATGTAATAGTTACCATCCAAATTCTTTCTTGCAGAAGGCATTTCCTTCCTGCCTGATGAATTCAGCAACGGCAGCTTAAGCAAATTGTGACCTTTGCTTTTCAGCTTGTCTCAGTAATGAAGTGAAAGAATTGCAATGAACAGCATTAGCTACAGCATAAATATACTGATTTTTCAGTCTTAGGCACTGACAATGAGATATTCCAGACCTGCAATTCAGTCTGTGGTATACAGTTATGCTAAGCATTCTCACTGCAAAACCATTATGTGCTTTATTATGTCCACCCTGTTCTCTCACTTGCCTGCTTCTGTACAGTAAACAGCAGATCATGGTCTTAGCCCATGATTCTTTGTGTTGAGGTGTTTTGCAGTTCTTTCCCAGGCCACTATAGAAGAACTAGTCTGTCCTTTGGAAAGACTTATGGAAAGTATGATGAAGGGGAACCAACATTTGTGTTATTTTCCCCTCCTTCCTCATAGCAAAACCATCAGGCTGCACCAAACTTCTAAGTTTACAGTTCCAGCTGAATACTAATTTTAAAGTGCTTTCCATAAGCATGTTGAAGATGAAGATCTGGAAAATATACTCAGCCAATCATACAAAGCACAATTTGTAAAAAGAAACATGTATCCTTCCCTTGTGAGCAGAAGAAAACGACACTGATAGCTCATCAGTGAGAATCACTCACAAACAAGTTTTGTTGATGTTAGTTATCAACAAACCAGCCATTGCTTATAGAAGTCTGTCTTCCTGACTGATCAATATTGATTCTGGATGCAATAGGCTCTAGTACCATAGCTATGGGTGCATATTTTTTGTCATGGAAAGTCCTATTCTACTATTGTTAAAGGTCTTCAGCACCAAACCTGTGAACAAGCTTATACAGGAATAAGGTGGGTTTTTTGTTTGGTTGGTTTGTTAAAGCGTGCTCCACTTTCAGCGATGACAGTAATGAACAGTCAATTGGTTCTTTAATTGTTCCTTTACCCATTGGACCCTTCATTCTTTGATTTATGTGCTAGTTCATCAGCAGTCCAAATGCTGAAGTCGTTTGTCACACACAGAGTGCAAGCGATGCTTTCTTCAGAAAGAAACACAGTCTGGGATTTATATTGGTTAGAGAGGTTTACAATGTCTGACTCTAGGCATTTCTAATCATTCTGAATATTTCTCAAACCATATCATTAACAAATCAAAATCATCATAGTCAAACTTCTCATTTGTTATTTCTTGCAAAGCTAGAAGAAAATAATCTCTTCAAGTGTTCTGCATTCTTCTCTTGTTTAGAAATGTCAGGGTGTAAACAGAAAACAAAGTAGTAGCTTGTTTCCATTTTTGCTTCCCAGAGTGCACTGAACAAGTGGCCTCTTACATACTAGACACAGGAGAAAAAAGTGATGCAAGTAATTAAAATGCCAATTTTATTATTTTCAGAGTTCTGACATACAGAACATTCCTCAACATTAGCAAAGCTAACACCCATTCATTTGAAAAATAAAATCCTTCTGAGAATCTAAAAAAGCCTTGAGGAATTTCCTCCATCTCTCTAGGACTGAAGATGCCCAATGTTTCTATACAATACTACTTAAACTAATCTTCCCCCTAAAAGCCTTCTACTTGCCAAGATTTTTTTTCCCTGGTCTTAAAAAACAAACAAAAGCTTGTTTTGAAAGAAATATGAAAGGAATCAAAGGCATTGTGTTGAGCCAAAAGTCCTCCTTTCTCCACCCTCACTGTACTCATCTGGAAAGCATCTGGCAAACAAATCCATTGATAGTTTAGAAAAGCCTTTTATCTGTCCTCACAGGCTTAAAAGGGAAAGTGGATAGCATACACATTCCATGGACTAGTTGTACACTCCCTTTATATTATTGCCATTCTGAAAACATAAGAGTACAGTGTAACATCTATCGTGCTCACAAAAAAACCTGTCCCTGGTAAGGCTGCATGAAACCCAGGTTAATACAACTTGCAGGATAGAGAGCCAGCTACATTGGTTCAATACTACCTTCCCAATGGCAGCACAGCAACAAGACAACAACGTACAGAGCCTACCCAAGTCCAGTTGGGTTTAGTGCTCATTATTCTGTTATGCTGGATCAGCTACACCCATTGCCTCAGCCTCATTTTACTGCCTTATTCTTAACTTTACACCACAATTCCCAGGTCTTTGAGATATGCAAGTGGTCGGACTGCTGCTGAACCTACAGAAGAGGACCAGAAATGGGTCCAAACTATTTCTGCATGTATTTGCTGGGCTCTCCCTTGATCCACGCTCCCCAGCTCCGACATACTACTTGTTACTAGTGATCCAAAAAATGAACTGTGGACTGCAATTCCCTTTAAAATGTTGCCACATTCAAATGTAAAGCAGGGCTTTGTACCAAAGACAGAGGAAAAAGTTTAACTCCCTTAAATAATCTTGAATGTTCACTATAAAATATGACCATTGCCTGGACAAAGCTGGTAGGCAGATTACTTCTAGAAATGCTGTGACTCAGTGAGTAAGTACCAACTGAGATCATTCTCTAGTCTTCCTAGGGAAAACCAAACTATAGAAAGTAGTCAATGTGCAATTACTCTTTTTTTTCTCTTCTAGAATTACCAGGAGTAAAGGCAGGTATGGTAGGAGCTATATAGTTACTTATTTATCTATGAAGTCTTTTGAGCGAGGAAAAAAATCCAACAAACACACATAAAACAGACAGGAGCCAAATTTCTGAGAGTCAGACTGACCTATCTTCCTCCCCTCAACAAGGCCAGCATACCTGTATGTGCATGCATGCACACTTTTTCGAGTAAGCAGCATAGAAAGGAACAAGTCCATACCTCCATCTTCATAGAGACTACAGCAGGGACATCAAAGGCACGATATCTCTTCAGAAGCAGGAAATGTAGTATTTTTTTATTGAAACTACATAAATACACACACTGTAGCTAGACATTAAACTGGTAGGTTGGAAGGCACATGCAAGTCCTCCCAGACCTGATTCAACCCATATGATTATTAAACCACATCCTTGTTCTCCCACTTTCCCTTATCTTCACTCAAACCTGAAGCTTATGTAGCTGAAAAACTATTTACAGTATGGTAGCAATTGTAATGGCCCCTCAGTCCATTAGACCACTGTACAAACCGTCTCAGTTGCCTCAGGAAGTTAGTTACAGTTCTTGCCTTAAAGATACTATGGACAAAGCAGAGTTTTCTGCTGTTGCTGTGAATGAGAAAGAGGTACAAGTTCAGAAATGGACCCAAAACTTCAGCTGTTGAAATTCAACATTTACAATTTGATCCCTTATTGTACCACTGGCATAGCTATCAACACAGACCACACTCCCTAGTTCAACAGATTCCTGAAATATCTTCTAAATTGCAACCTAGACACTTCGAGTTTTCAATAAAGCTTTGGTCATTACATCCTGTGGGAACAGTTTTCTTTGGGTAACTATATTAATATCAGTTTATCCCATTCTTTATAACCCAATGGCCATAGTAATACCAGAAAGGAAAATTCTTCCCTAATACAGAGTATAACAAATTCCAGTCTCTTAGATGACCACTTTCCATTTCAGTTTTTGGCTTTTTTGGGGGGAAAAAAAAAAAAGAAAAAAAAAAAATAAAAAAA
>JAVJGG010000061.1:7520159-7530614 GCA_035590195.1 Aviceda cuculoides | reverse complement strand
TATTAGAATTCAAACATTCAGCAGACCTTTGGGGACCTAATTCCTTTCTGTGCTTACAGGTACCCAAAGGAATCAAATTCCTCTGAGAGTGAAAACTTAACCCTAAACCAACATAAAATGCCTAATTACTATCCTGTATATAATAAAATCCCAATTTTATCTTTTCAATTTTCTTAGTATTTGGCTTCCTGCAATGATAAATAGAAGTACTCCAACACCATTTCCCATATAAAGTGGCCACAGTATTGCTTTCTCACTCCTTCCTCAAATATGTAAGATGTACATGCAATCAACCTTTTTTTAAAAAGCACATTATATGAACTATTGCAATATATTCTTTGGCAGACGCATAGTCTCAAAAGTTATTTTAAATCTGTTAAAGAAGTTAAAACAGGTTTGCAAATGACTCAGAAGAGCTCTTGGGAATGCTTTCTTGGCTGTCTTGAAATCCAGAACTGAGAATAGATTGGAGACTAAGAATTAGTGTATTTTGCAGGGAGTTTCATGTTTTTAGCACTATCAAAGTGGATTTCACAGGCCATCATTGCTTTCTTTAAGACTTCACATGTCTTGGAAACTTATGTAGCTCAATTGTACAGCATGCAGTATACTTCATCAAGAGGAATGAGTACTACATTACTAAAAAGTACGAAGAAGTCCCTTAAATATTATAAACTACTGAATTTCTGGGATGATACTTTCAGCTGGAAAGCAAAATAAGTGCTCTCATTTGTCCACATTTCCACTTCTGATCTATAATGAGGGCTAAAATTTGTTCTGAAGGGTCTATTTTAGAATGCAGTGCAGATCTGTGGAAGCTGCCATGCTAATGATATTACATGATGTTTGGCAGTCCTCACTGTTTTGCCACATGCTCCTCCCAGCTGCAATTCCATTTTAGCCATTCCACTGAGCTCTCTTTAGTGGACTATCAGAGCCTGAGGACCTTGACGTTAACAGCTACCATCAGTTAAAAACAAAAGCAATTACACATAAAAGTCAAGTTTCCTTTTCCTGAATGGATGACTACTCTTCTTTTCCTAGAGAAAGCAACTTGAGACTGAGTTACCATTCTAATACCATGCTATTACTTACAAATTTCTAATTGACCGTCACACACCAGGGAAAAGTCTCACTGCCTTCCCAATAATCTGGTTTACGAGCAGAAGGGTGCAACAGGTTCTCTGCCCTGTTCTTTTGCTTTCTTTGACTTCCTTTTACTCACTACATATTTTATCTCTTCATCTTTGCATTCAATTATTATTAGAGCCTAACTTCAAATGGACAACAGCTATGCTACCAGATTACTTTCACACAGTGAAATTTGGGTTCTTTTTCAGGTTAAGTAAACCAGACAAAAATTTAGTGACAGAAAAATATCTAGCAGTGCACAGAGAAATTCCAAGAGCTGCTTGTCATCTGTTGGCTAGGGTAAAGAGACAAACCCCAGATACATTAAAAAAAAAAAAAAAAAAAAAATCGCTTTCAGTAGAATAAAACCAAGATCTATAGGATTTAGACTGAGCTAACATACAGTGGAATATTACACCTGCCAATCCTCACTCATACTTTATTAGTCTTATCTACTTTTTAATAATTATTATAGCATCCCAATTCTCTCTGAAACATTGTATAATGTGTGTTTCATTGAGGATTTTAAAGTTTTTATTATTTCAGTCATGTAACTCTGTCTCAGACTAGGGGAACAGAAGATACTCTGTTATATATACACACACACCAGTAAAATCATGTCATCCCATATGATTTCTATAGCACTCTTCCAGAATTTCTAATTAAGCCACAAATGTGATCCGACTGTATGCTTTAAGTTTCATTCAAAAGAAAAGTATGAAGAAAATATGAATGGACTGTTTTGAAAAAATACACTCCTCCTATGCTATGTCTTCAGCTATTTGTGTCTACACACCTATCTCCTCCTTATTTCTGTGGTCAGGCTGCCCTCCCAAACTCAGTGGCACTGTCATGAATTAATGCAGACAGGCACAAAGAATGAGCACTGGCTTAACGCAAGCTTCATTTAGTGCAAAACAATGAATGTCACAGGGTTAGAGAGTGACAGGAGGTGACTATGTGCTTAAAGTTGTTTCACACTGCCATGAGCACAGGAAAAAAGAAACTTACCTGCTCAGGTAGTGAAAAGCACAGCCATAAAGCTAACTCTGCTACAAGCAGCAGGTACATTTAGGTTAACTATATCCTGCCTTCGACAACATAAAAAGGAGAGCTAAGCCTCAGTTTTAAGATCCTGAATGTCCTGAAATGACATGCTGAGATTGTATACTGACCTTTTAGCACCTATATACATGCTTGACACTCCAGGAGGATTCTGCTCTGCCTTTCCCTTTGCAGCACTGGCTAAGGTTCCATCTATAAAGCATATTAGAATCTTCTGAACAAAGATATTTCATATTATTAATTTAGAAGACAACAAGCAAGCACTAGCAGCATTAGGCAGTGTAGAACACGAATCACAGCCTCATGAGACAAAACTTTTCCAGTCTTTTGCTTAAAGGCTTTCAGCAAAAGGAAATATTAAAAAGGTACTAAATAGCAAAATCTAGGTTTAAGTTTGCGTTCCTCTGAAGAAATACAAGCAAAAACATCCATTCTACTTTGGACTGCTATATGTGCATTCCTCTGCAGGAGCTACATATCCAACTGATTATTACTTGTGTTAGTTTTAGTAGAGATCATGGAGACTTATGCCTTGCAGCGGTTAATACAGCTCAGCATTTCATAAAGAACAGTAGCCTCTCCTCCTCCTTCCCCCACTGTCCAAATGCTGTTTATTTCAGAAAGTCTTTGTAGGTCCTACGCCTGCTTTGACTCTGTTGATATTAACCCAGAAAGCTGAAAGTATTAATGGCTAAGGTTACAAAACCCCCCTCGATTCTCACTCAAACAGGATCTTGAGGTTAGACTCAAGTTTATGACTACTACACTATGGATACTATTGTTGTTTTGTCAAGTATTATTTCCTATTAACATCTGATTATTTTTAGGAAAGACACAACTAAAATGGGTTAAACCAAGTGTTGTTCACACTTTCTACTAACTAGGCTCTTGTTCTACACCCCAAAAAACCGTCCTAAAGTTTTACTCAGTTCAGAAAGAAGTGTGCTCTTCCCGCTTACTGTCATCCAAGTATCATCTTAATTTATAACTGGATATTAATTTTGTTACAAAAGATTAACCATTAAGCATTACATGCTTAATTCGTGAGATGGCAGGCAGGAAGAAGAGAAATTTTTTACTTACGCCAAGAAAACTAGAACTGAAAATAAAATCCCAAATACACAGAGCATTAAAAGCTTACAGTGGAAAAAAACAGAAATCAGTAGTCATTGCCCTTAAAGTAATTCTCTACTTAGGGCTGCCCTCAGACCAAACTGGAACAGCATGCAGCCTTGCCAGCCTGAGGACAACATCCAGCCATGACTCACTGGTAAGCAAGGAGCAGTGAGATCCTGGCAGCTTTCCACATCTCCCAAGGCCTGGGCTTGTGATGTCCTCTGCCTCCCCTCCAGCTCTGCCCACAGGACTGCTACCAAGTCATGCTTACAGGTGAAATACAGAGTCCTGGCTAATAACAGGTTTGTGCTTCCGCAGGGAGCCTGGTTAGGAACCTCTCAGGTCTGCACTCCCACAGCAGCAGCCAGGTCAAGCAAGCCAGTTGCTGAACAAAGCACCGTCTGCATTTGCTTGTAGCATTGCCCCCTCTCCCAGACATCAGTGTTGACTTTCTGCCAGGTGGCAGTGTATATCTGTGCCCCTTGGAGGTCATCATCCTAGAGAAGCAGCAGTGAGACTGAATCTAGACATATTTTAAGTGTAATTGCTTTTACTAACGCATACAGCCCTAAAATGAGGTCTCCAGTTTGTTAAAGCAGTATTACAGATGGTCCCTAGACTGTGCTTAAAAAACAGTTCTTACACACCAACCATATCACGAATCCATCCCCTTGGACTATGTGGGGTCTACTTGTGTCTTCCAGATCTGAAGCCTCACAGATCTTGGCATGCCTGAAGTTACCCTTTCTTAAGCAAGGGTTTTCTCCTTCCTGTTTACCCACCCAGTGTAAGTAAACTTACCTACATTCCCTTTGATAAAAGCTGCTTGCAAGCTGACCTGTGTTAGTTATGCAATAGTTAGGTGAGAAACATGGCATACCCTTAAAATTTCTGCACAGTTGCTAACAGCAACGCTAAGACAGTGAGTCAGTACATACCACTAGAAGGTTTCTGGCAAAGCAATCTCCATTAGCATATTACCTATATACTCCTATGCAAATCATAACAGCACATCATTTAACCATAGTCTGTCAAGCAAACCAACCTCTTAGATCTTTTATTTTTCCACTGGAAGAACCTTAAATCAAAATTAGCCTCTAGATAGCACTGTCAATGGTACAATTATGCATACACACATTAGATAATCAAATAAATCCTCTTCGGAAGTCTATATGGACAGGCTATGATGACTGGCCTACTTCTTTTATTGGTAAATCCTACAACCTAATGCTTCTGCAATCTTAACTTCTCTGTTTGGATGCCCTAAATCACTGACTGCTGCTCCCTGTGTATCAGGATTTGTATTGGTAGGGAAAGTGCAGGGATGACTGGTTTTAATACAAAAGAACAAACACATAAGCATTGAGTCAGACATCTAAAGAACCACCTAGAAGAGCACAGACCAACTCCAGGCTCCCTACTGTATCTTTCTGATTATAAAAAAGCTCTACCCACATAGAACAAAAGCACCTAACAGATCACAAATGCAAAACTTACAGGAAAACCTAGGAAATAACAAACAGACATGTCACCCAATGCACCCAGTGAAAAAGAACAAATATAAAATACATTCATTTTTATTTCTGGAGTGACTTTACTGTCTTTGTAAACTCAGAGGAGCATCACAAGCTAAGACAGTATTCAAACCAAACATTAAGATCAGGATTCAGCTGCCTGTGCATGGCATTCCTAGTGTCATTTACTTTGTGCAGTGTCCCACTGTGCCTCTTACTGCCACGCTGGAAGGGTGCTAGTCTCCTAACTTCTGCATCATAACCTCCATCCACCTTGTGCACAGGTCTCAGGCACCTAAAGGCATTTCAAACAGAACCATAACTCATTAACCCAAACACATAACCCCTTTCCTCACACCACCCCTCCCTCCAAAGACAAGGGCCCTCTTCTCTAAAAGCTACAGAGGTTCTGACAAAGCAAGGGAGGGGGGAATTAGCTCATGATTGAACTAATCGAAGTGTTGAATAAAGCGTATTATTTATAAGCATAAGAAATTCATGGGTATTAAGGTCTTTCTCAGGTAAGGAATGAACTCAGGAACACAGCAGAACTCCAGAGTCTGGAAGCAATACTGTTTCGTGAGCTTGGGTCTGTGCCTAAACTCAGATTTCAGGCACTTTCATATATTATAGCAGTCAACTCTGCAAGTTTGTTACAAATCTGTGTGCAGTCCAGACACTTTTCTATATGAATACCCTCTAACAAGTTTTCAGTATACAGCAACACAAGTTGTTTCTTGACTTAGGAAAAGGTTAAATAACTAAAAGAAGCAGCAAGACCAGCATTCCTAACAGTCTGAAAGCCTCATACTTCAAACAACAAAAAGTATTGTTACTGATTGCCATGATGTTACAGTTGCATGACCTGGCAGGAATAATATGCAGTTTCGAGGACTCAAATCAAGGTGCTGCGAGAGAAATATTATAGACTGCAATTCTTTCTTTTGCGGCTGAAAACAGAAAAAACAGTTAAAATAGATACAGTGCCCTAACATACAGCAGGTCATATGTAAGTCAAGAAACTACCTGTTCAATGATTTAAAAAAAAAAAAAAAAGTCACAAAAGTTGCAACAAAACCCTGAAGTTCCACTGTGGTTACAAATCTGGAACTTAAGGCTGGGATTTGAGAGAGACATAGAGATGTCATCTCCAGCACAGGAAATGTCCTTTCTTGGGAAGATTTTGAATTTTTATTTAGCAAATTTCATCATTATTGCAATGGCCCAAAAGCTTGGGTAAACATCATCCTCTTGTGTTGTCTGTGGCTTCAGAATCTTCTTTATTGATGTAGGATTTGTTATATGGTTTTGAAAGGCAATTGTGCAGTCCAGTGGCCTATTCAGTTAACTCTTTTATACCCTTTTGAACTGGCTGCTTCTGCACTGTTTCCTGTAACTGCAAGGCTGACCTGATCCAGGTGCTCCCTTTCCATCCAATGGATTAAATTTCTTCTTAAAAGGAAATAGCAGGAAACTTAATTTGCATTACTAGCAGTAATACACACAAAATGCTACAGCGAGCAATATTACAACATATCTAGTGATACTACAGGATACCTACCACAAGTGTGAGTTCTTTTCCTATTGTAAATATGCCCACAGAAGTGCAACACAGAAAAAAGAAAATTACTGTTTTATTCCACATTGCCATTTTGACAGGCTGTCTAACAGGACTTCAATCTGTAGCCCATGGGCTTTTCTTTTACACTGAGAAGTTTGCCACATTTAACATCAGGTTTGCTTGCAAAGAAAAACACAAAGTCTTATCCAGAAAGCTAGGAATAGATTCCTGTATCTGTCATAGATATTTTGCTCAATCATCTCTGCTTATAGAAGGGTTGGGCCTCAGAAAAAAAAAAATTAAGATTCATTACACCTAACCACATCTCAGACTCTCATGTGCTTCCTCTATGCTTTGAAACTCCGTGCGGCCTTATCTACATTGGCTCCCTCCACAGGGATATCCCTCCCACAGCCCCAACACATAGCAGAGATTTGCATTCCTGCTGAGTGCCTATGTTTAATTTTTAAAGTATATGCTCAGTCTAATGAGGAAAAAAATGAAACCCGGTGCCTAGACCAATATGATAAGCACCATTCAATGCAAAGCTGCAGGCAAACAGTAAGCATGTTTGCTCATTTCCCATAACAGGTTTTATCCATCAAGATGTGCCTTGAAATTAGAGGATAAGCAAAAAACTTAAGAGAGAAGGGAAGAGAAGGAAGATGAAAACAACCCTCTTTAACCATCCTCTTTGCCACTCTCCAGACTACTGCTGTTTAATCTTGCCTTGAGGCACCATTGATACACATTGCATGGAAGTACACCGTATAAGGGTATAAACAGTTGTCCAAATACATACAGTTCTGATGGAAGAACAGGATTATTTCCTGGGCTGGTTCACTCAGTGATGCGATCAGCCAGTACCTCTTACTCCTCCAGAGCTTCCAACAAGGCTTTTCCTGACAATTCTCCTTTATTTAGCCCAAAATGGGTGAAATTCACCTGTTTACAGTGTTTTTAGAAAATCAGGCAAAGGTATTGCAACATCTCCTGAAAAGTCTTTGGAAATAGGAAATAGAAACAACTACTCCCCTTCTGCACATCCTTGCTAGTCCTGGGGTTTACACAACATAGCAGAAATTGGGCTGTATGAAAATACATGAACTGGTAGTCAGAAGAATTGTATTCTGCCTGGTCCTTGTCAGAGAGTTTCCTGGCTGGTATTTCTCTCCCATATTCAACCCTTGGTTATATTAGCTATCAAATCAACCTCTGCACCTTGGTGAGACAGTCACCCTAAATTAGCTTCCTGAACCTTTCCTGGATTTCAAGTTCTCTATTACACTACAATAAATACAGCTATTTTGGGAAAAAGACAAGATGCTTTATACTTGGCACAACTGTGTGAGGCTATCATTAATGCTAGACAAATCCAAAAAGGCAAATTAGTTTAGTCTAGCAAAGCAGAGGGTTACATTCTTGATTACAAAATAGGAAATAAAGTTATCAAAACCAAAACAAGTAAGACACAGAACATACTTGAAACAGCTCAATTCTCCCAGCTGTCTCAAGACTTTTCTGAGTCATGTCCCAGGAGCAGATATGGGAGAAGATGTAATGTAGTTGTACCAAATCCTGAGTTTTGACTTTCAGAAATAACCTCACGTTATTGTGGAACTAGAGAGTTTGCTCTGCTGAAGTTGCTCAGAGCTGAAGCTACCCTCTCTTCACTTCATGCAACATCCATTTCTTCCCCCTTATTTTTGTTCCCAGCTTGGATGACATTAACATTTTCTCTGCCTGAGTGATTTTCTGACTTTACAGTCTGGTTTTGTACATTCTTTTAGCTTAAGTGATCTTCAAGAGGTATAACATTCTTCAAGGCTCATACAGCACTAAGTCATATCTCAGTAGCAACACTACTACACATACTCTTTAACTGAACACATTTTAGTATGTCATTGTATCTTCAGAGAGGTCACTATACCACATTAATCATACAGATGATACACTTGGTTGTGAACATGTGTTCCCACCCTAACATTTAAGGGAGGGAACTTTCAATTAAAGTGTGTTTGACTTTCCCCGACCACAGACAGAATGGTTGAGGTTGCAAGGGACCTCTGGAGGTTATCTGGTCCAACCCCCCTGCTCAAGTAGGGCCATTTTTCTCCTCTGGAGGGAGAGGAGAAACATTTCAGTCTCTGGACTTTTCAAGACTCTTGCTACAGCTGATCTGATCTAAAGACACCAATAGCCATGCTTCACATAAGAGGTTGGGCCAGAGGTACTTTCCATCCATATCTCTAATCCCATAAACATGTGTGCACTTCATTCAGCTGAAAGATTTCTCCTCTTTTTTTGGTCAAAAAGTACCCCCTTCCAGCAAGTCAAAGATCACTCCAGTCAGCGTGCCTTATTCCATCTGATTTCATTCACATGTTGTGGTTCTACATCCACTACTGCCAAGCAGACAACTCCCTACAAACTAAACACTTCAGGTGCTGTCTCACTAGAACGTATACAGCTATGTATTTTTAATGCTACAATGGCTTGGTTCCTTAACTCTAGTAGAGCCTCATTTTCCTTTCATGAAATATTTACAGCTTTTTTTGGTAATATTTTGTACACCTGTTTTTTTTTGTTTTGTTTGTTTAATCCAGCTAAAAGACATTACTAATGTTTACATAACAAGGGTTTGTTTTAGTGAACAAAGGCAACAGTAGCTAGGTCAAGAACAACATGAACAAATTAAAATTAAAAAAAGGAAATAGAGCCACTTAGAATTCAACAATACAATATACACAGACACAATATTTAAGTGTATTATTCCCTACTATTCTTCACAGTACATCCTGTATTAAATGAACAGAAGTTAAGACAGTATATTCCAGTCACCTAATTCTGCTGTGTTTAATTAGCATCCCCCCAAAAAGCTTCTATACGAAAGTGACAGAAATAAATTTCAATCTGTCATTGAAAGCTACACAACCAGTTACTGTTCACTCACTCACAGGTTAAGTCTGCTCTTGGAAAAGTCACTTCCCTCCTTATCTTAGCATTCCCCATGATGGCTGGCAGTTCCTTAGTTCCAGCAGAATGCAGGCATCATTGGAGCTTTGAACATTTAGGCACTTCGCCTAACCCTGTGGAAGCTTATCACACAGGCCCTTGGCATGATGTGCTGGTTTCAGCTGGGATAGAATTAATTGCCCTCCTAGTACCTGGTACAGTGCTGTGTTTTGAGTGAGCAGCTGTGTGGTGCTTAGTTGCTGGCTGGGGTTAAACCATGACATCTGGCATGGCTTTGTTTTCAAGGGGAGCCAATACAGAGAATAGTACACTGAAGCCAAGTGTTCCTTGGAGTCATTTATTCACGGAAGACACACTTTGATTAAAATTTCATAGTGCTTCCATTTGATAATGAAAATTTATTTTTGTATGCATATAGATGTAGATTACAGAAGAACATGTATCTTTGGTATGAGTCATATCACTTGGTAGAAGAGTACATCTAATGGTATTTACTAGTTTATTAATGAAGGAGAACATAAATCTGAAGTCTTTTAAACATTTATAATTTCTATTCCCTTAACTAAGTATGTGGATGAACAGGTTCAATACAGTAGTTTTACACTGAATGAACCTGGCAAGAGACAGGAAGAATAAGCAATAATTTGATCTATTCATCTTAACCATTTATAAAAAAAAATCTTTAGTTACATAGTGAGAAATTAACTGGATTCTTGTTGGTAGATAGCAGCTTCCACCTTTGATAGTCCAAAAGCACTGGATGCACATTAGTGCATGAATTTTAAATTTATATTGGAAAAATGTGATCTAGCTACTGGCTGTAATATGAGAACTATGTGCTACAACTGCATGCTAGAAGAGAGACAGGAACAAGACTCATCATTTCCTTAGTGGAGGTGGAACAGGACTGATGGAAGACACTACTTAAGAGTCCATGGAGAGAGATCATGTAAAGAAAGGGGTGGATCACTTTTCTGACAAAGGAAACACTCTTACTTGCTCAATACAAATTATTGAGCAACCAAGCTGGTGAGGGGCCTGGAGCACAAGTCTGATGAGGAGCGGCTGAGGGAGCTGGGGCTGTTTAGTCTG
>JAVJGG010000061.1:7484378-7508642 GCA_035590195.1 Aviceda cuculoides | reverse complement strand
AAAAAAAACCCCCCCCCCCCCGCCCCCAAACAACCCACAACCAAAACAAAATGGTAAAAAGGAGAAGCAGGAGTCCTGCTCTACATAATTTTATTTTTGCGCTGCATCTGGCAAGAGCACTGATTTTTCCTCTGCTTCCATACCTGAATGGTTGAGGATGCTCACTCTTCAAATTTCTATTAAATCTCATGGAGACCAAGGTAAAAAAAGCTCATGGTACTCAGAAAACAGCCTGTAATACCATATTATGGGCTGAGGATGTACCATGAGCTATGCTCAAGCCTTTTTAACTTGTGTATTTGGAGATCATTGTGTGAAAAGAAAGGCATCACCACTTTGCTACACCCACTCACATTTCGGCCCAAATATGAGGATGTACCATCTAAGAAAGCCACTTGGAATTTAAGCAAAAAGGATTTCTGGCAAACCTGCAACCTATTTAATAGCCTACCATTTGTGGATGTTCTTCAGAAGCTGGAAGTCAGCAGGCTTTGGCCTGGACAATTTTTAAACATAGACCCACTTCAGAAGACTTACTCTGTATTGTCATGATCCTAACATGAAAGACTCCTATGACTTGGTGGGGGAACGGGACCACAAAAAACATTTTGTAGGATTCTCACTCTTCTTTGATAAATGTCAACACTTCTTTAGAACCTCCTCCCAAGTCTTCTCTGATTACCAATGTTTTACAGTGCAGTAAAAGAATCTTGCTAGACAGGTCAATGGGGTTTTAATATCAAATAATAATAAAATAGGTCCTTTTACTTAAAGCTATTTTTTTGGTATAAACAAAGAGTCAGTCTCAATATGGGAGAATACAATTTTTTGTTTCAGACTAATATCTTCACTATCTTTTCCCCCCAAAAAGAACAGAATTTGTCTGTGAATTTTAGTGAGAACTACATAGAACTTTTTCATTCTTTGCTTGATTCAAAACAGGAAAAAAGAAAAAGTAGGACAAGAACTATGATCTTGGCAACCAAAATGTCTTCACTGTACTAAAAAGCCCTAAAAGACAGAGTTTATAGCCATTCCATCTTCAAAGAAGTTAGCAGACATAGCTACACCAACACTGATTTGTGGGATTGCTGTTATCTTTAAACCAAGTTTGATTCAAATTTCGTGATCAGAACAGGAAGCAACAAACTGAAAGCAGACATTCCTGCTCCAGTCAGCTTTTAATATTCCTTAGCTTTGGTTTCATTTCAAGCGTGTGACTTACATTTATCCAAGAAAGGGGGAAAAAATTTCAGCATCTTATGGAAAACCACAAAATGGAAATGCTGAAATGTATAAACCAACTCATTGGCAGGTCCTCCTGACAGCAAGTCAAACTATTCCAACAGATTGCATCTTTCTTGGAATGCCAGAAAGTATCAGGCAGTCCTAAATTATTGAACATGTTCTACCACATGACTTCAATTAGGAGAAAACCAGTACTAGCTATTACCTTTATGAACTTGAAAACTAGCACTGTAAGAAAAAGTTTGCATATTCAGACCTCTGATCCTGTGATGGAGTCCAAAAGCGCAGAATTAAACTCTGATAGCATCCTACTGAATTCCGTAGGACTGGAGTGGTGGTGGGAATCATGCTCATTTCAGAGAGGGAAACGGTTTTATATCCCGTAATGCCACATGATTTGAGTACCCTGTTCTCTATGCAGATGAAACAGGTGTCACTAAGCTTTTTTTTTTTTTTTTAAGGAGGACAGGAGCGTATATGCTGATCCAGCCTAGAAGGGTAAACAGCCTCAGAGATAGGCTGCTCCGAGGCAAGGATAAAACATGAATTGGATTGATCAGTTCAGAACAGGAGCCTTATCCTCAGCCTGTCTCTATTCAACCACCAGATGCCTGGCAAACACTTCTCAGGGCAGACACCTGTCATATGCTAGGAATGGTAGTGCTGGAATTTGAACCAGGGGAGTTGTCTAAGCAGACTACATACAGTCTCAGTTCTGTCCTGAAGGACATTTAACACACATAAGAAATGAAACAACTTCAGTACAAGAGAATAAAAACCTGATAAAAATAACCAGGCAAGGCTGCCAGCAGAACTACTAGCAGACTTACGGACAGCCAAATTCAATGGGGAGGAGGACACACAGTGGAAGATCTCTCATTCAACTGAGAAGCAGCATTCCCTATCAAAAACCACAAGAAAATAATTCGTTCCCACAAAATTATTTGAATTTTGACAAGTCAGTATTTTCCCTTATGTATTTTATGCAAAGCACTCATTTTAGGTAAAGCCATTAGGAAAATTCCCCAGAAGAGTTCATATTAGTATTCCGCTGCAAGTTCACGATCTGATAGGCAATACTGCATTCTGCAAGATTTCAAGAGAAACAGACTCCTGCAGTTCTTCACATTACATAAGGTCTTTTTGTAAAAAAGTGTTTTATGTGTCTTTACCTACTGGATGGACCTATAAGGCTGGTTTCTTCATGTTTCTGAAAAGCAAGACAAGTTCTTTCTCTTTTCTTAAATGAAAACTTTGATTCTCTTGTAATCCTATCTTTCCATGAGAGAAGCAAGGAGAGGCTGCGGGGGCAGACAGGACACAAATAACCCAGAGATGACAAAAAAGAAAAACAAATTAAAATGTTTGCTGTCCTCAAGCCCATTAACACAACAAGACATGAAAACCTGTTTATATCAAAATGGAATTTGTTTATGAAATAAGAGTTTGCATTCCAATTTTAACTGATACAGTTCAACAGTAAAGTGACTGCAGTACTTTAGTGCAGTGTTTAATACAGTAGAATCTTTTCAGCTAGCTGTACTACTGGTCATGGGCCTGTGAAATGAGGCCTTTAAGGCAGACTATCACTCTGGGATTTTTTTTATTTTTTTATTTTTTTTTTTTTAAAAACAACACCACATCACTACTTACTCCAAATATGCAGAAAACTCAGAATACAGGAAGTTCACAAAGTAACAATTCTGCTTTTGGAAGGGTGGAGAGTGTTGCTCCCTCAGATTCTAATGGAACCTATAATCTTTACGCTTAGCCATCACAAGAAAACAAAAAAGTGATATTCCAAAGAGACAAATGCTTATTTTTTCATTATGGGTTTACTTATTCAGTATCAACTGATACACCTCCACTGCAGCAGGTGGGGCTGCTTTCACCACAGGTGGTCTTCTTTGAGCACAACGTCTAAGCTCAAAGTTCCCTACCACAGGTTGGTAAATGCAGGTTTCCCAGCAAAGATAAACAACTCAGCACAAGGCAGTTCAGCTCCCATGCAGCCACACCTTGCACCTGGCAGAGCTGCAGGCACTATCAAAGCAGGCAAAAAAAACCACACCAGAAAGCCTGTTTCTCACCTGTCAGGCTGGTTTTAGATGCATGCGAGGGAGGAGGGTGAGGGAATGACTCTCCAGCCCTGGCTCTTCAACTAGTTCAATCAGTCCCCAGTGTTTTCAACACAAATGATTCAACATTTTAAAGAGTTGTTTTATTATGCTATGCCTTAATTCACACCATATATTTGTGAATTCCCTGTTTGGACAAAGCTACAAGAAGTTTGGAGTGTTTAATTTGTCACAAGCGTAAACCAAAGTAAGGAGATTGCAACAGGTAGTCACACAGAAAATTTGAAAAACAGGAGTAATCTGAAAGCTGATGCTGTTATCACTTAGAGTACAGACAAAAAAAAAAAAGCCTAAAAACTGTGACATACAAAGGTTTGAATAAAAAATGACAGCTTGCTATAGTTCTGGGTTAGATGTCAGGAGAAATGAGAAGATGCACATCCACACAGCCCCCTCATTCCTTGCAACACACCCACTAGGTCTGGTTCCAGTTCCACCCTCTTGAGGAATTTAGCAAGCACTGCCAATCAGCCATAGCAATCTATAAAGTATTGTGAATATTTTGGAACAACTGCCAACAGGTTTATTGACAGTCGATTACTTTAAACTTTTGTTTTGATGCAAGCAAAAGCTTTAATCCCATTTGCCAAACACTGAAAGGTTAAGGCAGATGAGAAGGCCTTACAGCACAGGAAGAACATTTATCTTCTACAAATGCGACTGTCAAAACTTGCAGGGGATTAAAAAGCTCAAATATAATCTTGTTATGATTAAAAAAAAACAACAAAAAACCCAGAACCTACAATCTCAAAAGTGAATAACATTTTAGGATCACAAGCTAAGTACTCTGAAGTGAAACTGTCCAAGTTAACACAGCAAGTAATCTCCTGTGTCCTTGTAGTGGCCATTACAATAAAGTTTAATATATTAATTAGATCCCAATATGGGATCACAAAACAAAGTATCAAAAAGCCTTGCCTCCTCTCTCCTGAAAGGAACACTGCAGAAGTAAGAGTATTACAGGAATGGCTGAAAGACTCAGCATGGCTTATATACACAAGGGGATGAAACAGTGCAGTACTGGCTGACAATATAGAACAGATTCCATATGTGCGACATATGTGCGAAGCAGTTGGAAAAAGTGAATAATCTTGTACAGAATGCAATGAGCAGTTTATGGCATTTAAAATGCACATGAATCTGGATTCAGAACTTCACAACAGCCCTCACTCATAGCTGGACTCTCATTTATGGGAAAAATGTTTTCTTTAAAGCATTTTTCTCCCTTTTTTATAAGTATTGTACTTTTGTCTTACTGGGGTAACAGAAGTATTTTTTGCTCTCACATGTAATTATTTGCAAGTGCACCTTGCTGACATACAGCAGCATGCTTTGGGCTGAAGAAGTTAGACTGACACTGTACAGTATCTTGTGGTTTGCGAAAAAGAGATAAGAGCTCTTGCTGTGCATGTTTTGATTGTTTGTGCCTGAAGCAAGCAGTAAGAGCAGCTAACTCCAAAGATGAAGCTGATTTTTAAAATGCCGATAGTAGTCCTAGCAAGTAGAAGCTCCTTGTTTATAGTAAAGCCTCACTGGAGAAAATGAGTAGTGTTGTGTACCTCAATGGACTCGCTGTCTCCTGTTCTGTATCCACCTCCTGGCTGCAGGTTCATTTTCACCCCTTGTTTAACCTGAGGCTGCTGCCAGAGCCAACTCAGCACCTGGTTGAGCAAGCAAGGCAGGGAGATGCTTGGTATGTCCACAGAGCCAGTCTCAGAGCATTCATCTGGCTTGTCTTAGCAGCTGGCATCAGCTATTTGTTCCTGGGCTGTAACTAGTGGGACAAACAGTCAGCAACAAATGTATGCAAACCTGAGAGGAATCATAGAATCATTTAGGTTGGAAAAGACCTTTAAGGTCATCAAGTCCAACCATTAACCTAGCACTGCCAATTCCACCACTAAACCACGTCCCGAAGCACTACATCTACACATTTTTTAAATACTTCCAGGGATGGAGACTCAAGGGCAGCCTGTTCCAATGCTTGACAACCCTTTTGGTGAAGAAACTTTTCCTAATATCCAGTCGAAACCTCCCCTGGCACAATTTGAAGCCATTTCCTCTTGTCCTATCAATTGTTACTTGGGAGAAGAGACTGACACCCACCTCACTACAAGCCCCTTTCAGTTGTAGAGAGCAATAAGGTCTCCCCTCAGCCTCCTTTTCTCCAGGCTAAACAACCCCAGTTCCCACAGCCACTTCTCATAAGACTTGTGGTCTAGATCCTTCACCACCTTCATTGCCCTTCTTTGGACATGCTCAGCACCTCAATGTCTTTCTTGTAATGAGGGGCCCCAAACTGAACACAGTATTCAACGGGGAGTTACACAAATGTTGCAGGTTAAACAAGAAGAACTGAATATATATTCTTGCAATTAAATGAGGATGGCTATATATTATCAGGAATGTATTGATAAATTGGGGCAATAAGCAACTATGGTGGCAGCAGGTTTGTGCATAATTAATAAAGGAATAATGAGATATATAAACACTTTTTCAGTTATAATTTAAGAGACCATGAAATAGGCTCCCAATGAAAGGAGAATAAATTGATTGATATGGTTCATTCATAAGACTTCAGTAACATAAAAGTCTCAAAGTTCTCAAAGACTCCAGTTCTTTCTGAACTTCAGTACTGTCTTCCTAACACATTGAGTTCTACAATGGGGTTACAGTGTTGGTGGATAAGGGAAGAGCAACAGATGTCATCTACCTGGACTTGTGCATAGAACTTGACAGTGCCCCACATGACATCCTTGTCTCTAAATTGGAGACACACGGATTTTACCAATGGACCACTCGGTGAATAAGGAATTGGCTGGATGGTCACAAAGAGTTGTGGTCAATGGCTCAATGTCCAAGTGGAGAGCAGTGACAAGTGGCTTTCCTCAGGGGTCAGTATGGGGCACTGTTGTCCACAACACAGACAGTGGGATTGAGTGCACCCTCAGCAAAGTTTCCTGACGATACCAAGCTGTGCAGTCAACACATTGGAGGGAAGGGATGCCATCCAAAGGGACCCTGACAGGCTAGAAAGATGGGCCTGTGCAAACCTCATGAAGTTCAGCAAGGCCAAGTGCAAGGTCCTGCACAAGGGTTGGGGAAATCCCAAACACAAATACAGGCTGTGCAATGAGTGGATTGAGAGCAGCCCTGTGGAGAAGGGCTTGGGGGTACTGGTGGATGAAAAACTGAATATGAGCCAGCAGTGTGTGCTCACAGCCCAGAAAGCCAATCGTATCCCAGGCTGCATCAGAAGAATTGTGACCAGCAGGTCAAGGGAGGCGATTCTCCTCCTCTACTCTGCTGTCATGCGACCTCCACCTGCAGTACTGCATTCAGATGTGGGGCCCCCAGCATAAGAAGGACATGGACCTGTTGGAGCAAGTCCAGAGGAGGGCCACAGAGATGATCAGAGGGGGCTGGAGCATCCCTCCTATGAAGACAGGCTGAGAGAGTCGTGGTAGTTCAGCCTGGAGAAGAGAAGGTTCCAGGGAGACCTTACAGCAGCCTTCCAGTACCTAAAGGGGGCCTACGAGAAAGCTGGAGAGGGACTTTTTACAAGGGCACATAGTGATAGGACAAGGGGTAGTGGCTTTAAGCTGGAAGAAGGTAGACTTAGATTAGATGTAAGGAAGAAATGCTTCATTCTGAGGGTGGTGAGGCACTGGAACAGGTTGCCTAGAGAGGTTGTGGATGCCCCATCCCTGGCGGTGTTCAAGGCCAGGTTGGATGGGGCTTTGAGCAACCTGGTCTAGTGCAAGGTGTCCCTGCCCATGGCAGAGCGGTTGGAACTTGATGATCTTTAAGGTCCCTTCCAACCCAAACCATTCTATGATTCTGTGAAGAGGGAGAGGAACTGATCCCCTTTGGGATGATGACTGGAAGTACCTCTCTGTGAGGGCAGCCTCTCAGACAGAACAGGTACTGCAGCATCAGACACATATGCCCAAGAACAGATGTAAGCGACTCTGACCAGGGACCCAGTGGGAGGAACTGACACACAAAAATCTAGTCTCCATTCAATTCATACTGTGTTCAAACCAGACAAAGCTTGTTAAAACAGAACAGAGAAATGCACCTAGAAACAGAAGTTGCAAACTCAGAGCCAATGCAGCGTTTTCTTAAGATGTGGTAAAAAGCTCCCCAGGAGGTTCTGCAACGCCATCCTGAACTGAATGAAGAAACCTAAGACAAATAACATCAATGGATGAGACTAATGGGGAAACTCACATGAGAACACACTGGATAAATGACTCATCCCAACAGACTTCACATATTCCCTCAGGAAAAAATCAGAAATCCCATCCAGCTTTTGAACTCAAGCAGTTTCAATGCTGATGACAGAATGTTTCTGCATCCCACCAAACCCACAACCATTTGCACCTACAAAGCTTTGTTAGGTCCATATTTTCACATCAACTAAAGTCTGTTCTGATCTGCTAACTACAATTGGTTTCACACACATAAAAGGCTGCTAAGGACAAGACCTTTACCTTCCAACACCTTCTGCAAAGCAGCATTGCACTGAGACTGGAGCTGTCCTACAAGGTTGTGGGAGAGTAAGGAAACCAGCTAATTTGTCCTGTTTGTGAGGAGGAAAAAAACAGAGGGATTGAGAAAATATGGGAAGACCTTCTACCTTTCAACTAAATAGAAGGATAAGAAAGCAAAGAATATTCCCTCCTTCCTTTCAACTGGAGGATCAACCAACCAACAACCCAAACCTGGAAAAAGCAGAATTTCAGGGACCACAGCCTTACAGAAGTTACAGATAGAAGATATTCTATTCTCCTCCTTTATGGGGAATTTTACTAAGTACAATATTTTTGGGGATTGCCTGTCACCATCCTTCCAAATACCTGATGGTTCTTAATGATGTGATGGACTCTGGACACATTTAGACACTGGTCTCTACTGCATGAAGTCAAACAAAGCACCTCTACAGAAATTAATAACATATGTCACACATTTGTCCAAGGTGTAGTTTTCTCCACCCTCTCATTCCTGGGCAAGTGTGGATTTATATGTGTCTGTAACTGTTCTAGGAAAAATAAGATGATATTTTAAATAGCCCAATTGTGTTGTAAAGTGGGTTCTTTCAGGGGGAAGTTGGGGTACTCCCCCCAACAGTTAAAAACCATTCTTTTTTTCATACCATACTGCATCACCAATGTTGAGAAAGGATGATAGATGCCAAAATTCCACCTTGACCTAGGTGAATTACCTGATGAGTATAACATTAACACAACAAATGGCCATGCTATCACTAAACTGAAGATGACTGGCTTCATGGATGAAGAAGCTTCTGAACATGGCTCTTTCATCACTTGTTTGGAAAGTATCCATCATGCTTAGGATGATTTTTTTTCCTAATCAGAGAAAAGGAAATATCTACTTCTGGATCTACAAGCAAGCACACTTCACACAAGCTTCGTATATAATAGAACATCACCATCACATCCCTACCTTCCCAGCATTCACTATATGAGACAAACAGGAAAAAAAAATAACCACCCAAAAAATTTTTACTTACTTCACCAAAATTCCTCTGATCAACTCAGGCCACAGACACTGAAATTCTCTTCCTCCTCAATCTACAACTCAACTAAATGTGCCCAGATAGATTTATACTGTGCATCTGGGGTACCCTGATAGCATAGGAAAAGCATCTGCTCAGAATTCAAACACCAAGTATTCAATATCTCAGGTCCGGAGTTAACTTAAATAGCTCACCTTGTATGCTATCGTGATTATCTTTCTCTGGACCCCAATTAACTGGTTCAGTTAGCCTAAACACAGTTATACAAGTTACAGCTCCATCTCTAGCTTACAGAAGATTTACCTTTTCAGACACCACTGATAAAAGATCTAGAAATTCCTACCTTTGTTGCAAAGCCACTTGTTGACGTTAATATTACTTACTGAGGAAAAAAGAATCAGAAAGATAGACATTGCACCAGCCCAATAAAACTAATATTCTAAAATACCCAAAGTAGCTAACTACTAGTCTAGATTGGACAAAGGTATTTTATCAATCACAGCCCTAATCTTTTGAAACTGTTACAATTAACATTTCTAGCTCTTTCACAAAACACCACTTGAAAAACCTTCACCTATTTCCAAGAAGATGATAAAAGCAAGCTTATCCAGACCTTCATGATAAATTTAAATTCACAAAGAAAGGGAATTACATTATGATACTCCTGAATAGCCAGTGGAGACTGGCAAATGTGTGAATATTTCAGGTTACGTTCACCCACAGTTTGTACATCAACACTACTGAAAAGTATGCTTATAAACTAGAAAGAGAAGTCATTAGGAAAAAATGGAGAATAAGATTTGAAGAAAATCCAAGGATCTGCTATGGACATGGAGATGGTCTACAAGTGACAGAAAATCCAGAATCAAAGGATGACCCAACACTGATTACCTACAGTGTGTCTGTTCAAAGTGCCCAAAGATTTTTGACAACAGTTAGTAACTTGTAGGTTCACTGTGAAGATGCAGATTCACAGACAACACTAACTGGTAGAGGTATACATAAAGTGGTCACTACTATGCAGAGTTTACAGGCAAAACATTTTTGTTGGTTTTAAGAAGAAACTAGAAGGAAGAGAATGGATAAATAACAGGTAGAAGATTTAAAAAGAAAAGAACCTTTCTGAATTAAGTGCCTGTCTCTCAATCAGATATACATTTATATGCATGAAAATCTGCTGCTAGTTCTGGAGAGATTAAAAAAACACAGCTCATCCCTTTTTAAGGTTATTGGTTTTCTTGAGACTGAAAGACTCTATACAATCATTTGACTCCAGATTTTGTTACCAAGTAAAAGCTCTTAGAAAGAAGAAATGTAGAGCTAGGTAACAAAAATCAAGGCACAGGAAACATCTTGAATGAGGACACTTGAAAAGAATGAGTCTCTTTAGGTCATGGAAATATGAGTAAGACAGTACAGAATAAAAGTAAACAAACTAGTGAATTACACAGTTAATGTACTTCAGAAACATTTATTGCGTTATGAGTACTGAATATTCACTTTAGAAGAGGTGACAAATTCAGAGCTGGAAAAAGTAACACCTTTCAGCTCTGCATAGCTGACTCACTGTCACAAAACATCACTGATGTTTGTTGCTTCACTGGACTCAGAAATGGGTGAGATGATTCTATTAATAGCAATATCCACAGTTCTAAAATAAGTATTACAAAATAGCGAGAGCTTTTAAAGTGATATAATCTCCTCAGCTTTGGAATGGGAAGAACTTTGGCCTTTTGAAGGTTATATGAACTGTCATATTAGTAACTGTAGTATAACTGGAAGTACATTAACAGCATTGCTAAATCAGGCATTTTACCATATGATAACTAAATATTTTAAATTTTTATATTTATTGCACTATTAATGACCAGATTGAATGCCAATACAGTCTGATTTTCTAGCAGTACTTTTCCTTTCAGCCTGTGCATGCAGACCAGCCTTATCTCGAGTGGAATAAAGGAGGAGATGGATCATGTGAGATGTCTATAACATTCTCTATGTTCACTTCTCTAGTACAAGGACAGAAAGTGGAAATTACTGGGGGAAAAAAAAAGAAACTATTCCATGTCCCACTTTATTATTTATTCCCTGTATTGTCTAATCTATTCCAACTCCTGCTCAACAATGCAGTCTGTCTGACAGCAGTTGGCAGGCACGACAGCAGACTAGGCATTACACAATCTTGGCTATGTAGAGAGAAATTCTGCTCTGTGATGTGATCTTGGTGCACTTCTTTCCTTGCACCCCTCCATCATGAAGAGCAGAAAAATCTATTAATATAGTAGATACACCAGATAAATAATTAAAGAGCTTCTTGAACACATCTGTTGGTGGACAAAGGTTACCATGGAAGTGCACCAGAAGCAATTAAAAACTTAACATAGATTTGTACACGTTTCTTTACAAAAGACATTCTTACTTTTATACTGGTCTAAAAGTCCATTTCTTACAGGCCCTACTGTCAGTGGCTAGAGATCTTGCCTATGCATTCAGTGACTTCATACTTTGTAGATCATTAGTGTACTGAAACGTGTTTGTGAAGCAGTAAATTTCCTCAAAGAGGGATTACTGTTATCAAGCAAAGGTTGAATATGAGAGACCCTAAAGAAGTTCAACGTCTTTCCTGTGAATTTAAACTAAACACATACTATATTGCAGACTGCTGTGTTGTTTGCCCTTTAAACAAAACTGCAGATGGATATTTCTCAGTCAAAAATGATGGAGGTACAAGAAGCAAAACTACTGAATGATATTTAGGACTACGCTCTTGGTAAATGAAAGTTTATTAGAGCATAGAGGAAAAGATTTGTCAGTGTTTTCAACAAAAACAGCTGGCACTTATGAGCTCTACTTATCCCATTGCACTTTTTCACATTAAACGTTACAAGACTCAAGGTGTAAAGACAGTTCCATGCCAAATCATGATTAAAGGTATTTCTGGTTTTGTAAATTTATCACTAGAACATACTGGAAAAATAACATATGGTTTATATTAGTTTATATTATTTATATATCCCTTGACATCAGGTCAATTCCAGTATACTATCTCACCTATATTCTTAGCCCCTCCTTGCTTCGTGCTATGTTTAAACAAATCATTTTCCTCTACTCTCAAAACCCTCTCAGATTAGGGTAGACACTTTCAATTACTGAATTATATGTATTGCCAACCATACTGGCATAGGGACAAAATAAGAGCAATTAAAACCTGTAAACTTTACTAAAGGTGAAATATTCTCTCACCCTGATGCAGTGACAGCATCAGCTAAAAAAAGACCAAGCTTGTGTAACTTTCTTCTAGTGTGTTCATGCTAACATATGGCCCTATGCCACAGGGAAGAACTTCCACATGCATACTATTACATACACAAAGAAACACAGAGCTTTAAACGATGAACTTACACATAATTGGGAGCAAGACAATCTTGTTGCTCTTGTGCTATTGAGGGCCATAGTTTCTTCATTCCTAAGATAAACTGTAGGTTATGCAAAAATGTAAATTATCAAATGTCCTGACTGATAGATTTTATATTGGATATTCTCTTCACATAGAGGTATCCAGAAGATGGGCCCTGCAGGCTCACAGATCTTTATTCCTAGTGTAATCTGTGCACACGTGAACACATTCAAGTAGAAATAATAGGGAATGGTTAATTCCTAGTGTAATCTGTGCACATGTGAACACATTCAAGTAGAAATAATAGGGAATGGTTAGACACATACTATTCACATTTTATGAATATCTGTCATTTTTAGAATTTTCAGCTTCCTGATATGTATATAATGATTCACTGATCTATGTCTATAACCTGATTAAATGGGGAATCAATGACAGAAGTATAGCCTTAGATCATTAAAAAAAGTCAGTGCTAAGAAGCTTCTTGGCAGGCTCAATACCTGATGCCCTCTGGTGAACTGTGCATAGCATCATGCACCTCTCCCTTGCAGGTAGTGCAATACTACTCACCGGACGCTGCTGCTGTGGCACCACGCTCTCATCTTGCTTTTCTGCTTATTCTCTTCCTGCTGGTTTCATTCTGTACTGTGCAGGAAATTTTGCACATGTCCTACAAAGAGAGTATTTGTTTACGCTGGCAAAAAGGAGGCTAACAGGAATTCTAATAACTGCCTACAACTATTTGAAAGGGATTTGCAAAGACATAAGAGCCAAACTCTCCTACATAGTGCTAAACAATATAGCAAGGGCAATGACCACAAATTGCAGCTCTGAGGGTATAGACTGGACATTAGGAAAATCTTTTTTACCAGGAGGGTACAGCAGCACTGAGACAGGCTGACAGACAGTGGGATTCCTGTCCTTGGACAGCTTAAATACTTAGCTAGGCAAGCTCCTCCCAGTCTTCCTACCAACATTTTTCTTACTCTATCATTCTTCAGATGCATGTGAATCTCAGATCACCATGAAAGTAATACAAAAGTACTATAATAAGAACCATACCAGCTCTATGGAAATAATAACCACTGTCTTGAAAGGTTCATAGAATTCTTCATACATGGGCTGATTAAGCTTCGTAACAAGTCTGGATGGCAGATAAGTCCATTTCATAGGTAGGAAGTGAAGTCACCAGCTTAAGCATTGTGAGAAGAGTAAAGCAAGCAAAGGCTCTGCAGTCTTGAACTTGTTCTAGCCAACAGAATAATTTACTTCAGAAGAGAAGCAACCTCCAAAACCCTCTGCAGTGTTCAGTAAGCTCCCCAAGAGCTGGTTACCTGCCCAATCTCAAAATACAATGATAATAATAATCATCATCTGATTTTGAGGCTTCTAATCGTTGCTGCAAGTGCCCTTTTACAAAGATTTTCACCCTCAGGACAGGTTCGAGAGATGCACTTTGTCCCTTTGGTTACTCTGTAGGCTAAACAGGCCAAGTAATTTACATAACTCATGTGGAAATAAATTGCAAAACCTCATGTGAACTTCTGTTATTCCTTTCCTTCTGAAATATTTTGGATTTTATCTGCCATTAAATCTTTATGAATACACACCTACAAAACAGTTTTGTACAGGAACAACCATGAGATACAGATTCTCTCAATACTTAGTGTCCCTCCTTGAATCTTAGTAGCTATTAGCCACTCAGTTTAAGTGAAAGAGGAAGAACTGCAAGGCTAAATATTATATGAGAATATGCTTTTCCATACATAAGATTGTAAACAATGTCCTACATGACATTTTAACCACAGAGAAAAGAACACAAGACAGTTTAGATGGAATTCTTAAAAGAAAGGTGAAGCTGCTGTGGTTTTCCGAAAACAGGCCAGCCTGGGCACTCTAGCCACAGCTCATTCAACCCAAGCAGCCCGCATGCAGCCAGCAAGACATATGTTTCCTTAAAATTGCCAGGAATGCAAAGCAATGCTAGACAAGTCTAGACTGATCGCAGGATAAATGCAAGAAGCAAAGAAGTGGATCCAACTGTGTGGTGGATGACATTTGCCTGGCAAGGGAACAGTTACAAGGGTTCAAGTCCTGGAACCAGGCAGGAGGGAGAAAGAAACAATTTTCCCAGAAGTGCACTTGGTTCCAGAGGAGATTTCACCTCCCATCAGTGAGGAAATACAGCTTAGCTAAGTTTGCTCTCCTCTTTGTTAGACAAATACGTCTCCCTCTTTCTTAACACAAGTATGTGCAGATCAGGTTGAAAAGCCAAGTCCTGAACACAGCTACTGCACAAGTCATGCAAATCAATCTCACTCAAATCTTTCTGCTTCTACTCAAAACACAAGATTATATCCTTAACTGTTGTTCTCCCCATCTTTTGTAGGCATGTACCTGATGGCCCTTCAGTTATCTAAAACTTATTTGAACAGATCCCATACTCTGCCTCATCTCACTTCCTTAACATCGTAATGATCCCCTGTCTTATAAATTAACACACCTGTAATAATTTCTACTTAAAATTTATAATGCTACTCCTGCCTTCAACAAAGTCCTGCTCCTTGATCTAAATGCTGCCACTGTCCAGTTTACTCCAAATGATGCTGTTCAAACTGCCAAACTAATTAATTACCTATAATGAAGGGCAGATGTCAGACCTGGACAACTGGCTAGCCTGGTGGAGCACACTTAGATTTCCTTTTGACTTACACGTATGTATTTCCTTCCTGTGGAAACAGGGAGTGGGTCAGAGGGAAAAAGGAGGAGGGCTGTATACATCCAGCTCTGCAAGCCCAGTACAGACAGACCTAACTCTCTCATTAGTGCTCTCCTTCTCAGCTTCAAATCTTCTTCCAGTCATTAACAGTCTTTTCACTTGAACTAATCAGTATCTCTTGTTCATTCCCTTTATATCAACCTGATTTTTACAGTCTGCTGCAATGCTGTAAAATTTATCTCCTTTCCAAAGTTTACTTAAAATCAGAATACATATACAGGTCCCAGCTATTACAATACAGCTTTACCTGCTTTGTGGAATTATTAATATTTTTTTATTTGGATGAAGACACATATGATAACATCTCAGTATTGGCAAGTACCTACATTCAAAAACCATGAGTCAGGTCACAACACATTTTATGATTGGCTTAAAAAATGATAGGTTTCAAAAAATGAATTTTGGGCTTCCTTTAGATGACAAATATATTTTCTTCCTTTTTTTTTTAATATGAGGGTAAAAGGCTTTCTCATATTCCTATGACCGTCTTTGAGAAAACAGTAAATACCGTGAGACTCCTAATAATGTTGCAGGAGTTACAACACACTGATGTTTCCTGATAACCTTATGCACTGTTTACAGAGTAGGAGTTAAAATGTAAATTTTGTAAGAATCGTTCATACTTCAAACATAAATTTTATTACAACTGCCTGTAATTCAATAAAAACTTAGTTCTTATTAATGATAGGGCTCATGCTGTGCCCATTTAGTATTAATACTTGCAATCGCTATGAAAACCATTTCCACTTTAAGAGTACATAGGTCCAAATCCTGCCTGTGGCAACATCCACTTAAGTCAATGAGATTAAAAAAATGCATATCTGCAGGCAGAATCTGGTTCATTGCCATGTCTGTGTCTCATGCAATGCTCCCATGTGCTTCATGGAGCAATGCTCCCATGAAGAGTTAAATGTGTATTCCACTGACTTCAGCAAGTGTTAAAATCTATAGAGGGTGAGTTTTCTCCCTTTTCCATACTGCTTTTCCTGATTTAGTTAAGTGATCATTAAAATACTTAAACTTACATAAGAATTCAGTAGGAATAACAATACTGTGTTTTTCTAATAGACAGCCTTAGAAGGAGCTAACACATGCATGGAGACATACCATAATAATAAACAAAGATGATGAATTTCCAAATGGTGAACAGAATAACAGCCTTTGTAGTATGTGCTAGTCCTCAGAAAATACGCTAATGCAAAAATTCTTTTCAGACGACCCAGTTCCTGGATTTGAATTTTTATGTGTACATATTTGGAAGTGTACATGTGTATATGTGCACGAATTTATATGGAGAGAAGTGTATCTGCACAGCAGGCTTGCTATTTAAGTGAGAAAGCTGCAAGAATGCTGTGGTTTGCTCCACGGGGAGGGCAGCAGAACCATCTTATAGATGGGTCAGTCCAGAGCTGTTTATTTACATGTGTGTTTTGCAGAACAGATTCATCCAGAAAGACAGCGTCCTCACTGGTGGAGGTGTTTGTCACTCATCTTTTTCTGCAAATACGTTAAGTCTCCTTGTGTGTTTGGATGCTAATAAGAAATAAAAATGCTAAGTAGCTTATTTTACTTTACAGATCAGATTAAAATGTGATTTACTAATTCCTTAAATTCTAAATATCTGATGTTATTTGGAATGTGCTGAGAGTGAGCAGTTCTCTTGGGGAAGCAAACATAATTAACTCCTAATGATTTGTGAGTGATTAAAGATTTGTGCTTTTTTGGATGACAAGGTCAGTAACCAGTGACAAAATTTATTCTTCTTCTAAGCAGTACAAGTGGCTACTTTTCAAAATAGTGTCTTCTTGTAGGGCACTTTGACCTTGTTTCGGGTTTTGTTTGTACAATGAAATCTAGTCCTGCCATTTCAACCACACACTCCTGCAGATTTCAAATAATGGTAAGTTTTCTGTGGCCAAGTCCTTATTACCCCTCTTCAATAACAAGATTTAGTCTCTTGTATTCATATGTCTAGCAGAGTGACTGGTTAGAAGTTGTTTTCTTATGTATTTGATTTGTAAAGCTGTATGTTTAGTGGGTTGGGTTGCTATTGCGACTGTTTTGGCAGGATGGTAAGCAACATACAGGTTTATTTGTAATGTATTAAGTCCTTGACATACTGTACTGTACTTCAGAGGCTCCACAACTAATTTTTTGTTGTAGCTTGCCGTTAGTCCTTGCCAATTTATTTCCTTTCCTTTTCCAGACAAAGCTAGGGTTGTCAAATCCTGACGTTAAAGTATTTTAATAGCTAGATCCAGTTACGGAGCTAATTTTTAATTTACCATTGTCCATACAACTTTTCAATAAATAGAAAAACTCTGCAAATGGGCTAAAGAGATGAGACCCACTACCCAACAGCATCAAAATACCCTCCTGACTTAAAGGCCCCTGGACTCAAAGCTTTTGCTACCATCATCCATAACCATTTTCTGAAAAACTGCTTTTAGGAAGTTCTCATGAGATCACTGCACTGGCAAACAGCTTTGTCTGATTCAGTAACAACATTTCCAGGGGCAGCACTACAGTTTGTCTTGGCGAGTTTTTGCCAGAAATTTTTATTGGTTTTCTTAAAGTACTTGCAACATTAATACAAAAGGAGCATTTTCCAAGAAAACCCACAAGAGTGGGGAAGACACAAGAGTAGGGAAGAGAGGAAGGGGAAGCTCTTCCTTTTCATTTAAGGTCATCTCCATGGATTTGCAGATCCTGCAGATCAGCGTGGTAGACAAAAATTTGAATTACTACATCCTATATATGTTTGCTCTATAAACCATGGAACACAGCTCCCTGGCATGTTGTCCTGTTTATGCCCAAATCTTTCACTTGTTTCAGCAAAGCCTTACTGCAGCTATCTAAAGGCATTCATTTTCAAGAATATTTTTCGATTCATGCATCTTTTGGTTTGGAGGACGACAGCAGGATAAGAGGCAGTGGAGAAGAATGCTAACTGAGATGGAAGAGCAGGGAACGAGGAAAAGAAATATCTCCAGATCCCTCAAGATTTCATAAGTTTGTCAGAACTCCAACCTCCTTGTTCTAGGCTCAGCAAGCCTAAACAAGGATTTAAGTTCTCAAGGAGTTAAGGATTGTTGGGAAACTCTTCCTTACTCTTAATCTCATCATGTTCCTTTGAGGGGGAGGAGGAAATGTTCCCAAGGCTGTAGTGGGAAGGGGTATGTGGGTAAGGTTGTTTACCAACAACACATGAAGATTTGTAAAGATATGAGACACTTTTTTTAAAGATACCAGGGCTCTTAGGGATGAAAGCAAAGAGCCCTCTGACACCTGCAGAGGGAAAGAAGGGGGACAAAGCTGTGAGAACCTTGACGTGCCTCAGTGGTTTTTAAGGTGACTAATGCAATGATGTTCTACATTGGGCATGGCAGCTCCCTTTGTATGGACTTTTAAAGAACCAGGAGAGAGGAAAAGTCTATTTCACTCTACTTTCTCATTGTTTTCTCCATTCCTCCCTTCACAGAGCTGTCCAATGGTGGAATTGTTCTACAACATAGTTCCTAAGGTCCACAGTGGGGAAGAAGTCATACTCATCTGGATTTTGAGCGTTAGCAGAGTGTGATTTTGCTCTGAAAGACATAATATGTATTTATGGTAAACTGAATGGTATTCCTGTCTCTCTATCCCTAATACTATGTGCATCACATGATAAGGCATGGATGCTTCCCAAGCAAGCAGTTTATGAATCTCAGCTCCAGATTTCCAAAATTTACAATGCTAAGCATTTACTGTTACGTTTCATGTCACCTTTGAACTCTCCATGCCCTATCTGATAGAATTTCTTGTAAGAATTTTTAACTTTAAATAAACAAAATATGAATCTCACTTCAGTATTTCTGCAAAGCTTTTTTGCTTGTCAGACCTTATGTTAAGAGAAGGTGACAAATGATAAAAGCTGCAGCACTGGAAGCTCTGTGGATGACAGCTCTATGAACTGTGGGCAACATTTTACTGTTCACAGGAACTGCTCGGCAAAATACTACAAATGACTTTTTTTTTTTTTTTTAAAAACTGACACGTCTATAAGTTGACCTTTCAGTTACCTAAAGCTGCATGCTAATTTTTGCCATGCTACTGCACCTGGTAGGTACTGATGGAAGAAACAAATGAGGTTTCTTCCATCAGTGCTCTTTTAAGAATGCTTTGAAGTCCATTCTACTCCTCCTCAAATATTTGGCAACTGCTGCCTCTTCATGTGAAACACTAATATGGAAGAAACATAGCGCAAACAGGAGTATGTTCACTCTCAAACATTGGTGGTTTTTTGCAGACAGAGGAAGCAATGACTGGAGTAATTCAGCATCCAACCTGCTGGAAGACAGAAACTACGAGAAATCTAGCAACATACAATCTACTTTTAAAATAACTTAAAAAAATATAACAGGCAAATTGCAATGAAAAGCTTATTCTCTCATTCGTCTATATAGAAAAATCACAAGGAAGAATATCCAAAGGAAAATATCAGATGTTTCAAACAGGTCTTATTTTTGACATTAAAGAAGAATAGATGAGTGAGAGTTCACTGTCTTATTGGACTTCAATTCACCTAATATCTTGAGGAATATATAAGCCATCCTGCTGATACCGCAAAAAAGAGGTCTAAGTTTGCTAAATAGTTATTCCACTCTACTTGGCACTTTTTAGACCACATATGGAATAATGTGTCCAGTTTTGGTCCTCCCAGTTCAAAAGAAACATTGAAAAACTGGAGACGGTGAAGCAGAGGGCCACTAAGATGAGTAGAGGGTCAGAGAACTTGACTTCTGAAGAAAGCTTGAAAGAATTGGGTTTGTTCAGCCTAAGGATGAGAAGTTTCAGGGAGGATCTAATCATGGTCTTCCAATACCTAAAAGAAAGGTACAGAGAAGACGGAGGTACTCCTTTCACAAAGGTGCGTGGTGATGCATGGTGATAGGACAAGAAGCAACAGATGCAAGCTGCTTCATGGGAAATTCTGTCTGGATATAAAAAAAAAATCTTCACTGTGAGAAACAACTGTGAGCTTGCCCAAAGAAGTGGTGGAACCTACCTTACTGGATATACTCAAGACTCAGCTAGACAGGGTCGTGGATAACCTACTCTAAGGCCCTGCTCTCAATAGAAGAGTATTGGCCCAGGTGATCTCCAGAGGTATCTTCCAGTCTAGACTTTTCTACCATTCTGTATGTGCAAACACTTAAGAAAAACCTAATGGGTGAAAATGAATAAGATTCATAATAGTGTTCAAACATATATCATGGAAAGTATATTATTTGTCCCTTCACACTGCCCTTAAATCATTAAGGAAATTTTTCCCTAAACTGATGAAAAAGACAAGCTATTTTTAAAGCAAGATAACATTGCTATTTTATTATAATGGAAACTGACTTGATTTAAACTTCTAGTCCCATTTATTTTACTAACGATACCTTATGTCTGAAAGACCTTATGAAAGTTAAGAGTCTTCAGCTTCCTATCTGGACACTAAATTCAGGCTTTTTTACCCTTATTCAGATCCCTAGATTGAAATCAGCCTGGGTTTTTTTTGTTTGGTTGGGTTTTTTTTTTTCCCATAAATAGACAGTTTTGAGGCTTTCAGCTTGCGAGCCTCATTTCCTCATCAGTGGGAATGAAGAAAATCAAGGCTCCAACTTTCAGTCTTCCTTGCGGAATACATACATCTGTATCTGTTCTCCTAGCAGATTAAGAACAGTTTATTCAATAATAAAAATGGCAGCACAGCCATACAAGCCTACATTTGAACTCAGTTTCATTGATGAAACAAATCTCTTACCATTCAGAGTAGCTCATCAGTATTACTTACATCTACATGGCTGAATATTGGCAGTAAATGTAACTTCTTTTTGAAAAGCAAGCATGAAAAGGGTCTGGTAGTGTTGTATACTCTGAATCAATAATCTGGATGATTCTTACACAAATTCTTGAAGAAAAATACAGCGTTAGTTTTGTTATTGTGCTGGAAGTCTTTCATCGGTACACTGGTTTTCATTGTGACTAACAGATTGGTATTACAAGGAAGTCTATAGGATGTCGCCTTATGTTCCTTAGCAGGAGTTTTGGCATAGTATTTCCACTTTAAGAGAGGTCAGATTACAGCTTATCTAGGCAGAGATATTTTTATTAGAAGCTGTTTAAGATTTGAACAAGTAATTACTCAGTTACCCTACCGATCAGCAGGTCCCTCAGTCTTAAGGCTTCTCCTTCCTGGAGTCACTGGCAATCATGAGGTTGCTTTCTTGCAGGTTCCCTCGTATTCCTGTTCAGATAAATCCAAAGATCTTGTTAGCCTGTGTTTTTACTTACAACCTCTTATTGCACAGCAGAAAGTATGCCCTGATCCCTTCTAGCTACATAAATACTGAACTTGTTTGCTAATTTTGACAGATACATGATAAGGGATAAACTGTAGCTATGTAATCACTAAATGTAAAAAAAAAAAAAAAGAACTTATTATTCTCCTCCTTACATTACAAATTAATGAGACCAACGCTTACACCACTGACCCATTTCACATATCTGCAAATTGTCTTTAAGCTGTTTTGCATTGAAGTTTCAACATTCAACGCACCCACATATGCCAGTAAGATCAACATTTGAGCCTGTATTTCCATTATACAGTCTCTCTTGATCATGATGGCTACTCGGCCTGCACTTTCATACCTTGCTCTGAAAGCTCCTCATGTATAAAAGGGAATTATAACTCCTGGAAAACAGGCTTATCTCAAATATACAGGCAAATTGTGTTCACTGTATGACAGATGGTAGTGGGAAGTGGGAGAGATACATCTCTTCATTTATGAATTCAGTCTGGTTTCAAAGATACAGTCTAGGATACAGCGAGACAAGCAGGAAGAACTGGCATGGAACGCTTGTCTTGTGTTTGCCCACTATGAATTCTGTTGTCAGTAACTTTGCTTTCACATAGCTTATCTCTCAAGATAAGCTTACCAAGGTAGAAGGACATACTTTGATATGCCACCTTTTCCTTCACACCGCCATCCTTCAGGCAAATGAGGGAAGGAGAAGGCAGGAAAAAGGTCAACACCACTTTCAGATACTTAGCACTGCATTAAAAAAAAAATTAACTCAAAGCACATCAGTCCAACACAAGTCTGAAGAGTAGAACCCAGATAATTTGTTTCCAGGAAAAGCCTTAAGTAATCTGGCAGTGTGTTGATATTGCTTTAAAAATATTTATTTGTAGCTTCTAGCTAAGCTAAAATATGGATGACAACTATACCATTAAAAACACAAGTAAGAGAAATTGAGGGAGAAGAAAGGAGTCTATTTTTACCAGTGAATGTTTTCTTACAGGGACAATATTATACACTTATTAGCAAGCAGTGCCTTTAATGCAGTACATGATGAAGTAGAACAAGTCATTTTTCCTTTTTCTAGTCACTTAAGTTGTAAGCAACAACATCTTTTGTTTAAAAATCAAGTGTTCTGTTTCATACCACAATTCCACTGGCAAACTTAGCTCTGTATGAGGGGAATATTTTAAGTGACTTCAGCTCTAATGCTTCAGTCCAGTGGAAGTCAGGCTGCTTACGCTTACAGTGGTTGGCTCAGCCTGAGGTACTACCTTCTTGCCTGAAATCCCTGGGAACTGACAAGCAGGGCTGCCTCCTCCACCGATACTCCCAAGCTTCTCACTTCTGCTCCTTCAGCCCCAAAGCTATGAGCATCTCCCCTGAGAACCACTTTGAATTGCTATTCCCGTCTAACCACGAGGCAATTACCAGAAAATAGGTGATGTACAAAGGCAGCAGCCACTAAAAGTCTTTGCCAGTCCCTCCTACCCAGAAACTTCTAATGTATGAGCATGTAGAAACCTAAAGTTTTAGCGAACAGCAGGGACTGTTTATGGCATTGGATATTCTTGTGTATGACTCCAAAATTATTTATGAACACAAGAATTTGTTGACGTTTGGTATTGTAACAGATCTAAAGCTAGTATCAAACAGAGTGAAAATAACACTGTAAGAGGGATTGCCATGCCACCAAATGCCATTTGCACCAGTTGAATTGCTTGTGGTGTTTGATGGAGTTGGTGGCGCTTCGACTGCCGAAGCAACTCTTTCACAGTGTTTCTATAACTTTGCTTTTTAGCAGCCCATGAGATTCCTAACAGGTGTACATAGCCACTAATGCTGTACTTCAGAAAGAGTGATGGTGCAATGAAGTAAGGTCATGCTACTAGTTTTTGAGTAGTAACCAACACAGTGTTTTGCTCAACATAATAGCTGCTATTGTGTGAAGACTTAAGGAATAGGGATGGTATTGCTGGAATTCACTACAGTTCTTACAAAACAGGTGATCTCTGGGATTGGGAAACGCTGCCCATAAACTTGCATGTACAGTCTGAATCCAAAGAGTCGTGATCTAGTTGATTTTTAGGTAACATCCAAAACAAATATTAACAGCAGCTTGTCCAGGACTGTAACAGAAGGTAAGACACAGAAGAAAACAAACATAAACCAGACAGCCTTAGTCACACCGGAATAGCCAGATTTCCTCGCCAACTTTACGGATTGCTAAGAGCTAATCCTGAACAGTAGGTTTTGGCCCTCTGAGCAAGCAAAGAAGCTGTACCAACACTAAAACCTACAAGGCTGCCAGAAAGCTGAATTATAGTCTTCATTCTGCTTGCGAGTAGGAGTAAATAGCATCACCCAGTTGGCGATGGTCACTATTTTATCTACTTTGTCATGGATTTTGAGAAAACTATGCTGAAAAGGGACACAGCTTCTTACTGACGCTTGCTCACGGCGATGGTGGTTAGCGAACCTCTTCAGGAGAAAGGAGGTTCGCGAGGTGCGAGCAGTTAGCCCTGGGGCTCACCTGAGCTGCCCGGAGACGGCTTTATAAGCACAGATTTCCTCAGCTCTCCACACACAGGTTTTTCTCCTTGACGAAAAAGACGGGACTCCCGTGAGCCAAGTCTCAGCGCTCCTACGCTTCCCTTCACATGGCACTCGCTGCCCCTCGAGGCGGCCCCGGCCTCGTCCCTCAGCGGCGCGGCCGGGGGCCGCAGCCCGTCACACCATCCCACCGAGAGGCGGGAACCCGCCGGCCCCCCCGCGGGCTGCCGACCCCGGCGCTGAGGGGCGGGAGGCGGCGCGGAGAAGCGCGTTGCCGC
>JAVJGG010000061.1:7458488-7483015 GCA_035590195.1 Aviceda cuculoides | reverse complement strand
CAGGACAGTTTCTGGTGGTTTGTTTTGTTTTGTTTTTGTTTTTTGTTTTTTTTGGTTTTTGGTTTTTTTTTTTTGTTTTGGGTTGTTTTTTTTTAATGTACTCTAAGTGGCGTTTGCGTGTACTACAGTAACGTTTGATTGTTTTTGGCAGCTGACCCCCCCCTAGTGGAAGGAAAATACACTCATACATAATTCAGTGCAGATCTCGGTTTGTGAAGTTTTTGCCAGCGTTAAACGTTTTTCCACTTGAGTCGAACTACAGTTTCAGTTGGCCAGTCTGTCTTTCTCACTGGTGTTTTTTTATTATCTGTAATGTCCAACTTATACCCGGGAGGTTATGTGCCAGATACCAGACAGGCAGCTTTCAGTAACATGGGTTGCTTGTAATACTGAGCATTGAATTTTATAGGACAGCTCCTTGTTTGGGCATCTCTAGGAGGAATAGTGCACTGCTGTCCTTTCCTCAGCAGGCATACCCAGGGCTTGCTCCTACTCACAGAACGCTGCCACCAAGAAACCTGCAGTTCAGCCTCTCTGTTAATTTCTTGGCAGAAATACTTTGTTCACTTGGTGCAGGAAGGTCTTTTTTTGCCCAACGGCTGCCAATAGTATGTAAATGATCAGTAATTGCAGTTGAGCATCTTAGAAGTATCTTCTGACTTGATACAGGGCTGTGAAGAAACCCACCGAATAGCTGTAAAATACACACTAGATTTTCTTAGAGTTTTCTTTAGGAACTTTGGAAGTAAACAGCTATGGTTGGCTGATCTCCATCAAAAAGAAAAAGTAGCTCTTTCTCTTCACTTACTTCCAGATTCTGTACATAACAGTGCTGGTATGTTAACTATGTAAAATAAACCTTCTTGCCTGCCTGAGCAGATGTTTTTTCTGTCAAATAAAATAGTCTGTAATGACTCTTCCATCCAGACCTGCTCTCTGATGCTGATTTTGAAGGCTTTGCTGTCCAGGCAGGGTAGAGTAGTTCAGGAAAAGAGCTATGAAGCTGCACTGCCAGGACTGAGATGGCAGGTGGCTGCAGACATGGACAGGCAGGAACCCACACAAATGGTGGGGGAGTACTGGGCATGAGTTTCAGTGAGGGGAGAAATGTGAGTTGGAGAGTCCAGCTACTTTTTAGTAAAAGAGTGTGTGATGAATTAAATGCCATGCTAAGGAGTGCAGCTGGAGTATAGGTACTTACCACAGCTGGTAAAATCAAAGTGGGACTGGAAAACAAAGGTATATGGAAAACATGTTCACCAGAATCTGATGTGAGTTTATTCAGTATAAGATGTAAGGACTTGACCTTTGCTTCAAAGGCATTGAAAAAAAGAACTCTTGCTAGCCTCTGCATCCCTTTATGAACTTGTAGAATACAGTTGGAGATGAGACTGCTGGGATACCTGGGGGAAGATTCATCCTCCACGCTGAATAAAGATGTGTACAGATTTTATCATGTCAGCTGCACAGCTGACATGGATGTTAACAGGTCAGCTGCCTGCCCAGCCAGGAAACCAGGAATTATTCTGCTGATAGCCATCAACATTAACTCAAGGTGAAATGCAGTAATACCATGAAAACGCTTAGGAGGTGATCAGTTTCTTGTTAGTATGCTCATTTGGGAAGGAAAATGGTCTGTTAATATAATTTAAAATAAAAACAATATACTATCAGTAGACAAGACACTACTGGTGGTGTATTCTTTATTTGTGGTTGCTGGCGAGACTTCTGTCAAAAGCACCTGAACAGTGTTGATTATGCTGTGGATCTGTCAGTGAGGAAAAACAGTGTATTCTACTTGCTTACGCAGATTTAAAACCTTGTTAATAAAGGAATTTATTCAACAGACTGAGCAGGTCAAGACTGAAGGCTGCTGCAATGTTTTTCTCTTAGACCAGGGTTCTGTCTCAATTCTTAGATGCTGTAGTTATTGTTTCTGGCCAACATTGCTTAAAAGAAATTAACATCTCTACCTTCATCTTATACCTGCTTTCAGTTAATGCACTTTTCAGCCCTTGATTTATTAGCATCATTCACTTTACAGTTGCCTTATATCTTTCTCTTACTTCCATTGTCATGGCTTTTCTTTTGTTGTCTTGTTTGTCTCAAGGTTGTTTCCCATCTTGGGTTTGATGTTCCTACAATGATTAGAAGAATGTTGTACTGATGAGTCCCACATGGATATTTAGAGGAGCAAGACCTTTCTCCACTTTTGCTAAGTATATTAGTCATAGTCTGTCTCCTTTCATAATGCTGTTTCCCTGTCCATTTAAAAATGAGATGGATGGCAGCACAAGGAGACTTCCCTTTTCACCCGAGAAGTTTGTGTATATTTTGGTTTTCCACTTATAATTCATGTTCTATTTGTGTCTTGTGCATCATGTAAGACATGACACCACCACATAAATCAGTGCAAGAATTTGTTTAATTAAAGAGATAAGCAGGTCTCTGGGGACAAGATCTTTTCTATTGCTAGCTGGCAGAAGATGTACTTTCCAGGTCCTACTGCCATGTTCTTATTGGAAGACGACCTAGCAGAACGAGGCACTGTGTTATACAGGAAGTGATAAGAAAGAGATTTACTCTGAAGTGTACCAAACACTTTAGATAAAATCCATGCAATGCTTCAGCACAGCCAAATTTGAAAGTAGAAAGGAATGCACAGCTTTTATTGAGATCAGATTGGTGTCAGAGGGGAAGCAAGGGAAACAAAACACAGCACTAAGGAATTCCATTCATGGAGCTGTTCAACATTTGTTAGGGTTTGTTTGGTTTTGGATGCTCAAAGCAAACCAGTGCTCTTTGTGGTGGGGTCTCAGTCTTCGCTGTTTTTGTTGAAAGCTTTACTATTCTAGAGAGAAGATAATTTTGTAAAATGTATCTCACTGTCAGGTGATGCTCATGACTTCATTAGAAAGATAAGCATCTTAATTTTTAGAAAATAGATCTTGCCGGGTGGGATTCAAGAGAAAGCCTGATGGCCTGAATACATCCATCAAAGGAATTATTATTTCTTCACTGAATGGGGAAAATGTAATTACACCTTTTTGTTTTGCCTATGAAGTTTCATGGGCAGGTTTAATGATGGTATGTGCATGCCAGGTGAAGCCTCATAATTTGGGTGTGACCTTAAAATACAACCCTCTGGCTGCGTAGAGATGTTCACAGGAGTCTGTAGGTGGGGCAGAAAGTGGACTGACTCAAACACACCTTAGAGATGGCTATAGGATATATATTTATGGTTTACTTCACTGATTCTTAAACACCACACTGTGTTTGGAATTGCACAGGCTGCAAACAGCCAAGGTGGGCAGTATGAACTCTCCCCCAGGTGTTTAACGCAGGTGTTAAGTGTCCTGAAATACATCAAAATTATGGCCTTCTTCCAGGCAGAAAGTGCCTTTGGAAGTCTCCAGATATCCTTGTTGAGTTGCATGTGCTGATGGTGGTCTCTGCAGTCAGTCTGCAGACTCATCTGGTCTCTAGGGCTGACAGTTACCAATCCACGGAAGCTACAAACCAGTCGCTTAATTCAAACGTAGAAGCAAACTGAAGTCGAGCGACTGCAAGGAGAGTCTCATGTAGAGCTGGAGAGAGCTGGCTGAGCCTGCCCATTTAGCACGTGTCAGCATGCCTGGCGGGGCCTCGACCTGGCTCTGTGGCTGGTAGGAAGAGATGTGGCTCTGCAGCGACCCAAGCACCATATGGGCAGCCAGCCTGGTCGGGGTGGAGCTGTAGGGTAGAGCAAAGCTGGCACAGGTAGTAGCACGGGGTGACGGGGCTCTGTTTCCATAGAGCAGCCAGAGTGTAGAGGAGCAGTGCAACTCGTGTCCTCAGCTGTGCCATGAAAGAAGTGGTAGAAATCCTGCTGCCTGAACTGGTAAAGTTCACATGTCAACCTTTAAGTTTTAATTTAATTGTGACAATTACAAATTAGAATGTAAAAATGACATTCTGAAGGTAGGCTGAGTATTAAATCCAGTCATATGCTACAGTATTGCTGTGAAACGAAATAGTAGTAGCTGTGGAAGAGTTTGCTTTTTTTCTTTTATAGCCAACTGTTGTACTGTCAATAGAGATGTATTTTCACACTCTTGATAGATGATGTGTAAACTCTGAAATAACTAAACCCCAAATTTCTCAATACAGAGCTAGTCAAAGCCAAATCAAAACAAACCGTTTAAAATTTTACAACAGCGAATGTAACACATTTAATTGCTAGCAATTTCCATAGAGCATCTGCCAAAGTTAAAACAATATCAGCTTTCATTTCTACTGAATTAAACGCATTGCTTTCAATCTGGAAAGACAGACCTTTTCTGCCTTTGTTTGTTGGTTAATTAAGTGGAACAACATAAATCACTCTAGCTGTTCTGTTGTATCTGGAATAATCTCTGGATAAGCAGCAGTCTGTAGTCAGTAGAGCTCAGGGTCTGAGATTTACTCTCAGAACTATATTAATGTCTAGAGTTAAGGCTGCAGATGTGCTTTTTTTTTTTTCTTTTCATCGGATCAGACTGAGGACACGTTTAATTTGTCATCCTGATGAAAAGGTCTGGTATTATACATGGTGTGTCCCTGCCTGCCTGCCAAGGTATTGAACAGGGACAGTCTCGACACCAAAATCCAGCCACACAGTGACTGAGCAGGGCCGAGGCCAGGCCACACCTCAGTTCAGTTGTTGGCTTCAGAAGCGGGTTCCCAGGAGGCTTCTCATAGCTGGAATAGCTTATTGGTACTACAGCCCCATGTCATCGTCCCAGCTTCGGGGAACGGCTGCCTGGTTCCCCGAGCCAGAGGCAGGGCTGTGCCAGCAGGCTGCGGAGAGCTCCAGTTCCTCACCACTGCTCTTGAGTGTTGGGAGGCAAGGGCGGCCCTTGGGTCGCCCTCAGAAAAAGGGGCACGGGCCTCGCTCACTTTTTGTAGGTTTACCACCCACCTGAGAAATGAACCCTCCCTTAAAGCTGGTTGTGTCTCATCAGTACCTGAAGTCTTTGAAAGGCAGGAGAGAATTCAGCAGAGTGCCGAGGGCATGGGTATCATGCAGAAGCATGTTCCAAAACACACGGAGACCTCGAAGAAGCTGTCGGGATAGCCTTCACAGGAGTGCAGAACTGGAGCCACCTCTCGGGTCGCCGGGTCTGCTGCCCTGCTTAGCATAATCACTGGATAATCCCTTTTGGGGGAGGCGGGTCTTTTTTTCCCATGCTGTGGTGATTGTAAGGTTGTTCCAGAGCCTGACAGCTCGAAGAGTTATAATTTCCATCCTAAATGAGCTCTACACCTGATTTATAGCCATTTATTTTCATCTTTAGGTTAAACAGTTCTTTTTCCTTCCATGTGTGTGCCTTGACCTGCAAACAAGTATATCGCCAGTCTGTCTTCATCTTTGAAAATGAACAAGTCAGAACGAGAAGTTCTTGCCTTGTTTAGCTTAGGAAAACAAGCTTATAGTACTTTTAGACCAGCTTGATTGTTGAGAACTTTTTAATGTATACCACAACTTTGTTTATACTGAAATGATATCTGGTGCACAACTTAAAGCAAACTGGCTGAACAAAGAGGATGCATTGAACGCCTGAAATGATGTATGCTTTTTTTTCAATTTCTAAGCATACAATTAAGCTCTAGCCATACATACTTCCAAAGTTACAAACATTTTGTAACATGTTTTGCAGATGCCTCTGTGAAAGCTGAGAGAATACATTTATGTTTTGTAAGAAACCAGAAACTACAGTATACAAGCAGTTCCTTCTTTCAAATTACTGCTGGGTAATTTGAACAATATGTGCCCTTTGAGAACTGATCTCTTGAACAGATTGCTTCCATGGGGGATCTTTCATTAAAGGCCAGGTTTTGTTAGCATTTTTCTAAAGGCATGTGACTCTCGGCATAAGCTGAATGTGGACGAGCAGACGGTGGAGGGCACGAGCAATGGCTATGATGGGAATTAGAGATGAATTGTAACCATTTCAGATGTTATTTAGTAATAAGGCAGCCTACCTCAAACCACTGTGGGTTGTGTTGGGATTTAAAAGCAGACATAGAACAGGTTAAATCTGAGATAATAATTATCTAGTGTAAAAGTGCAGTTACAAGAAACAGTGCTTTAGGGAAAAAAGAAGAATATATGAAAGATTTACTTCTGAGGAATATGCTGGTTTGTGCTGCTAGAGGAGGACAAACATTCTCTTTCTGCTGAACACACAAAAACCTCTAAAGAGCAGTTTTGAAAAGATGAAGGCTTAAAGACTATTATTGAAATATGCCTGTAGTCAAGGGTCTGTCAGTGCAGGTAGCTGGCTTCTATACCTGCTAAATTGTCTTCTCAGCATATAGTGGCTGTTACATTTATCTTCCAGGTTTTGCTGGAGTATTTGAACACATCTCTCTTGAATCTTTTAAGCTGGAGGCTATTTTTTAGGATTTTCAGGTAAGATGTCACAAGATGCTCATTTTCCCTCTAAGTGCCACTTCCCCACCCTGCAACAGGGCATTGTGTTTGTGTTTTCCCATAGGTCCTGCCTGTTTTCTTCTGCTCAGTCTGCCCACAAAGGCTTCATGGCAGAGTGACTTCCCTCTGCAGTGCACACAGTAGGACCATAGTGAAAGGAGTGGTAGGGCAAGTCTAAACCAAGTCCAAATTTGTTTGCAAATAAATGACCGACAGAGTTACAGAAGTGTCAGCAATGCTGGCATCCCTAGGTCAAAACTTCATTAAAAGCATTCCTAAGAAATTAGAAACATCAGCTTCTTTGGGTCTCAGTACTCAAAGCTAGCACTTTGTGTTTTTGCTGCAATTTTTTTCTTGTTTTTGTTTGGAAACATATGGGATAGCAGGGTTATAATTTCCCAATCTTTGGAGTTCTGGCTTAATAGCATAGATCTGATGAGGAGGACAGGGTAAGAAGGAACAGAGGAATCCAGGGAAAATCTGCCTGGCCTAACTGTAAGCATGGTCTTTTGGTAACTAGGTAGGGTTTCTGAGGAGGAGCTAAGATTTAGTGTTTATGAAATAGATTCAGAAAGAGCTGAAAGGGTGCTCCAGTATCCCCTCACACATAGGTGATAGGTAGGCCAAGAACATGAGCTTATTCACTCTGAGTTTACTGTTGTTCAGGCAGTCCCACACAATACCAGCAGGATGGACAAACACCCAACCGCTGTAATAACAAAAGGCTTTATTAAGCTATAGGTGCACATTTATATTAATCTTGGTGCACGGAAAAAGCAGACCTCAGGGGTTTCGTTGCAAGGCACAATTTTCAGAAAGAAGCTAGATAAAAACTAGGTCATACCATATCTTGCCAGTTTGTCTCCAAGCCCCTGTATTTCATTATCAAAATACAACAAGCCAACTGCTTTAATTGGGCTGGAGGTTGCTGGGTCTTAACACAGCCTGCTGCAAGGGCACCAACAAATTGAAATCTGGCAGAATGACCCTACTTTCATTTTCTGCCATTGAGTTAAAAAAGCATAAACATAATTCAAATAGAGCTCTAGAAAATAGTGTGAATTAATTTTTGCTGTGTTGATTTTTTTTTTGCCTACATACAGTGATTGTGTGCAGGGAACATTGTTTCATTTCCTTCTGATTTCCTTACTTTGTGATGAAGGACTTTGAAAAGCAGCTGGAAGTGTGAGAAGCTCTCTTCCTTCCACCTAAAATAGGCAGCACAGAGAGCTATGGGCTTGAGTGTGTTCTCAATTAACAAATTGCTTATAAGCAGGAAGAGCTGATGGGACACTTAGCCAGCATCAAGCAGGGGCCTGAAATTTTGTTTCTTGAAGAGCATATATTGTACTTCATGCTTAGCCTTATACCAGGAAAAAATGGGGTGGGAGCCTGTCGGCTGCATAGACTGTTACTCTTATTTTACTCTTCCCTCCCAGGTTCCCATCAATATTGTAGAGATCTAGTCAGAGCCAACAAGCACTTGGAGGTTTGCTAGCTGGCTAAAGAGATCACTGGCTGAAAGAGGACATGCTGTTTCTGTATTGACTGTTAGCTCTCTAATACCTGAGTGTGAAGACAGGTCATAATTTGAGTCTACACCTGAACATGAAGAATAGGTTGGCTAGGGTCCAGTTCTAAAATATGTTTGATTCCCTGAAAACAGAGAATATATGAGCAGAAATACAGAGACTTCCACATCTCTTGGTAGATCTATATTTTTAATTATCAAATTACACTTATAAATAAGACTTTAATAAAAAAAGAAAGCTCATTTTCTATGTAGTGTGTACACCTGTGAGCTCTAACAGTAGCAGCTCACTTCATGCACCAGAGAACTACCAATACGTTTTTCAGGGATTATTGGCAGCAAAACCTTTACGTGCTATTTATAAATCTACATGCAATGTTAGCTTCAACATCAGCACTCCTGTCCTATGAAATGTTTAAAAGGCTGGTTCCTTAAAGTAAGGCTCCCAAGACATCATCTAAAATAGAACTAGATTGCTTTAGTTGTATTTTCTTTTCTTTTCCAATATGCGTTGATGACACAGGAAAAAAAATAAGAAAGAAAGGTACAAGGATGTCCTTATCCTTTGCAGACTTCTCCTTGCAGGACAGAAGGATTCTTCTGTAGCTGACATGGAAAGGATGCAAACGTGTCACAGCTGGGGTGTGCGCACAGCAGCACGCAGGGGTGCGCAGAAACCCTGAGGACCGTGAGGCCGGGCTGCTGCGCTGGGCACCGGCGTCAGAGCAGCCCTGCAGCTCGGGCGTGTGGCCAGGTGAGCACTGCAGCCACAAAAAATGACAGACAGGTGATCCCGTGGAAATTGCTCAAATGATGGATTAATCTACAGATACCACAGACTGTGAATAGGGTCAGAGCAATAGTCAGCTGGGAGAACACTGAAAGGGAAAAGTGTAGAAAGAAAGTGTAAGAATTTGGGTATTATCTGCCTTGTTTTAAGGAATATCACTCAGTAAATTATATCTTGTAATGTTGGTGTTCCCGACTGTTAAATTAACTCAGGCAGAAGGAATAATGAAACTGGAGTAAGTTCTTTCAACTGGTATAATTATTCCCTTGGTATTAAATTTCCTGATTTTCTTGTCCTTTGTGTTGTTTGATATTTAGGCATTAGAGGATTGTTGAAATCCTCAAAGCTCTTGCTAGTTTGGGAGAATTTGCTGTCTGAACTTACTTCACTTTTGGTTCCAGTTCTGGGAATCACAGAAGAAAAACAGAACCCTTCATATCTGGTAAAAGGAAAAAAAGAAAAAAGTTAATAGTATCACTCTGTTCCTTATAAACCAGGGAATTTTGTGCAAGTTTAGAGACAATGGTACAGGCAAAACATGAGCCAACTCCTGAGTTCTCTGTCATGAGACACCATGAGATGTGGCACAAGAGCACTGAGCAAAACAAAGTGATTATCATGTAAATCCAAACATCTTATGATGCATCACAAGATGACAGACTTCTCATGCCACTGGGATACAAGCTTTTTCTTCTAATTTCACATATACAGACTTAATTAGAGCACCGAGGGGCAGAAGAATTGATAATTAAGAAGGCTTGCTTTGATTGTTTTACACCAGTGACCTCAAGAAAGTTCAGCTGAATCAAATGCTTATTGAAGGCCCAAAGACCTGCTGTTCTAGTTGCAGTGAAAAATCTCAGTGCAGAAAGCTGCAGGTATGGTAACTTGTTTAGCAGGATCCTCTACCCCTTCTTTTGGGTGTGTCTTTTCAGCACACTAAATGTGGGTGATGAGCAGTCTGCACACCTCCAGCCTTGGTCTATACAGAGCAGGAGCTGTTCTGCAGTGTTTTCACTGTGTTTCTAGGAATATAAACCAGCATTGTCTGTGTTGAGATTTTCTTCATACTTGGACTCAGATGAAGATGGTACAAAAAACTGATTTGATCTTAGGAAGTGAGGGCAGCAGACAGTGTTGTAGGATAAGCTTTAGCCTTCTCAATGCAGATGAGCACAGGATAAACATACTGTACTATGCACATGTTTCTCTGGTTGCAAAAATCAAGTATGCACAAACATGAGAAATAGCCTGGCAGCAGAATCTAACCGCATGGGAAGAAATGAAAGCATGGGTTGCGGGGATGACAATCTGGACTGGAAAGTAGTGATAAACCTTCTGCTAAGAACTGTCAGAGACAGAGTTTTCCTTTTTGTTTGCTTGCTGTACAAAAACAGCAGAAAAAATTCAAATAGGCATGTTTCTTTGTACTGCTGGACATTGAAGATAAACGTTATCTTGAAGATAAACTGAGGCTTTTTTTTGCGGGGTGGGGGTTTGACATAGGTGGTAATCCAGTTTTGTGATGTGTTTGCTTACTACAATACAGAAAAGCTGGGAACCCCGGGCTGGATACTTTTTTTTTTACTGTGCAGTTCTGTGATTGTTGTACTGTTTTATCTTGTAAAAAGGTACTTGCCTTTGCATGTCTAGAAGATTATAGCAGAGGCCCTTCTTAGCCACCTCTTGTAAAGCTCTCATAACAAAAGTGAAAATTACTGCTTCCAATAGTCTGCATTACTGAAAAGATTAAAGATAAGTGTGACTGCTGCATTTATCCTCCCTGTGCAAAATAAGGTAGCACTGTAGCATTACCCAAACCAGTTCTGCACTAATTGAAAAAATATTTGTTGTTAATATAACAAACTTTTGTTTTCAATGTGTTTTGTGTAAGTATCCTGCAACTTAACAGCATTTGTGGGAAACCTTATTACCACAGCAAATCTGGATGCGTTCAGCAGGATTCTCATAACTTACTCTTTCTGGATTCAGTGGCAGTCTGCACTTCTAACTCAGCTGTACCTGCACATTTCTGCCTTAAAACATACTTCGTAAAGTGGTATTAAATGCTGAGGCTTGCAATTGAAGAATTCATGTTGACATCCAATGTCATTCTTACTATAACCCCAAAATCTTTATGTCACATATGATAAGCTAAGTCAAATTTTATGTTCTCTTTTGTGAGAGCTTTGCTGGAGATCAGTACAGGGAGGTTCCTGAAATAGCTATGGATTGACAGGAGAGCAGAGCTGGAAGGGACCTCTGGAGGTCTCTAGTCGAGGCTCCTGCTCCACGCCGGGAGTTAGTTCAGGATGCTCTGGGCCTTGCTTCAGTCAAGTTATGAAGATGTCCAAGAATGGAGATGCCACAGCCTCCTGGGCCCTGTTCCAGTACTTAATCATGCTCACTGAATATAATTAATACATTTTTCACAAGTGCAATATTCCTTGCTGCAACTTGTGACTGTTGCCTCTACTCTTTTCATCATGTACTTCTGAGAAGAGTGGCTCCATCATCTCTATTAAAAGACAACTAGAATGTGTCCAAAAAGCTTTTCTTGTGTGTGTGCGTGTGTGTGAAAACTATTAAAAGAATTCAAGGCACTTTGGGGAATGATGAACGGTATCTGTTGCATCGTCCCAGTCTTCATCCAGGCCTAAAGGCAGTGTATTTGAAAATCCCTTGACTTGAAACCATAGTGCGTATTACTTCCGATGATAGAAAGTAAAAAATTACTCTGCCCAGGAAGTTTTTTTTGAGCCATAGAAATATGCTTATCTGTAATCAAGAGACTAAAACAGAAGAGTTGAGCAGTGGTTCATTTAAGAGCAAGAAACTTTTTCATAGCAGCATGTATTAGCACTGATAATAGGCCAGTGCTTCCAAAGCTGAAAAACAGCCACAGAAAAAAATACTACAGAATCCCGTATCCCATTACATATTGATACCAAAGTTTTACTTGAAGAGTCTGATCATTTCTATACATCTTCTTAATATAGTTGTTTGCAGATTCTTGTTCAGTGCAATAGTACAAAGTACTAGATTCCCAAATTTATGTGATTTAAAAATGTATTTTCTGTCCTCATTAACCACCCCTTTTAAGCAATACTTTCTTGTGGCTGCACAAATTTAATGTAAGAGATGACAGGATTTTAATCTTACCCAAATGGCTGGTTGTTCTGTTTAGCAGAGTTAGTTCAGCCAGGTTAAACAGCAGTGCTAGCTTATTTGTTCTTGCCCGTAGCCTCTGTTTTGAAAGAGCAAGGCAAAAGCCACTGCCAGGTGGCATGCTGTTGCTTTGGCAAGCTTCTGCAGGAGTTTCAGCTGCTGCTAAAGGAACTGGGGACAACTGTGAACCTGCAGAGAGCCCTGGAGAAACAGTTAATGGTGAAGAAGAAAGAAAGGACTACAGCTGGTATGCAGAATAGGATGTTACCAAAGTGTTTGGTTAGTAGGAAATTATTAAAGTAAGCATTCTGAATGTCAATGCAAACAGCATTTTCAGAAACGCTCTCTGTGGAAACATGACTGTGTCCTTCCCTTGCTCACAGAGAGAGGAAGGGAGCTGCCTGCTGCTAGGAGGGGTCCCCAGGCAGGCTGTCCTCGGAGGATCGGGGAAGGAAGAGCTTCTTGCTGAAGGAGGGGGAGGATCTTGAGTCTCCAAGAGAAACTTTTAAATTCCAGCATTGTCTGGAGTGCAGGAGGACTGGGAGCTAACAGTCCCCCCTGAGAGACCAAGTCCAGAATTTCTGCCTTGAGAGGCATGCAGCTACTGTAGGAGCTTCTGCATCCTTACTGACGGCATCTTAGAAGAAGGGAGCTGCTCTTTATTCCTGGGCAGATTACAGAGTTTAGCTGGAAGAACTTCCTCCCTTCATTACTCCTTGTGCAGGCTGTGATGGACCAGCCTTGGTCTGCATGGGAAGAGAAAGTTGCTAGGAGTGATTGAAGTCCACAGATCTTTCTGTGCACCTCTGGGATCCCTGCTCAGGCATCAGAGACTGGGGAACAAGTTCTTCTTGTCTTTTCCTGATATTAATTACTTGGAATTGGTCTGTCTTCCTTTCCCCCAGTGTATTTAATTCCTGTATCTGGGTATAGCTGTTGAAGCACTGTGTGCACAGAAGTTGTAGCAGCTTATGAAGGGAGCCATTACCAGCAAGTCAGGAGGAAGTACCTAAAAATGGCTGTTACGAAGGTTCTTCAGAAGAGAAACATGAAACTATTCTTACTGTCCTTTATTTGTTTTGTAAAGACAAAACAAAAAGCTCTTTCATTCAATCTTGTCTTTATTTGGGTAAAACATAAAATGTCTTCTCCTCATCAGCCATACATGTTTATCCATCCTGTTTGAAACACTTCTGTTTATGGCTGAAAGCAGTAAAACAAAAACATTCACTTGATTAAGGATTAAGTGGATTTTTCAATGCTGGCAAGTCCTGATTTTGCAAGATTGTTTTTAATTAGGTTACATTTTTCTGACTCTCTTACTTCATGATGCTTCATGTAATAAGATGAAATTGTATTGTTATTCTTAAAATAATACTGAGTACAATTTGATTCTCTCTCCTTATATGGCAGATGACTGTTGCATTATTGTCTGCTTTGATACCATCAGTGCAGCAAATGAAACTCAGAAAAAAACCCAACCACAAGACAAGAGAATCCTGTGTGAATGCTGGTACATTTCACAATGAAAATATTTTGATGTGGCATTATACAAAACCACAAAATATCTTCTTTTCCTTCTTCCTTCCTTTCATTCAAGAAAGGCTCGATAGAGAGCCATGAATGACATTTCTAGAAGCAGAACTAGATTCAGAGGATCCTGAGTCATACAGCAGAATCGGCTCTTTGGAGGAAATTACCACTTCTGTTCTTTGTTGTGGCCGAGAAGGCAAAGTTTAACAGTGAGAAAATGGGAAGGAAGAAAAACTCGAGTAGCCGCTTTCCTTATTTTAGGATTTGAATTAGTTTTCCCACACAGTCATTCCAATTAGATTCGGATATAAGGTTATCCGATCAATTTTCATTTTCTCAAAAGCACTTTAATACTGTTTGGCTTTGTGCTTGTTATAATGGTGTGCTGCAGTGAAACGCTATACTGCAGTGTAGATGTAAAGGATTAGTCTGGAACTTCTAGTCTCCATTCAGCGTGTTTATATGCTCTCTGTTATCTTTGCGTTAAAGTTTTGCAGAGTAATTGTGTTTTGTCCTGATCAAAATGCCAGTGGAGCTGCTTTAAAAATGCTGTCAAAGTAGTCCTTTGATTTGGTTAAATTCTGCATGTGGTTTGTGATTCTACTAAATGGCAGTAAGGGAGAGAGGGTTAGACATGCAAAAATCATGGAAGTCTTAAAAAAAATCATAACTGCCTTTTCTTCTGGATATTTGCTGTGTTATGTGAATGGGATCATTTGACATAAGAGAATGTGTCCAAAGCAAAGGAAGTGGAGAAACATGCATTAATGTACTGATGAGTCATAATGTGCAGATAAATGCTACAGAATGGTGCATGTTAAATGCAAAGAAAATATCTGCAAGGCTGCAGTTGCCTTACAGAATATAGCATATATTAATTGGCAAGCACAAGAAGAAAAAGATAATAGATATACCAAGCAATCGTACATTTCTATGTATTAGTAATGGTAGTTTTCCCTAACCTGTTTGTTACATGCCCACAGATGACCTGGGGATTCCAGTTCAAATAATGTTTGCAGTTCCTTTGTATGTAAGAATTAGTTTGGTTTTTTTCATTTGAGATGTGAAATGTAATAAATGGGTTAGATAAGGTATGAAGATAATAGGTAGACTAGAGAGATTATTAAGTGACTGAACATAAAATAACTAACTGGATTACTACATGACTAATGGGTTTATTCAACCCTACCAGTCAGAGCAATTTATTGGAGAAAATGGTAGCCCCGAGTCATCCATCAATGGATAAAACTTGTAACTATATAAAGGGCAGCCTCTATGGGACCTAAGGTACAACATAGCTGTTACTAAATCTAGGAGGTAGTTCTTGATGCACTTGATTTTGTTCTACATGCATCCTTTTGAAACCTGCGTTTCTTCTGACTTTGAAAGCATGGTTGAGACAAGACCTTACTATAGCCAGTGGAAATTCTAGCATCACATGCGAAGGAGGCTGGAATTTGAAAAGTACTTCTCTAAAAGTCAACACGAAGGAGTTTTATATCCTTGCTGGAGAAGCACACAGAAAGAAGCTTCTCTCTGTGTTTACTCACTGCAGCCACCCCCCTGGCAGGTTGCAAAATGCACCTCTTGGCTTCATTTCAAGTTGAGATTCATTTTAACAGCAGTGATGCTCGTTACGTATCACATGTAACAAACAGAAAGCTGTTATGCTGATGTAAAGTCTGATTAAGTGAAATCTTTTATCTCTGGAGAAAGAACTCGTGCTGTGGACTCACACTGCATACGATGTTCCTGGCTCTAACAGCACCTTGCTCTGAAATACACTCACGCTGAGCTCGACTACTCACAGCCACAGTGAAATGGCGTAATGACAGGTTGGTCCGTTGACAGCTTTTAAAGACTCTTCATATATGCTTTTATTTTTAACAGATTTATCTCAGACTAAAGCCTCCACAGATCAAGGATGTTGATTCTTCTGGCTTTCATTATTGTGTTTCACATAACCTCAGCAGCACTGCTGTTCATCTCAACTATTGACAATGTAAGTGGCATTTCTTCTCTTTTTCTCTCAAACACACAAGTGTTTCCTTGCTTCATAAAAATGAAGTTACTCTTCTCTAGTCGTCTTCAACTTGCTTATTGAAAGCACAGAATTTTGTTAGTCATTCCTTATACCTTTTCGTAACAAAAATGCCTTGAATACACAAGTACACAAGTACATGCCATGCATTTGTGTGGCATCATGTTATACGCCTGTGTTATGCAGCTAATCTTCTCGCCTGTGACATACTCGGCCAGGGAGTATATTTACAAATTGCAAGGTAGAGCTATGGACTTCATTCAGCTAGATAGGAGGGGAAGGGGAGGGGGGGGAATCTTTTGTCCTTTTGTGTCAAGTACATGAAATCAAACAGATCACAATTAATGCGTGGGGATAATTTCAGTCAAGTTATGCTTTGCCTCAGAAGTGGTTGTCCAAGATACCCAATTAAAGCATGAAAGAGACACCATGAGTTTATCTGTTTCCATTCAGTTGAAGCAGTTTCTGCACAAAGTTTTAGAATCATTTAGGTTGTATTCTTTTCAAATTTCCTTTTTATTTTTGTGACCAGAAAAAATTTACCTTCCAATATTTACATCTAGCTCTTAATTGAATCTTCCTCTTTCCAAAACAGCCCACCATCCTGATTGGTACTCTTAACTGCGCACTAGAGTCTTTCTTTCTCTAAGAGATTCGGTGTATGTACAGGCTTTTAGGATTAAAAAAATTGTCTGCTGAAAATACCGTAGTCAGTGAAGCTGGTTTGAATCCCATAGTCTTTTCCAAGACTATGCTCCAAGTGACACGATGTATTACCCACAACTTTTTATTGCAAAGTTGTACAAACTCAGATGTTACCTTTCAGTCAGCTGGTTAATTTGTTCCACTGAAGTGGGTCATTAATTGAGCACTAAAGCAGGTTGTCTTACCCTGCTCCTTTGAATATTTAGAAAGCTAGGACAGTGGACAAAGCAACTTATTCTTAGTTCAGATCTGCTACATACAAATCAAATTATTATAGAAATAAACCCCTCTCTGCTTTTTGTCATTATCAACTTTTAAACAACTACAAACTTAAACTGTGTAACCACCTTCTATTAGTTTTTATCATCCTCAGAGGCTTTTTTTATAGTCATAAACATAACTCTGAAAGGATTATATAGTGCTCAGAGCTGAAAAATAATACATTGAACTTTGACTGCAAAATCCAAATGAATGTCATCCTGAGAAAGTAATGCTTTTTCTTAAAACACAGTGTTACTATTACACATATGCCTGCTATCATAATACATTAGTTTTTATTGCAGTATTGTTTGCGAAGCTGCACAGTAAGTTGTGAGGTTTCTGGAACATCTATTTAAGCAGCAGATGCTACCAGGAGTCATATTTAAAAGTCATATTTTTCCAACTCTGGTCAAAACAAAGGCCTGGTTAGCTATCGGAACGGGAATGGGTTTCCTGAGGAAATTCCACTTGCGTGCAGTGCTTGGCATTTCCCAGGCTACCGTAAAAATCTGTTCAGTCACTGTAGTACCATTTTGCATTCAGTGTTAAAACACCAAAATAGAAATACCACAGGAGGATCTTAATTTGTCGCTAGCCACTTCCAGTCAGATGCCATAATCTACATACTGCATTTGCACACTGACAGCGCAGCTATGTTAAGTTGAGATTAGTTCAATTCAGTATCACGAACCAGAAAATTTATAAAGGGCTTCTGTTTCACAGATGTATACTCTGCTATTTCCTGCAAATTAAAAAATGCTGTGCTTTTAAAGAGTTGTGCATCCTAAATAGGATCCGGATAACCAAAGCAAATCTTGTCTAGGTATCTTAAGGAGTGAGCAATCACTGACTATCCAAAATTTCTGCCCAAACAGTGGAAAATGGGATGTTTTAGATTGCCATTCCCTTTTCTATTTTACACAGGTCTAAAATGAAAATGACACATGAATAATGATATACCCTTTATTCCAAAATGCTATTAGACCTCAATTTTAGTTTGAGTGGTTAAGTATCAAAAATGAACAGAAATTAGTTTCAGCTGATGTACACAATCAGGAGACACTCGGACAACTAGGGAGTTTTGTAGGGTTTTTTTGTTGGTTTTTTTGTTGTTTCTTTTTCCTGTAAGAGCCCTTTACTTTTATTTTGCAGGCCTGGTGGGTAGGAGATAATTTTTCTACAGATGTCTGGAGAATATGTGCCACGAATACTAGCACCTGTGTGGCTATTACTGATCAATTCAGAGGTGAGTGTCTCTCCGTGCCTATGTCAGTTCCTTTAGCAGGAGATCTGGTGAAATCAGTATGAAATGTGCAGGGGCAATAATATATTTGTTCAAAAATCTGCATGCTCTAACTACTCAGGTCTTCTAAAAACTGTTCCAACATTTTCTGTAAGAGGAAAACAGAGGGAACTGTCAGGGCCACTTGAAAGCCCAGCGCAAGAGTAAACACCAACAGCTAACAACAAGTGCTAAAGAGTTCTTAAAAAATGAGATCAGGTAAAAACAGTGAAGTCATCTGAAAGTGTGGCTGAAGTGATAGGATTTGCCTCAGAATTGAACTGAGCTGCGTACAGGCATGGGGGAAATAGTGGAAGAAAGTCAGAACACAGGCTGGAGTTTTAACAGAGAGGACTTAGTATACAGCACAGCCCAATATCCTGCTTTACAAAAAATAAAAAAAATTCTCCAATGTTACATTTACTTTATTTCTACACTTTCAATCTTTGTGTATATTAAAAAGGCAGATGATTTGAAGAGCCATGTACCCATAAAGTAACTGCTTTCCAAGCCTCAAGTTGGCTTCGGGCATATCTATGCTGCAGTGAGGTGAGATGATGCATTACACACAGGCATAGCTAAGCTAACAGGAATTTAACAAATTTGCATTTGATGTCTGTATTACTATGCATTCATTGAAATCAGGTACCCAAACTAGCCAGATTGTAAGTAGCTCAGGTACGTATGTCTGCTGTTTGCAGACCTGCTAACTGCAGTGTGGCTATGCTGGAGGAGAGGAGCTTGGCTATATAGCTTAGCTTGTCTGTACCCTTGCAGCAAAGTTACACAAAGCAGCTACATGTAGTTACACATTTATTGGTTATTTAGCTCCTAGGTGTGGGGAAGTAATTGACAGGACAAAAAACCCGACCCAAAGGAATCTTTTGTTCCAAGAGTGGGTATCCTGTCTGGTTACATCCTACTGGATAGAGCCGTCTCCGGGTCTGGGGAGAGGCTCGGGTCTGCATTTGTAAGTCATTTGGGACACAGGCAGTGTCACTGTGCTTTTAGTACGTTGATGGTAGCAAAGGATGTGGTGTGGGAGAAACAGTCTCTTCAGTATTTTTATTCAGTTTTATGAAAAGCTTTTAGAAGTCCTTAAACCACTGGCTGTATTAATACCACGGAAGCAGAGAAGAACCACCCTAGGCAATGCACGTAAAACTGGTTTTCTCTATCTGCAGAACTCCTGCTTACAGAACACAGCTCTGCTTCTCTGCTCATTGCAGGAGTAGGCAAAGAGAGAAACTGTATTTTTAATCAAGGCTGCTTTTGTTTTTGCAGAATATCAATCAATTCAGGCTGTTCAGGCCACCATGATCCTATCTACTATTTTCTGTTGTGTGGCATTTCTGGTTTTCATTCTTCAACTCTTCCGTCTAAAACAAGGAGAAAGATTTGTGTTAACCTCTATTATCCAGCTCCTGTCATGTGAGTGATTTTTCAACACTTGTGACTTTAATAGTGTTTACATGAAAGTAGGAGAGGGAAGGGGAAAAAGGTTTCAAAAAGAATGAGCTGCATGAGAAATTTGTAGGGCTTTTGAGGTCACAGCTTATCCTTCATATTTGTTTAAACAGTGAACTGCTCCATTCTGTACTATTTAGGCAATTAAAATATGGATAACATCACTGCTCAGAATGGAGTAATTTAAACTTCGAAGGGAAGGAATCTGAGATTCTGAACTTCTTGAACAAATTAAGTAACTCCGTAATTGTTACAGGCAGGTATTCCCTTAATATTTTGTTAGTCTTTAAAATTGTCCAGATGTTTAGAATCACTTTGTGTTCTCTGCAAACGACATAAATACACAACAGCACTTCAAATTTAATCCATGCCAAAAAACCTGAAAATGTGCCCTGAAATGCTCCCAGTTTAGTTTGAGGATGGCAAATGAGTGCCTACAAGAAAAGGACATTGGTGGAAACAGCTGACAGAAGAGAGGCAGTGAATAGTTGTTACGCATCCTGATAATATTTGAAGATGCTAAACATTACTATTTTTTTCCTTCTCCAGGTCTGTGTGTTATGATTGCAGCTTCCATTTATACAGATAGGCACGAAGAACTACACAAGAGCAATGGTTACGGCACTGAAGTTTCTAAAGGCCAATACGGCTATTCCTTCGTCTTAGCCTGGATTGCATTTGCCTTTACTCTGATCAGTGGGGTTATGTACCTAGTATTAAGGAAGCGTAAATAAATGTCAGCGGCTAGTTATTTCTGTCTCTACAGTACAAAACCAAATTCCAGTAACCATTTTGTATATAATCATTTACATGGTTTTGTAGTAAAGGTATTGTTTCTCTAAAAATGTACTGTGTTCTTGATATGAAACAGAATTTAAAAAATGGCAGGTTTAATGGAATGTCTGGCACCTACAGGTCAGGGGTCTGAGCAGGACAGAGCCAAGTTGCTTCTTTTACATATTTCATCATCATAAATGGTTTTCCCTTTAGTAGACATTACAAATAAAGCCTGTGCAAATTAATTTGTAAGCAATATGCTAATTATGTTCCTGGACCAGATGTATCCCTTTGGAATGAGTTAAATACAGGGGGGGTGAAAAATTAGGCCCAGATCACAGTGAAAAAGCAAATATAAAAGCTCAAAGCTGCACTTGGCGCATCTGTTCTGGCAGAGGACTAGTGTTCTGCTGTTTATAATGTGCAGTAAGTGTCATCAAGCTTTTATTAAAACCACTTGCTTCGCGAAAGTAAAAACCTCCTTTTCGTAATCCAGCAAATGATTCTCTTGATTCTCTTTCACATTTAATTTAAGCATACAGAGCCTTTGGCGGGAGAATTTACTAGCAAATTCATTGTGCAACTTCAGACCGGAATAGTCTGAGCAGTGAGAAATACCCCACTTGAGTCCTAGATCCTTTTATTTTTATTTTCGCATTGTGCATAGACTTTCTGGAAGGAAGAAAAGGGAAAAAAAAAGCATTACCTTGCCTACATCTGCAAATTTCTAAGCAAATTGGTGATCAAGCAATGCCAAATCTAGGTTTTTACAGCCAAACTCAACATGTTTATTACACTGGGCTTTTATTTTATAAGGATTGATTTCATGGCTAATGTACCATGTACAAAAGTATTCCCTGAGTCTGCCAATTAGGAAATTGGCCTTTAAAAAATTGATTCTAAATTCCTTTGTAGATTTTACTTGAACTAAACACTCCTACTAAATAAATCAGAGTGAAATTACTATGCTTATGAATCCCAGGATAGTTTTTCAAGATAAAATGACTTGGTGATTTTTATTTTTCAATAGTTTTGTGAGAGAAATCGGTACTGTAATACCAGGCTTAACTGCTCAGCAGTCTAATACTGGCTTTGCCTGATGGTGATTTTGGAATTGGGAGATAAGTGTGGAGAATGAATGAAGTGGCTTTTTCTGGTTAGTCACAGCTTTGATGTTTAAAAATAGATTTGACCTTGTAAAAGCACTAACCATTTGTTTATTTCAGTATATTCACTACAGCTGGCCCAATACACAGGCAGTAAAAGAGTAAATAGGTTTTGAATGAGGTCTTACACTTAATGTAGAACAACTTCGTTATTACAAAGTAGCATCAATACTTACTGCATTATACATCAACTGATGGTCTGACCCATTCCTTCAGATAATTCATCCTTGGTTTCTCACAAAGAAAAAGTTCAGGTGCATAACTGGATATGAACTGACTCCAACATGAGTAATAGGTCGTATAGTTCCATCTCTGTTCCTTGAACAGCCTAAAATGCTTCGGCATGTACTACTTGTCTCTTGGGAGCAAAGAAAGCCCAACAAGACTGTCAAGAAATGACGTGCAAGCAGGACAACACATTAAAAGTAGTAATAGTAGTAAAAAACCCAAATCAGTCTGAGCAAAATGCATTCTCATCAGTCTACCATGATGCTGGTATTTTGTCAGGTGTTTTTTTCTCTTATTGGGAATGCCCTGAATTTCAAGAATTATTACCCTACTTTTTAAAAAAGGTGTTTCTATAGTTTGCTGAATACATTTCAGATTCAAAACCTGATTTTCGCTAGCAAGCAGAATCTGTCTTAAATAAGCAGATGCAGGTTTAAGGTTGAAGGTAGATAGACTATTAGAGCTAGTCTAGGCATTTTGCTAGTTTTATTCAAACATGAAATAGTAAGGGAAATTCTTAAGCAAATACGGATTGAAACATGTCTAGAAGACAGACCTGTAAAATTGCAAGTTAAGCTGTTATGCCACTGACTTGGAAGTGATGCTTCTTCAGTTTCTTGCCTTGATAACGCTCGGGTCATTTATAGATCAAATACTTAAAATCAAGATGTATATATACATGAACACACAGCTTAATTCCACAGTAAAAGCTCTGTCCCTTTAATTAGAAGTGAAAAGCATGCACACCATGGTGTACAAACAGCAGCGTATGCATGATGCCACATAGAACAGATGGCAATGTTCTGTATACCAAGAAAACAAATGCCGAATCAGTTTGAACTAGAGTTTTAACAGGACAAACATATTTTAGGATATTCTTTCTACCTGATATGCCTTTAAAATATACCATTTTCTATGCTCTTTATATTCTGAAACTGTACATGAAAATAAAACAAATTCTTGTACTGTAATAGCAAGCTCAATACATTTAGCAATCTGACCTTGTCTTTAAGCTTGGGATATATTTACACAATGTTGGATGAGAAGTAGTTGAGTATTTGTGTGAACAGGTAAAATTAAATTCTTCCTGCCTGTACTAGAACCACAAGCTGGTTATTTTTGTCCTTTATTGAAGACCTTCCAGGGTAAGCAGAGAAAATATTAGTATATTGAAGGTTTTAAGTGTATGGTGTCAAAAGAATAGCTACTGAGTAATGCAAGATCCACAGATGCTCTGATAAGTAGTTTACTTGTAAGGGGATTTTTTTCATCATTTGCAGAAACAGCTTGGTATTTAAGATGAGGTTGAGTGCCTTGACCATGTGCGAAAATAGTGTTAGAAACAGGCCAGTTACATCAGTATCTGCTCTGGTCCAAGCTTCAGGTTTGCATTGAGATGATAACAACACAGATTGGTTTGTACAGATTGATCCAAAACACCGCCCCCCCAACTCCCCAGAAACAATTTCCCAAACCCCACAAAATTTCTGCCTTCTAATCATAGTGAACAAAAGGGAAAAGTCCAAGCTATTAAAATATTCACTAGCAGCTGTGAATCTACCTTGACATTTTTTACACGGCAAGTAAGCATCTGAAAGGAAGTACAGGAAACAAGCTTGGAAAACAAATCTAGAATATTTATGTCAATATACTTTTTAAAAAAATATGCATTTTTTTTAATGTGTGCCATCCAGGACAAGAGAAAATGAAGTTCTGCACTACTTTGCTATGAGATACCTTTAAAAAAAACAAACCAATGCTGTAGGTGATAGGAACTGTGCTGCTTGGGCATTAACTATTTTATTACCCCAGCTACATCAACAGTTAATTTTCCATGGTTCTTAATGGCTTCAAAATAATGGAGGGACTACAGCAGTGTTGTCTTGAGCATTGTGGAAGCTTGCGCCATTTAGCTAAACAAACAAAAGAATCCTTCCTATAATTTCTAAAAATAGGAGTAAGATAAGCCGCTACCTTTCCAAACACTGAAGGGAGCCAAGTTCCCTAAAATCATGGATCATCAATGCCACTGAAACAAAGAAAATAATGAAGCTTAAAATTTTATTATATTTTTCATGGGAGTAATAATCCCCTTTGAAGTAGTAAGATGAAAGTGTAGAAGTAAATCAGTTTTAAAAACCAGACTTAGTTTTCAAGGATGTAGAAACAAGCTTACAGAATTAATGGAATAAAGTTCATAACAGACTGTAACAAGTAGGAAACAAGGAAATTAATACTGTCTGCAGTACAAATAATGCTTTGACTCAGAACTCACTGCAAGTAACAACATAGTACTTAATAGTGGAACAATAGTAGACCACTTGATAAGGTAGTCTGGGACTCCTAAAGAGTTTTTTAAGGAGTTACAGATTGTATATCACAAAATGGTCTGTAACGTCCACATATATCTTTCCATTGAATGACAAAGTAGTACTTCTTTGGGATGATAACCTGTGATAAACAGCAAGCCACTGAAAGCGGCAAAGCCCTTACTTTGCCTATTTTCTTTCAATGTGATGCAGAATTGTTACTGAGGTTTTCATGGAACAGATAAAAGTCATAACTGTGTAGGGAAGCACATTTAGGATTAATTTCTGTAAGGGTCCGTGACTGTGCAAGCACCTCTGGACATAAGCCACTTTTACTTTCAGGATTCTGAGGAGGATCTCTGAATTCTTCAGCAAACTCTGGACAAAGAGGGATCCTTGGCAGTGGAGGAAGATGTGGAAATTGCTTGAAAGTCTAGGCACCGAGACAAAACCAGTTGTTATTTAAACAACAATAACAAATAAGCCAGTTACACTACTTTTTATTCATACTAAGCAAGCTTCATGTAAATACATAAATTTCTGAATTGTTACTGTCCGTATAGTTTCCAGACTAACAGAAGTGTCACAGATTACCTGATGTTCACGTAGTAGTAGTCAGCACGTTGCTGGCATTTGGTTTCTATCTGTCCAGTAAGTTTCCCCAAAGTAGAAGACACTCCTTACATGCTAGTAATAACAACTTAGGACAACAACTTGCATGCTATCAAAAGGAGTGCTGAAGAGGTTACCAGTACATCTAGAGGAGTATTTGCTTACTTTGGATCATTACTGCACTAACTGAATTTCGGGGGGGG
>JAVJGG010000061.1:7442173-7458465 GCA_035590195.1 Aviceda cuculoides | reverse complement strand
GTTTTTTTTCCTTAATAAATTTAGCCAAAAAGACACATAACCTGTGCATGTACTTAGTTTTAAAACAGGTGTACATTGCACAGATGAGTAAAATTGCAGATGCCTTCATGAAATTCAACTGCTATAATAAATTTCAACAGATATGAAACAATCCTGATGATATCTGAACTATATCATGTGGTGCAGATTTTGTCTATTTTACTGCTGCTTCTTGAAGAAGAAAGCTCATGTCCTATTCCTCTCTAAAACAAACCAAAAAAGTGAAACTATTTCTGAAAAAGTCAGTTGTGTTTGTTGCTGTCATAAATGCTAAAGTTCAGAAAACTTCATTAAACCAAATATGCACACACTGCTATAAAAGAAAGGGTAGGAATACAACACATGAACTGCTGCACAGACTCAACCTTCTTAATATATTACCAGCAAGAAATAAAAAAGGTGCCATATTCTCTTTTTCTTGAGAGGGTGGTTTTTTATATTACTTTAGCTATTTTTATTTACTTCCTAGTAAAATATTTTCAGCAGAAAAATCTTTCTTATGCTTAAAGTATCTGTACTGAAGAATTAAAATGTTTTGGAACCTAAAAGTTCATAGGGTAAAAGTTTAAAACTGTTAGCAAATAATATTTCACACATTTTTAGGCATGACAAATGTGGAGGGGGAGGGAGGGAAAGGAAGGAAAAAGGCTAAGTAGAGGAAAAAAAGAAGATAAAGGGGAAAGGACAACTGGAACAGGTTTTGGGGTTAGGAGTTTTTGTGTGTTTATTTCTACAGATGGTATCTCCTGGCATTACTTAGTTGCTTACTTGTAAAGAAAATGTTTTTTCTTCCAATATTGTTGCAACAGAGCCTCCTCGTGGCGAAAGAGAAGTTTACTCCTTCAAAGCCCAACTGTTTCAACACTGTTCCTTTCCCATTTGAAAAGGTCTTTTAAAAAGTCTAACTTTCCATCAAGCTCTAAACCATCTTGCAATATGCAAATCCACAGTTTAAAAATTATTACCGTACAAAATTTGAGTAAAAGGAATACCTCATTTGATGTTTCTTCTCTCAGCTTTAGGAAGCCTTAATTGAGGCACACTGGCTTTGAATTGTTTGTTCGATAAATATTTCTGATCTTTTTCCGTTCTGCCTGCAAACAAGATGGAAGCTTTAAATATTATTTTTCTACCTATCAAAAGACAGCTTTGTTAAAATACTTACTTCATATATAAATGATTTTTTTCTACGTGCTGTGGGTTTTTCCCTGTTGTGAGACATGTGAATTTCAGGCTAAGACTCTCACCTTTCCAGAACAATCCACCAAGTAAGAATTTCTTGAAACTGGAAGACTGCTTCAGTTTAGTCCAGTTAGATTATCATTAAGTGAAATTTGAACAGAATGAGTGCATCTTGAATCTTTGTAACCACTGATTTTCATCTTTCAGTCATATAGACACTAAAAGTATATTAATTCATCCCACACAGAATTAGGAGCAAGTTTCCTCCACTGACAAAAAAGCTTTCAAATTTCTCTCAACGCTATATACCTGTTACCAAAACCGTGAAACCAACTGAATGGCACAATACCAGTGGGGCAGTTTATAAAGATTATAATAAATTTCAAGTAGTACAGTAATTATCAAATGGATTTAGTAACACTTTTATTAAAAATCAGATTTTTCACATTACTGGATTTAAAAATTATTCTAATAAGATTTGTGACCAGTAATGATTACAAAGAATAAGGACTCAATTTTAAGATTAGCATAAAACACAGAACCATGAAAACCTAGGCCTAGCTTTACCAGAAGTACTTATTTGATACACGTTCAGAGCAAGAATGAGAACCTAGCTAAGTACCTGCAAACAGTGTAGAGGAAGATGCCAAACTTTCTCTTTTTCCCTTGCATTTAGGTACAATGTAGACTACTGGAGCTAAGGAGTGTTTAAACAATTTTTTTTTAATGTCAGTCTACTATTGTACAACAGAAGTTCTTCTGACATGCTTGCAAAGAAGCGTAGTTATAGAGATTGCAACTATTTCGTCTTAATCCTAAAGCCGTTCTTAATCTATGTAATTATTAGGGGTCTAGACATCACAACCCATACATCTGCCATTCCTAAAATGGCTTAGGATCCTCCCACCTTGGTTTGCACTTGTCCTTCAAGTGTTTTCCAATTCAGTTTGATCAGTAAAAGCACCCTGTAAATGTTGTAAAAACCACATGAAATATCGAGGGAATTCTTATAATTATCATCCGATTTCATCATTACTGATCTGTTTCTTTAAATTGTCTGTCCCTGACAACAATTAAAATGCATAATCATCTTCAAGGAGGAAAGCTCATAGACAGAACTTCTAATTTACGCCATCTCCAAAGGTAAAACAAACAAAACAAAGGCAAATCAAAATAGGGACACAGTGATTATTTATGTGAAATTCATTGAGCAAAAATCAAATTTAGAACTTCTCTGACATGCCTGACAAAGACTGTGGTTTTACATGAATCCAAAAGGTCCACCTAATACATGCTTTTGTAACCTTTTAACAGCATCTTCTTTTTCATAAAGTATAATTTAACTTTATCCTTTTGTAGCAATCAGTGTAAGAAAACTCAATGCTGGACCATACAGAAGGCAAAGGTGATACTTCATTTATAATTTTCCTACAAAAGCTGACTCTGCCCACTCACACTCAGGTAAACACAACCACTGACATAGGAATCCAAATAGTCCAGTCAGTATTACTTGTGCACAACAACAGAGGATGAGGGAACAGCAGCGATCGTGTCCTCAGTGTAGCTCCTGGGATCCTTTTGCTGGTAACGGTGAACTGGTCTTTTATAGCCCTTTAAAAATGGAAAGTTAATGTCACCTTTTGCTTCTGTACCTTATTTCACTCTTTGTGAGTCTTCAAAAGTACCCTGCAGAGTCAGATACTGTTCCCCCTTTTCTAGGTTTCCTATGGCTCTCCTTGTTCTTTGTCTTCCTGTCATCTTATCTTATGGCTTCAGTTTGTTCTTTGTCTTCTTGCTATCTGGTCACTGAATGAAACTGCACACATAAATGCATACGCAGAGGTAGTGGTCCATGAAATGTTAAGCTCTGCTAACAACCCATGCTATCTTTTGACCTTTTCTGTTTCTTTCTTTCTCTTGCCCTTTCTTCTGGTACTTCTGCATGCACAAATTTCCATTCAAGTTTCTTTCATACCAATCTTAATACTTCTATTGCAAAATTCTATAATCTGATTCTCCCAAACCTCTAGAATCCCACCTCTTACCTCAGCATGAACCTCTGAGGAACTAAGAAGGCAGTGCCTCATTTTAGTATGACTAAGACACATCGGGACAGCTCCGACCATCCTGAGAACAAGTCTCCACTTTGCTAGATGAAGGAGTCCCTTTTGTTTGTATTCAACACTATCCTTTACAAGCACATGCTGTGACTAGCTTTATTACCAAGCAGTTAACAAGACTGTTCAGCGTGACGGCTTGTTTCAGTGACAAATTATAAACTGATAACTTTTCGTTGTAGGAGTAGGGGTTGTGACAGCAATCAACAGAATTTGTAGTCAATAAACACATGTCCCTTATTAGAAGAGAAATTCTTTAAATACTGCTTTTGATTGCCAAAACCAATTTGCTGTTATGGAGATATGCATAAGCAGCTGCTATTGGCAAGAGTGTTTTTCTTTTGAGAACTTGTGGTGGGTTAACCTTGGCTGGCTTTCAGGTACCTACCAAGATGCTCTCTCACTCCCCCTCATCAGCAAGATGGGGAGAAAAGTTGAAAAAGCTTGTGGGTCAAGATAAGGACAGCGAGATTACTCACCAGTTACCATCATGGGCAAACCAGACTTGACTTGGGGAAGATTAATTTAACTTATTGCCAATTAAAAATAGAGTAGGATAGTGAGAAATAAAAACAAAAGTAAAACCACCTTCCCCCTACCCTCCCTTTTTCCCCAGGCTCAACTGCACTCCTGACTCTTCTACCTCCTCTCCCCTGCTGAGCGGCACAGGGGTATGGTGACTGGGGGCTCTGCCCACTCCATAACGCTTCATCCTTGCTGGTCCTTCCTCCTCATGCTGTTCCCCTGCTCCAGCACGGGGTCTCTCCCACGGCATACATTCCTTCACAAACTACTCCAGCATGGGTCCTCTCCACACACAGTCCATGAGGAGCAGATTGCTCCAGTGTGGGTCCCCCACGGGCCACAGGTCCCACCAGGAAACCTGCTCCTGCGTGGGCTCCTCTCCATGGGCCACAGCTCCTGCCAAGGAGCCTGCCCCAAGTGTGGGTTCTCCATGGGGTACAGCTTCCTTCAGGGCATGTCTACCAGCCCCAGGGTGGGGTCCTCCTCAGGCTGCAGTGTGGAGATCTGCTGCACCGCGGACCTCCATGGACTGCAGGCGGACAACTTGCTTCACCATGCTCGTCTTCACAGGCTGCAGGGGAATCTCTGCTCCGGCGCCTGGAGCACCTCCTCCCCCTCCTTCTGCACTGACCTTGGTGTCTGCAGGGCTGTTTCTCTCACATTTTCCTCACTCCTCCCTCTCACAGCTGCTGTGCAGCATTTTTTACCCTTTCTTAAATATTTTATCACAGAGGTGCCACCAGATTACTGATTAGCTCAGCTTTGGCCAGAGGAAGGTTCATTTTGAAGGTGGCTAGAAATGGCTCTGTGCAACATGATCCAACTGATGCATCTGATCCAACTCCTGATCCCTTCTCACAGAAGCACCCCTGCAGCCCCTCACTACCAAAATCTTGACAGGTAAACCCAATACAGCAATAAATACAGTTTTACGATTCCACAGAATTATCTTCTCCTTGAAGTTACCTAAATTAAGTCACATAGTCACACCTCAGGCATTAAGTTTAGGCAGATGCTGAAAAGTAAATTAAAATATTTTTCTCTTTTGTCTTGGCTACAATTGTGGGTTTCTTCTGTTAGATTGATCACTTTGAGTTTTCTTTCCTTCATTTCAATCTGATAAAACAATACAGAATCTCACTGGAAGGCTTCTCTTTATCAAGTATCTCCAAGACTACTTAAGAATTAGCAGAATGGAACACTATCTGTTAGCTTAGATTTCTTACAACAAAAGAAAATTCTTGTAAAAATGAAAAGTTATAGAGCCAGGCATAGTATATATATCCAGAAATTCAAGCGAGTAAAAGCAGTACTTGATGGTTCACAAAACCATTTAGAACGTCATCTAACTGTTTGAGGACACCTTCTAGTACAACCAGACCTAGTACCAGATACACCAAAAATATTTTTTTCTTTGATATTCTTATGGGAAATAGTTACTTAATTGATCAACTTAAACCATTAAACACCATGTTTTTGTAGCAGTTGTTACACATATTTAGACCAACAAAGTTTTGACTACTCCCCCCTCCCACTGAAAAAAAAAACCCCACATTTTTTCCCATTGACTGAGCTGCTGTCACTAATGTAGTTGCACTCAATTAATACACTGGGAAGAAAGAGGTTATGAAAAACACTTCAGTCCCATCGTGATCTCTAGATTTCTCTGAGGATGCATAGATTAGCATGATAAAAGACATGCACCTCAGGACTTGGATTTTTGCAATTATCTATGATTATTTTCCCCAAGTAATCAAAAAACTTCAGAGGTGGACTACTCAGAAACAAAACTGCTCAAAAAGCATTCTGAACACAGACGAACAACAAATGTGTCCTTTCAAATGGGAAAGCATTAGCTTAGCTTGGTTTTGTTTAAGGGATCAAAAAGCAAGCTTGACTAAGCTGTCAATGCTGGGAGAGACAGACCTATTTTTTTTTCTTTAAACATTCACCTTCTATCCAAAATGAAGAATAAAGCAAGCTGAATAAGTGCTTACAAAACTAACACAGTTCAAGATTCACTATCATCTCTTCCCCTCTCAGCTGCTCAACTTTTTGTGCCCTGCAACCTAATTGCTTCTGCAGCTTTCCATGCAATACAGTCATCCAGGAGACAAGGTCTCCATTTCCAAGAGGAAAAGCAGCATGACATTTCATCATCACTTTTCACATCGGTCTTTTCCCTGTAAGTTCACCTTTAAGAAGGTGATAGAACTGTAATAAAAACAAGAGGTATGACAGCCCACATACCTACATTGTGTGTTCTTATGCTTGCCCCAAATTGAAGCACCTATAATAGTAAGTCAAAATCCAGGATATTGAAGCAGTCTATGTACTATCAACAACAATTGGTTTTATTTGAAGAAAACATGAAAAATAGCCTTAGTTTATTTTTTACCTGACCTGTTGCTGATGTTTCTGCTTGTGTAGACATTTGGTTATTTGGAATAGCTGTAACACAATTTTCACATAAGTTTAAAAACATGTAAATGTGTTTTATCTAAAAGTCTTCATTTACACTGTGATGAGAATACTTTTTAATCCTTGCCAGAGCAGCAGAGTATTACCAATCTCCTCTCCCAAAACACATGGGACAATAGTCTTATGGAAATGACAGACTCACCAAGAATGCTCAGTATTGCCTCTGTCTAAGAAGCAACTATCTAGAAAGTCAACTAAACCTGCCCAGAGTTGTCTTTGAGGGGCTTTAAATATCAAAGACGCCCCTGTAAGGAAGCAGTGTGAGAAAGTGTGTGTTCTGAGATGCTGTTCAAGATTTTGTGGGCCAGTGTTTCTCCAGAAGTTTCTTCCCCAGTAAATTAGTCCAATTGCAATTAAGAAAATACGTGGGTAGAGAGGACAGCCAGCCTACTGTGTATTACTCTTGATTAAAGGGCGATACTTATTTCCTTTAAGCAGCAACTGCTATCAGAATGAGGAAAGAGCTGCTCAGAACACTCCCTTTGTCACTGCGTTATTTGTATGACAGAGTCAAGCTTGGTAAAAAAAATGCAGTGTTTCTACCATTTCAAAATAACTATTAAGTTACAATAATTTGATTTAAAAAAAATTAAATTCATCCTCTCCTCTTTCTACGCTATTCCCTGAAAAGAATGTTGTAATAATAAAACAGTGGGTTGGATGTATAAAAGTTTTAATTAGTGCACCTCATACTAGACTTTTAATTGTTTTAATTTAAACATTTTAAAAATAATGCAAGTCTACAGATAGACATCTTGATAAAGTGAAAGCATGCTCATGTTTCAATTAAAAAAAAAACAAACACAAAAATCTGGCACATCTATAAGCATTTCTGAATCACAAATGGATTTTAATGACATTTTAAAAAAGAAAAGACATGAGTATTTGGCGATATTCTACATGTACTTTGTATACTCTGTAGTAAATTCATTAGCATGCATTCAACATTAAATTTCAATACCTGAATTATTTGAAGTTGCTGAATTTTGGTGTTCCATGGAGACCCATATGACTTCATCAGAACTGATAAAACAAAAAATAGATAATTCTTGTTTGGAGATATAGAAGAATTAATTATTTTCCAAAAAAAGCATTAAAAATAGCTACAAAAATACATCAACCATTCAAAGTTGCATTCATTGATTAACACATAATTAAAACAACAAAATAATGGCACAGTAAACAAACTTTAATAAAACAATAAATTATGGCACTGAGAAAAAGTTTTAAATCCATTCAACTTACTAACTTGTGCATTGCTACATTTTACTGTTTAACAGTGGAATATGCTATCCATCAGGAACATTCATATTCTAGGTATCTTTTACAGAAATAAACCCTGTTTGCTTCCATCTTAGTAAAACAACAAAATTACTCTGTTTGCTTTATGAAAACACAGGCATACATTAATTGTACTACATTTCTGTGCTCTCTAAACCATCAATTATTCACATTACCCAAAACCCGGCAATTTCATGATCTCGGACTGCATAACAAATGGCACTACTGAGGTACATTTTGAGATCTACTGAAGCAGATTTTGTTGCCTCAGAACCAGGGTCACTTAATAGTCAAAAATATCAATAGATGCCACTAGGTATACTGAAATGTATACATGCTAATAGGGCGATTTTTATAGTGTGGATGGTAAATTAATTCCTGCAGACTTTATGTATGTATTAATGGCTAAGCTAACCCAGTTGATCTGAGGTATAAAACATCTGTCTAAGATTACAGGGACTAGAAACATGAAGCATAATTGTACTCGGAGAAAAAGGTAAGATCAACTAAGGGGACATTTGTTTGCCATTTGCACTGCAAATTTCCACTGTATTTGGGGTACACTTGTCTAGGCTTTCCTGACGCCAGCCATCAGGATATTGTGTAAGTAGAGGAAATTTTAAGGACCCAGGATGCATTAGATCTACTGCATCTGTTTTGATCAAAAGAGCAGCAATTTAACACAGTAGACTCACTGTAGAAGATTTCCCCAAAAGAAACAAGGGAATCCTAGCCACATTTCGTGATAGTTGCAACCATACAAATGCCAGCCCTTATCATCTTTCCTCTGGATATCCTGTTGTTAAGGGTTATGATTAAGAAACATATATCCAAACTACTCGAGCTGTGTCAAATTAGCGTTTTGGATCTTATTCATATTCAATTATAAACCAACAAATTTTCTTTGCTGATATCATTTTTGCCATAAGCAAAGATTAATTTGGATATTCAGAAAGTAAAAACCAAATTAATACATTTTTCTGTAAAATAAAAGAAAACAAACCCACAACTTGAAGTAAACATACTGGAAAATAATGCTGATTACTACCTTCCAGAGCAAGCTAAGAAGTCTTGTGCATGCTTTCAGCAATGTAAATTTGACTTCACAACAAAACCCAAAGGCTGAAGAAAGAAACCTGGTGTCAGCCATGCAAATGTCAGCCATGCGTGGTCCTGTGCTAAAAGGAAATTCACCCAGTACCTGGACATACAGACCATACTGTTATATTTCCCCAGTCCCAGATCACTCAGTTGCATATTCATAGATCATTACTTTTGCAAACAGCAGACAAATAATTGGTAGGTTATATGCAATAATACATACAATCCCTTTTATTCATGGTTCCTGCTAAACCTCTTACATGCCTGTCAATCATTATGAGGGAGACCCATGAACAGGGCACAGGGGCTGCAAACACTCAGAAAAACTTTAAACTACCATGAGAAGGGAGCACTAAATCAAAAATTGCGGGTGGACTGTAATCATAAATAAGATTCCATACTATTCCAGTTACACGGAATGCAGTGGATTTATTGCCAGATTAAATAAAGCAACAAAACAACATCATGTAGCAGGTAAGTGGCCTCTTCACAAGCTTGAAAGCCAGATTCCAGCTAAACAACAAGGATTCTTGCAACTTGCACAGTAAGTTTCAGTACCCGCCTGGCTTGTGCACTTAAAAAATTTTGTTCCATTTCTGATTTGGAACAAAAAAATATTTGATAAATGGTAGCAAAATCCAGACACAGAAAAATCTGAGTAGAACTGATTTCTGTTTGCTTACAAAATTTCCTCAGGAAAGAAGTTCTGTGATAACCTGTCTCTTATTTTTTACAGTATTAATAATGTCTTTGTTTTACATTGTCTTGCAGATATTTACTTACAGGATCACAGCAACAGTAACCAAGGGTCTGATCAAATCTCCCTCGGTACAACAGAATAAGTGGAAATATAAGAAAAAGAAGGCAATACATAAAATATCTGTTTAAGGAAATAAAAATGAGTCTATGCACAAGAAATAATTTTTTTTCTCTAAACCCAATTATTTTGGTTTTGTCTATATAGAGGCCAAAGTAAGTTACTATTTTCCTACCAGTCAGTACAGAAAAATCTCACTGGATAATACAGAAGAAGAGAAATAAAAGGTGGACATTTGGTCTCCAACCTTTCAACTGCTTCCTCCATACAGGAGGAAGACCCTACAAGTGGTGGAAGAGAAGTATTGCTCTAGAGGTGACACTGAAATATGCAACCAGTGCCAGAGGATGGGTGCAAACCTCAGTCTCAAGACAGAAATAAATGCAACCTCTTTGCTAGCTCTGTGAGGGAGCATCTGAATATTTCTTCTTTTTTTGCCTGCACATGTTCGTGGCTTCAGCCTGAGGACTTGGGGTGAGCTTTTGCAGGTTGCACACAACATACGTACGTGTGAAAAGTATTGTAACTGGTGAAACGCTGGCAGGAACATCAAATTAAAATACTTTAGGGAATTATTTATAAAAGAAAACATTGTTTAGAATTCCATTTAATGTTATTTACTGTATACTGACTTAAAATTTCATAATAAATAAAATTATTTCTCTGGAATCTGGATTTCTCTCATTCTAGAAGTGTCCTAATAATGGAAATAGGATTTGTGATGTTCTTATTTTTTTACATTTTCTAGTAAGAATTTACCTGGAAGATTTTTTTCTTCCACAAACACTAAAATACCTTTACAGAGGTTTGGTTTTGGTTTTTTTTTTTTGCCTGTCATTCAGCAAGAAATCAGTGCCCTAACAGACCTTGAAGTGCTTTAAGAATTGATCATCTAGTTTCAGCTGCAATGGATAAGCTGAAGATAGCAGCAATAACACTGGACACCTAACGACAATTGAGTTTGAATCCAACTATTAGAATTTAACTGCCAATAAAAAAGTTGAGAGAAGGAATAAATTTTCTCATAAATGCTTTAATGCAATACAAGGACACTAACTACATTTTACTATTCAACTCTAGATACACACCTTACATATTCTGAAACATGTGCTGAAGTAGAACCAGTGCAAGGCGATAGCAAAAGTGTATTTGAGGACCTCGTTGGTATATTTATATCAGGACAGAAAGCAGAGGGTCCAGAGCTTAGTACTGTATTTTGATAGTCTGCACTTGGAACCATTGTCTGGCAAAGGATGAAAAGAATACTGCATTGTCATAAAACCTACAGTATAAACATGGTCATATTTTCAAAAAGTGCTAAAGTAATCAAGGTGTACTTAAACCCAACAACAAAAGAAAATCACATTAAATACACAGTAATAACAAAACACTTTTTTTTTTCTTGAAGCGTAACTTGTTTTTAAAAACCCCAAACATTTATTTAAATTTTGAGGCTTGTAAGCATCTTACTTGACCTTACCCTGGTTTATGCTTTGTTTAAAGTTTTTGGGAAAAGGCCAAGAAGATATGAAACTAATTTTGTAAATCACATGAAAGCCTTTAACAAAAAGACAAGATTGCATATTTGTCACATGCAATTCTTTTATACTTGTAGATGTGAAAGTGCAAAAAGACTTAGACTCCAAAGACTTCTTTTAAATAAACATATTTCTGTAAAAGTAAGTGAGATTTCTTCATGAAATATACAGTCATCATGAAACAGGAGGCTGAGAGTTCACAGAACTCCTTCTCCCATACGAGTAACTAAAAGAATTTCAGCAGAACAAAATACAATCATGCTAAGGACATGAGAAACTCCTGTTCTTCATAAGAATCAAATGTCAACATCCCCCCCGAAAAAAAACCCTGTAATCTTCTCATTTTAGTACTAATATGTCAATACCTCCCATGAAAAATGCTCACGTATTAATAGCTATGTTACTAACATTTTCATTTACTCTATCATATTTCAATTTCATTGCTTAAAGAAGTGGCTTTTGACTTGCAGTTCATGGCCCCTATGCACCTGGTGGACTAAGTGGCTGATGAATGGTAACTCAAAAGAGGCAAGTATGCTGTAAGAAGCTTTAACTTTGTAATGAAGAGCTCTGACCCTTCACTGGAAAAATTCCAATGGCTCTCCAACAGGACAGCATCAAGGCAAAAGCTGTCAACACATGTCGTGTTTACGCCCTGTTTTGAGTTTGTTTAATCACGATGACTGAAAAGAACTATGTTGTAGTCCAAAACTGAAAACAAATTCTCAAAAGATCAACCAGTTTCAGAGCTCTATGTAGATTTTTTCTGTTCTTAATGCAAGCAACAGCAACGCAGCTGTCAAAGTCACCAGGTTTCAGTGTAAACATCCACAGTCATCTATTAGTTTACAACTAGGCATTAATGCCTATATTAGCTTATGCATCTGCATCATACCTGATGAACAGCCATTTTTGAGAACACTTCCTCCTGAAATGCTACCGCAGCATTAATGTGTCTCTCAAGTTTTGATACTTTCTTCTGCAACAGAAAAGAAACAGCATGGGTTAAGAAACACTTAAGAGTTTACTTGAAATAAGGAAGCTATACATTATTATCTTATGAAGAGTAGACAGTGAAAAAAATTGCAGTGAACAAAGGCTAAAAATGGAACTATTTTTAACTTATTTTTATGTCACACAAGATGGAAAGATTGCGTATTTTTGGAGTCTTTGTCTAAGGGAGCATAATAGTCATACGTGATACACATGCAAAATACAGTTACGCAAAGAAACTTACTAGCAATGTTCTAGCTATTTCTTCGTGTGTTTTTTTGCATTGTGCTTGTTTAACTCTTCTATTTAAACTTTCTAGTTTTTGATTAAAGTCATTATTTAAAATATCCATCTGCTCACCAATCATAAGTTTGATCTACAATAAAGAAAAGCTGTGTTTCAAATCTAAAAATCTAAAAGCATTTAAAAGATTATACAAACACAGTGCTAAACTTACAATTTAGCTAAGTTTCAGGAAAGTAGAGTTATTTTCTTTCTATTCTTTACATGGAATTTCTGGCAGGTACAAAACATAGAATTTTGTACCTTGGCACTCTCCATTGGATTTAACTCACTTTGCATAAAGGAGGTGTCAAAACATACCTACCTTCTAAAACTTAAAGAGGTAAAATTAGTATGTTTATATTAATCACTACCAGCACACTAGTATAGCTTTAAACATTTTTTTAAAATGTTTATTATTTCTCTAAGTACAAAATTTAAGATTTTACTTTTGACAGGACTGATGATCAAAAACTGCTCAGAGGCAAGATCTCTGCTTTCAAGCAGAGAGTACTCATGAGCAAGTGAAGCTTCTTATCCTGAGAAATAAAACTATTCTTAATGACTATAAACATGAATATTTAAATTTTAAATAAATTACAATTATTCCTATTAAAATTATTTGTTGATTTTACACATCAGGACAAGTCTCCTTGATACCAACTACAAGGAAAAAAGGTCTGCATAAGCAGGACTGAGAGTATATCTTAACGTCAGGAAAACAAAGATTTTGTAGTCAAGTAATGGATTTCCTAGGGAAAAAAAAAATCCATTAACAAACATAGAAATTTCTGATGATTATTTGCTACATGGAGTACTTGTTTTCAGCCTCTGTGATAAAAAGAAATTGGTAAACTAATTCCTTTAATTCAAGGATTTTACTGAATTGCTTCTGCTTTCTTGCAACAATACAATAGTTCTCTCTTCTTTACAAAACAGCAAAGAAACTGCTTAGCGTCTTTAATTCTTTTAATTAAAATATTTATTTCCTATTATACCTGGTAATTGCTAAAATGTTGAGGGTTTTACAATACTCTCAATCTTCATGGCTTGAACAAAGCATTGTCTTGGGTCCTAGCTTGAAAGAGAAATCTCTGCTCCAAGACAGATGCTAATGAACAGTGGATACTCACATGCTACAACACTGCTAAATATGAAAGATACTTATGTTGACGACACTCGTAAGACCAGATTTGTCACTCTTGATAGTCATTCACTGCAGCCATAAGTTAAGAACTAACTATAGTTTTCCTATACAGCCTTCTTTGTCCCTCTTTTCCCTCCTTCAGATATCCTCCTACATTTGTCAGTCTTTCCTCTTCAGTTCCAATGCAGACAGGAGAAAGCTTTGTACTAGTAGAAATTGCTGTCAAGTGAAGGACTAAGTATGTCTTAAATTGCCCTTCTCCCAAGGACTTCTGGCATCTAATCAATGAATTCAGTACCACCCACATTCTCTCCTGTGTGTACAAATACTTCTTTCCAATCCTGCTGATTGCCGGAACTTCTCATTTTTCACCCAAGTCTGGCTCTTCATCCCTTCCTACTAGCACCAAACATTACCTAAGTTCTCTGTCCACAGCCCCTCAGTACTCTCCTCCCACCTTTTTACCCAGAAGTACCTCTGCGTCATCAGGGACTACTGGAATCTCAGGGGTAACACAATTTGGGATTCACCAGACTGAAAGTTCAATTTCATTTTTGTGGAAAAAAGTGCTCGAATTCAAATGCTTCAGTGACATACTGCAGTCATAACAATGCTCTAAGCAATATAACATAGTTGAACTATTGGAGTTAAAGTCACACGTAATTTTTTTCTATGTGACAATACGTTTCATGAAAATCCCCAGAAAATAATAAAACCATGTTTCCCAATGAACACAGTGGGAGTATTACAGCAGTTTCAAGATAGTTGATCAGTATTTAATTGTTAGTTCTTTGACTTAGAAATTTTTTCAGGACCAACTGAATATAAGTGGCAGTTTTCCCCTTAACTGAAGCTGCATAAAGGGTTCAGAGTTCTCCAATCCATCTTAGACACTATGCTCCTTATTCTAGGTCTCAAACAATAGCAGCTGATAAAGAAATATTCCCTTAAAGTGGAAAGGAACTAAAGGAGAATTTTCAGATATTCTCCACAAATGGAAAAGGAAATAATTATCTCTCTGAGCAATTCCTCCTGTTTCTGTCTTCTGGAAGGACCGTAAATCCATATTGTCCAAAGCAAATTATCAAATGCAGGAACACACTTGCAGTCTGACACACTTTCAAAAAGTTATAATCAGATCCACTCACAAAGCAGGTGTTACTTCACCTAAAACATGCCAGAATTTGATGCATTCATATGTAAATTTTGTCTTACGTAGCAATAAAAATATTTTAAATTTTGGATAAGCAGAGAACACATTCAAAACAACTCCAGTATTTTCTCCCCTCCAAACACCCATTTGTAATCTCCCTAGAGACAAGTTACCAATGTTGCTAATCTAAATCATCATTCCTCCCCACAAATATACCTTATGTTATAAACAGACTAATCCTATCTGTTTTAAAACACATATACAACAATTCAAACATTCAAATGACCGCAGGTTACCTTTCCCGAAAGACTTTCTTCCTTTTTTGACATTGTACAAATACTCTTTTTCTTTATTTCATCAGAAATCTTAATATGTTTATACTTGGTATTTTCTTTGCTCACTGAGCTTACCCTCTGCCTTTGAGTGCTCCCTGAGGAAAAAAAAAAACAAGAAACCACCATCAACTATCCAACTTCTTTCTACATTACAATATAAATAATTGCAGCTGAGGGCAGTAGAGGGAGGAGTTGTATCATTCAAGTCACTGATGTTCCTCCTTATGCTGCAGCCATTTGATCTTGAAATAGAGTTGGGACATAGTATTTTGTGCAAAAAGAAACAGAACCCAAAACCTGAGGCAAAAGCATGGAGAGAGGGAAGAGGGGGACAGAAACAAGATCGGTTTGCTGCTATTAATTTTCTTGCTACTAAACTTTATTAGAGGTACTTATTGAGAGCTATTTTACTCTCTTCCTTTTTTTTTTCCAGTGACAACAACATGATCTCTACCTCGAGACAAGCAAATAAAAGAAGACAATGCTGCTTCTGCTGAAATAACACTGAGATACACCTGAAGGCTTTTCCTACACTATTCTGGGCTAGCGCATCTCATCTCTCTTCTACCTAAGAGCTTTTTGACATATCATAGAAAGCCCCTTCCCGGGATTAGGGATTTTTTAAGTGTTATCAGCTGAGAAGCCAGTCTCAGAGGCATGTCAGAACCATCATCATTTTAGAAACACTCTTTCTTACTACCAGCGAATGAAATGGCTCTCCTCCTACTCCTCTTTTTATTAAAATGACATAGAACAAATTATTCTCTAGGGGTTTTAATGAGGTAATACTTTGTAGTCAAGGAAGAATCTTGCACCTGCAACTTAAAGTTTGTACTTACCTTGCCAAAAAGAACAGTATTCCTGGCTCATCACTTCACCATGATGCTATATAAATTTACCAAGTATTTTATGACTGTACAACAGGCATTTTGCACCACAACCAAGGAGAACAGGGTATTTCTGTTTTACTTCACTGATCATCACTCAAGCAGTAGCACCAGCAGTAGATGCAGTTATTGAAGTAACCAATAGGGCTGGAACTAACTTCCCACCCCTGAACAATGTAAAAGCCCCTGAGTTCAATATGAATAGGCTAGTAAGGACTCTGGCTTCCAAGAAAGTTTGAATATCTACTCATTTAGAAATGTAACTGAGCTACCATTACAACGTGAAAGGTGAAAAACCCCTTAATCCAGGAGGAAGTACTTAGTGACCTACTATGCTATCTGGACACTCACAAATCTATGGGACCTGATGGGATCCATCCAAGAGTACTGAGGGAACTGGCGGAGGTCCTTGCC
>JAVJGG010000061.1:7409993-7428413 GCA_035590195.1 Aviceda cuculoides | reverse complement strand
CAGAGTGATGGTGTTTGTCTTCCCCAGTCACCGTTACTCCTGATGGAGCCCGGCTTTCCTGGAGACGGCTGAACACCTGCCTGCCCATGGGAAGCGGGGAATTAATTCTTTGGTTTGCTTTGCTTGCATGTGCAGCTTTTGCTTTACCTTTTAAACTGTCTTTATCTCAACCCACGAGTTTTCTCACTTTTCTGATTCTCTTCCCCATCCTGCTGTGAGGGAGGTGAGTGAGCGGCTGCATGGTGCTTAGCTGCCGGCTAGGGTTAAACCACGATGCCTGAAATTAGGATTTAAAGTCATTTTTATGAAGTTAAGCTGATCTTCAGAGGCCTCAACACCAGCAGTTCATTCCAGAATTCTGACACATTTATAATGGTCTGCCTTGATCTATAGGGAAAAATAGAAACAATAACAAGGTCAATTCTTAGTACATGAATTTGATGAAAAGAACATTTTAAATAAAATTGAACGCAGTTCCTGAATGCTACTGTAACTCACCTGTGCTGAGGAAAAAAAAAAAATCCTGACGCAAAGAAAATTAATTTTACAACAGTAGTCACAGGTAGTTCTTAACATTTTCCAAATGGGTATTAAAACTATAAAGTTGTACTCAAGGTCATATTCAATTACTTTTCATCCAGAAAGGCAGTTGCAGGTTTCCTGCAGAACAAACAGATTTAGGTAGAAGGAAAGAATTAGATTCTTGCTCCCAATCTTTGACAGCTGTGGTGTCTCACAGTGGGTGAATCTGAATGGCCACTGATAACAGTGTAAGGAAGGCTCCTAAATGACTTTGGCAAAATAACTTAAGTTTCTGATGTAAATAATTTCTCTTGTGATTGAATCTTGCAAATTTGGCTGTCCTGTTATGTGCTGACTAATGCTGGCTGTGGTACTGCCACTTTTGGATTAAGTTCTTTGCTCTTGTCAGAAAATGGGAATTTTTATCCTCCCACCTCCTCACTCTTGGATTTTGACTTAAGTTGCTTCAGATTCAGGAGGTTGCTTGCAATACTGCTGACATTGGATAGTTGATTTAAATCTTAGTTTGTGGTGAGATTATGGTCCAAGGACCTCATTTAATTTTGCTTAATTTACTGAGGAAATACATAAGCAAGATATGTCTGATATGCTTGGGTCTATAGCACTTCAAAATGTTAATGCTTTTTGGACAGAACAAAACAGTTGGCCAGGAGTGGTTGTCCTCTGTGGCTTCAGTTCTATGGCTCTTCATTCTTTGTCTTCGATAGCAGAAACAGACTTGGTTTGCACCAGGGAAGAGCAGATGAACACTGTATAGGTATATGGAGTGATGCTGTGATGTGGGGTTTACACACAGATCTGGAAAAACTGGCTTTAAATCACATGAACTTTATATTCATGAATCAGGATATAGAATGTGTGTTCTTGACTTTTACTTTTTAAATGCAGGTCGTGGTATTGTCTTGTCTTGTATTGTGTTGTGAATGCCTCAACACACAGAGCTTCTTAATAAACACACACTGCATCTTTTCATGTGGCAGAACATGTGTGCTGTGCTTCAAATTCGTGTTTATTGACTACTAACTGTAATGGCAAGCAGGACATCAAGAATACAAGCAATATCTACTACATGCTATTCTGTATATACACTTCTATTCTTAAATTGAGTTCAGCTCAAGAATTTTCTGAAGCCATGTTTAGCCAGGCTAATAATTGGAGTTAAGTTCTGACCTGCTGTTGGGAAAAATCTGCAGGAAAATTGGGATTCCACTAATAGCTCCATCAGGTGGTGCAATTGCTGCATGGGCTGGATAAAGGATTTTTCTTCAAAGGCTGGGAGCAGGGGGTGAATGGAGTCATCCTCTTATTTTACTGAAAAACAGCTCAAAAGAAATGCCACCCTGCAACAAATAAAGTAAATTTAATCTCTTGTATAAGGAGTGCTAGTTCTGAAACAATATTTACAGCAAAAGATGATCTTAATAGTCAAGAATGAACTAGCAGAATTGCTCAAAGATTGAAGGTACTAGTACGTACTCTCTATATCAGGACTGAAGACAGCATTCAGCATCCTGAAAGAAACACAATCACTCAGATGAACCTTTACGTCTTACTTTTCCCAATTCTTGTGCTGAAATTAAAAGTACTGAGGTATTTTCTTGTGTGGGAGGAAAGGGATAAAATGATAATAGAATAGTTTTGTATAGAAGTTATAATTTTGTGTAGCCTTTATTTAAAAAAGACATGCAAAAGGATATATGAAATAGCCTAGTATCATGTGAGACTTTTTTCAAAATTCCTTAAGAGGTTCTCAGAGGTACATTATGCTAAAGTTTGTCATTGTCCAAAAGATTTAAATATCCCATGGAGCTAAGTAAAATATTTTTAAGAGCCAGAGAAAAACTTGTTTCCCTACAGCATAGGGCAGTAAGCAATCAAGGGAAAATAAAAGCTTTTCATGCAGAAAATCTGAGAACCCTTCTTTCCCTCAACTCCACATCTCTAAGAGAGGGTATGACATGCACTTCTGTTTTTAACTGTCATGACTTTGGTATAGAAGTAGAGAGGGTGATCAGCCATTGATTCTGAGTGCTACCATATGAGCTGCGTAAGTGTGGATGAGACACAAATCAAATTGACCACATCCATTTACGGCTTGTATTTTTTAGCACTTTACTATGTAGTGTTTATAGGAAGAGTCTATATGTCTGCCAGCATCTATATGTCAGAACAAAAGTGGATGCTTAAATATGACTAATAATTGTGAATCTACCCAAACTGCAAAAATATACTTTCCAGATAAAGAGCTAGCAGATGTAAGACAAATATATGAAGATTTATTTGGGAATATAGTCTTGTTCTAAAATTAGGAGACATTTGAAGCATTACTAAAAAGCTGTTCTCCTTAACTGTAACAAATTGCACTAACTGCAGAAGTCCAGTTCAGTGTAGTGTGAATCTTTGATAAGAAAATGTATTTGATTTTTCCTTCTTACCTCTTGGAGGGAGGTAAGTAAAGTAAGTAAAGGTAAGTAAAGTAAAAGAAAGTAAACTTTCAGTGTTAAATAGAAAAGTAGAACTTGAACTGTACAGTAGCCCAGTACAGATATTTACATAGTGCTTTTGCCTATCAAGCATCTCAGTTAGAATTAGAGCTGTTGGTTTTTAACAAGCAGTAAGTGTCATGTAGTAAGCTGAGAGATGGGAAATGAAAAAGAAATAAGTCAAGAGGTGGTGGCAGAGTGCTGATAAATAATTTAACTGTTATCTACCAACTCTTAACTTTTTTGTCTAAATTCTTAATACAGGTCTGGAATAACACAGAGATCTAAGGGAGAACTAATTGAAAAAACTATATTGATTAGCCAGGTTAAAAAGTGAAACTAATTCTTTTTAATAATTAAATGTCATACATAAATTTGTAGGGTATGGATATTTGTTTCAAAACTTTGGAAAACATTGCATCTGAAAGTTACTGGCCATATTAAGTAACCTTCCTTGAAATTATGCTAAGTAGCATGATTTTGCTTAATTTTTTTATTTTTGTGTTTATTGATTACCTTCCATAATTTCATGACTTGCTTGAACAGCACTTCCAGGCCAAATGATTTATGATTTCCTAGAAAGTCCTGTTTATTGCCTTTCATAAAAATACAACACTAAGCTTCCCTCTACTTTCCTCTGGTAATAATGTGGAGCTTCCCCAGTTTTTTCAAGAATGATTTAAAAACGAATATAAATAGTTCATGAAGCTCTCCAGCATATTCTTTAGATATTCTGTGGTGTGTATTACCTGGTTTAGCACATTAAAGTCTTTAATGACTTGATATTTGTTATCCTCCCTGTCATGAATGTTAAGTGTGCCATTACCATGCTAAAATAGGAACTTCTTACATGAAATAATACTTCAAGAAGTATCAGTTCTCATGTGCAAACTTGGATATACTCTGTAACTGCGGTATTAATATGCCGCTTTTCCTCCATACTAGCTGCAGACAGCAGACCTAACTAAATAAACATCAGTAGTTATTACAGTAAATTTACACTGTAATTTTAAATGCAAAGTGACTCTTGGATCCCACTGCTATTTAAAAAAAAAAGACCAGTTCATTGGTTAAGCATAGTATTTGACAATTACCTTTGTCTTCAGGGGAAAAAAATCCCCAAACTTCCTTCATACAGGGACTCCCAGATTTGAAAAAGTTACAGCTCAAGTATATATACAAGGAAGGAAACAAGTTCAGCAAAATTTAATACAAATTGTAACTATTCATCCTAGTTTACACTTAAATGCACATAGGATGGCATGTCATTCCTAAAGGCTAGTATTTTCTTGTGAAGTCAGTAACATCGTTGTGGCTTCTACAATCAGATTAACTGGCCACATTTTCCTGAACAATAGGCGTTATGCTGGGTTCCTGCATTACAAGATACTGTGGACATGCTTTTATTCTTTTGTACTTATGAGAGACAAACAAAAATATCTTTTCTGATCTATTCCAGTAAAAGTGTGTGTTTGTTTCTAACACCAGGAGTCAAAATATTATGGAAGGTGGACTTTGGAACTGCAGTATTGCATAGCCAGAATTAACTGTGCCTTAAAATCAGCACTGTCTGGATCACAAACTTGGGATCTCAGTATAAAAATAACTGAGAGTTCATTGTGCTGTTTTTGTTGACCGCGTGTCCTTCCTTGAACTGCAGTAATGAGCTGCACTGTGCTAAGACTGAATGACTACTGAGAATACTAATGAAAAGTGGTATGAGTACCTCATAATGCTATTATGTCAACTTAAAAAAAAAAGTAATATTCTTTCTCTATAATCTGACTCCTTCCTGTTTCTATTTGGACACACCTACCCTATAATATGAAAAGGTATTTTCCTCATCTGTGTAAGTGCACTTAAATTACTTTTCTTAGACCTTCCCCAATGGAAGCCCCGAGAGCTGTTGTTACACCAGTAGTGGATGCTGGCATGCTCCAAGGTATACTTGTCTCTACAGATCTGTCATTCTTCTAGGGACCAGCTTCCAAGCCTTTCCATATGTTTTGTTCGTTTGTTTTGTCTTCTCGCAACATCTGTTAGTGTTATGATAGAAGCAAATGAGAGTATGTTTGCCTTCATTTTGCAATTACCAGTAAGTTGTGATAAGGACACATGATACTCAAGCGCGTAAATTTCAAAATAACTATACCTTTTCCATCTACATTATAGTATATACATACTATACTATAGTACATTTACTATATACGTATACATATAGTATTCCATCTACATTAGTTTAATCAGTAGAAGTCTTTTACATTATGAAGTTTGGGGGTTTTTGGCCACCTTCAATTGGAGGCTAGGTAGGCTATCTTTATGCAGTAGAGGTGAGAAAGAACCACTGGGATGTGGCAGCTTTATTAAGAAGAGGACTTGACACTGTTCGTCAAAAATACCTGCCCAGTGTCTTGCATAAACATGTCAGTTCATGAGGATGTTGGCAGACTGGGGTGAAGGTGCTAGCTTTTGAGATCGTAGCAAGTCTTCAAGTTGTTCTGGCTTACATGGTCACAGTGAGAATTTGAGTCTTATGGTCTCTGTCTTAGGTTTTTACGTCTGCCTTCCTTGGGGAAGCCTAGCACTGTCCAATGTAGTCCAGGCTTAAGAACTTATGACCCTCTCATCATTTTCTCAAGTTTTCATATCTTTGATTTCTTGCTGCAGCTGTTTCCTCTGGGTTGTGTAATCTGTCAGCCTTTAATTTGCTTCCTCTGGCAATAATATCTGATAGCCATTTAAAACTTGGGGGTTCTGCCTTGGGAAATAGCAGTGGATGACACGCTTTTCTTTAAAATAAAGGCCTGAACTTAAAGGCTTGTGTCTCTCTAGAAAGCACAGTGTAGCTTGTCCTTAATACCATACGTTAGTTAACATTAAACATGAAGTCTGAGGGTAGCCTAAGTGCATGTTGAGATTGTCTATGCAATTTTTGGGTATGCATCCAGTCTGACAGAATCCAGTTAATTCCAGTTTTTATTTTCTAATCACTTTAAGCTACTAAATAAATAGTTATACATGCCGTTACACAACAGCCTAAACTAATTCAATTCAACACTGCTGCGGTTCCACTTTTCCCCTTCCTTCCACGTGACGCAGTCTCATAGTCTCTTTACGGAGCATTTGTATAATCCATGCAGAGCTAGTTCAGGGAGCTGACTAACAGCATGTGCATTGTTCTTTTTTTTTCCAAGTCAGCTTTGTTAGGTCAGTGTAGAGCCAGCACTCATGTGATGGACAGACTGATAGCTTAGGCTATGGTAATGCTGACTTACCTTGGAAATGAATTAATGGCTAAGCCGATCTAATAGCTTGCTGCTGCTGGAAGGAAGAAAGGGTAGTAGTTCTCCCCTGCCCCCAACTAGAAAAAACTTGGCTGTGTTCCCTGTGTGCTCTCGTTATCAATTCTGGAGTTGGTCTGGTGGTGTGATGTGCTGATGAGTTTGCTAACAAGGCAGAAAAACAACCTAAGATATTAAGTAGTTTGCTCTTTGTTAGCAGAGTGACATGGTTTACCATACATTCAGATTAATTCCAGAGGCAGTGCAAAAAGGATGAAGAAAAGGAGGTAACAGGATCGTGCCTCTGAATGAGAGTGAACTAGTAGGTAGAGTGTAGTTAAGAAATGTGTCTGAGCTTGAGTATGGCTGGTCAGATCGGTGACATTTGGCCTATGGCTTTATGGAGCATTTCAAAGTCTCAATGCAAGTGAAAAGATGTATTAAGCAACATGAGCAAACCCCATGAGTTACTGTGAAGTCAAATCTCAAGGCAATAGTGTCACACAACATTATTAGATGGAACTACTTGCTGTTCCAAAAAAGTCACTCTGGCCTTTGAAGGATAAATGTGATTTAGGTCCCTGCTTTTTCCTGTTTGTCTTATTTGCTTTGAACTTGTGCATTTTGGTAGGTAATGATTTTCTGGCATCTGAAGGCTGGGCCTTGCGTGATGGAGAAAAGGCAATGCATGATTCTAGAACAGGTAACTTGGCACTTTATATTGTGTGTTCAAATAGGTTCAGATTTGTATTCTGCCTGTTAATTATGTTTAGGGTGTCCCATTGCTCATATCTTCAAACCTGCACGTTTTCCTCTTGATTAGACATTCATGCCAGAAGTTGCAGGGTGTGGAGATGCCAGTCCATCTTGCCTTGTGTAGGCTTCATTAGCAAAGTGGAATCACTTTCCGTGTAACCTGTCTCAAGGTAAATGTTGATAAGGATACTGTTGTACTGTTGGAGTTGAGACATGCTTTTTGGCTGTGGGAAAGCGGGGAAGATGTTATGGGCATATTATTTTGTATAATGGAACAATGATATTTATTGCTTTTTGGCTTATAGATATTTTCCAGTCCCTTCTAAGGACAGTAAACAGTACAAGTATTTTAACTGCTTTTTAAAAAAGTTTTACCTCCAAAAGTTGAGAGGTATTGAAGTAAAAAAAAAGTGGGATGGTTTTGTCTGAATTGGTGATCAAAAGGTATAACTCCACTCAAAACTTTGATAGAAGGACTTATGCGTCTTTTTAAAGATTGAGAAAGTACCATGACTGATGAAAATTCTCATCTCCCACTAACACCTACATCAAAAACCTTTGATCTTCTACTAGAAAAATACCAGGCAAGTTTCATGAGAAATATCCTTGAATCAGCTTGGCATGATTGGCCTGTTCACACAGGGAACCCTGGCATCAGAGCTGCTTGCTTTTGAGAGCGTATGTCCTCCTTTGGCTGAAAAAGTCAGAGTCTGTGCTGTAATCCTTCCTGCGAGGGACTCAGCGTCTCCCAGTCCTGTGGTCATCAATGCATACATTGCTGCTGTGAACAGGAGACTAAATAAGGCAAGCACTTATATATGCTGTGTAATATAAAGCTTTTTTGGGAGATACTGTGGAACAATCAAGAAAATGGGTATGTATGTGGGATCATATGTGTCTTTATCTTCAGTTTCAAGCCACTGTTTTGAGTGGCCACTGTATGCTCTTGGGTGTTATGTTGCACTGTATGTTCTTTCACCATAAGTTGTCAAAATAAAGACATGGAAGCACACTGACTAATGGGCTCAGCAGGAGTCTGGGAATACAGGTCTTGACTTCTAATCCCTAGGCTGTTTCTATGGCTCAGGGAGAAAAACCTTTTTGATTGCCTTAAATAACCACTGCACAGTACAATTCGTTTTAATGTTAGTGCTTTCTGCATTCAGTGATTGAAATTTGATCACTCAGAAGAGAAAGAAAATACAAAGGCTAGTATGTGTGACTGTCCATATTTGTAAAGAAGATTCATGTTCTTAGGAAAACACTTGCCATTCAAAGCAAATCTCTGGAGTTTGCCTCAGGTATCATTTCAACCCATTCAAACCAGGATGCTGTTATATGAGATAGTTGCCAAATTATGTCTGTTGAATTATATAAACTGAAATAGCATTGGGGCTTTCAAAACTGCTTGAACAGTAAGTTTAAGAAAAGGCGAAATGTGAATTCACTCAGTTACTGTTTAGCAAAGTCTTTAATTTCTTGAAATATAGTATAATGTATCTCAGACTTGGAAGTGGGAGAAACTAACTTGTGTTAACAATTGGTTATTTTAAATAGTGAGAGAAAAAATCCACCTACTGCATCATTTAGCATCTGAATTGGTATTCAGAACTAAGAATCAGTGGTGCAGGTTGCTCTTAGGGGTATTATTAAGAGTGTCCCTGAAAAAGGCTATTTTTAAGAAGAGGCAAAACCAAAGTGTATTTCACCTGTGTATTAAGAAGTTCATATTCCTATTCAGCATATATATTATTAGAGAGGATGGGGTAACAAGAGAAAGATAGATCATGGCAGGAAACATTTAGGGCGGAAGGTGGTTGAGTGTAGCTGTGGGCAACCACAGCAATGGACAAAAATATGTATGCAGGAAGATCAGAAAAGGTTAACAGATTTTGGTAGATGAAGTGTGAGTAAATTATAGGCAAATAAAGCGTAAAGTGGAGCAAGCAAACAGTATTCAGGACAAACTTAAATGCAGATGAGTCAGAACTAGCTGACACACCAGAGTATGCCATAGCTGCAATATCAAAGGCAAAATGAGATTCCTGCCTTTGCCTTGTTTTCGAAGGCAGGCAGTCTTTAAAGAGAAACAAGTGAACCAGTAAAGAGGAAAGTGCAGGTTTTGGAACTGCTGCTCTGACTGTTGTTGTCAGGGCCCTGAGGGCACTAATAGGCCTTGACGACCCTGACCAGCCTCACCTGAGGCCTCCACTCACAGGCCCAGGCCCAGGCCCTATTTAAACTCAGCCTTCAGGCTGTACCCTGGTTGTGCTGTTAGGGATGTTGGTCTTTAGCTTAGCAATGGCCGGGCCCTGCCCTGGGGGCTGGTGTCCTGGCCTTGGACTGACCCTGTGGACCTGGCTGTTGCTGGGCTGTGTCTGATTGTGGGTGCTGCCACCAGGCCTGATCCTGATCTGCGGGCTGACTTCTTGGTTTGACCTTAGACTTGCGTTGTCATCCTGAATTTGCCTGATGACCTGGGCTCGTGACTGAACCTACCCTGCTCCCTTGCTTGGGTGCCGGCTTTGGCTGGCAAGGCCCCTGCCGTGTTGGCTGTCCTGTTGTGCTTGTCTCCCTCTTCTGTGGGGAGCGACCAGCCCTTGCTGTGCCTTGGCAATTGCTCTGTTGGCTGGAATATGGTAGGCTCAAGGAAAATCACCTATTCTTTCTAAGTATGAGGTGGGCAGAAGGGAATGTATCCATTTCTAGAAGTTAACTACTTTAGTGGATTTTTATCTTTCCAATAATTCCTTGCATAATAAAATAAGAAGTCATATTAGTACATGGTGATTTTCCTGAATACCGGTATTAATTTAAAATAATCACCCCTTCTAGGTCTACAGTTCTGGTAAAATGAGCTGGTTTTTAATGACAACTTGTGTGACTTGTTATGTTGTTGTAATAGCTGGGAGAATCTAATGGTAGATGTTTGTAAAGTAGGTAGTAGCCCTAGGCACTGTAGCCCATGATCTCAGATCGGAATTTGCAAGTACTGAATTTTAACAGCTTACTTAGTATTTGAAACTGTAGTCTTAATATCCTTAGAGATTTCAGCTGAAACTGTCTAACAGATGTTATTAACATGTTAACCCCTTCAAGTACAAGTTACACTAATTTGGAATAACTTTAGGTCTTGAGACATAGTTCGTTCAACAGTTAAGTTACATAGAACTCTTCTTGCTAGTGATTCACTTCTCTAGTCTGTTCTAGACTTCTAGTAATGTATGACTTTTCAGCAAGAAATACTTCAGCCTTTGTAAATGCTATTACCTTGCAAAAAGCTTATTGTATTCATTTGTTCTTTACTTTGTCAGATGAGCTAGCCTTGATATTACATCCAGTTTCCTTCCCTGCATTTAGTATATCTACTTTCTAAAGGAAGTGTGTCTAAGTTAAATGCTTAATGAAATACTTCTTCAATTGATTAAGATATGTTCAATGTCTTTTCTATTGCTTCTAATTACACAATAGGAAAAAATGTTTCCATTCCCCAGAATAGATTTTTCTTCTCAGCTTCTTCTGCCCAAATGATGCATCAAACTGTCCTATTAACTAGCCTGCATTAAAGTGAAGATAAATGGTAAAGCAATATCAGAGGCATCAACCATGCCCCTAGTCTTTTGTTGGGTATGCAGGCTCTGCCTTACAAGTCCTCTATTTAGGAGACTAAGATAGGGCATGGGGTTACAAATATAATAGCTAATATGTATTCTTAAGCATTTGTTTTATATGTAGGTATTGGTTAAATTGCTTTTGTTAATTGCTACTGTTTCTGACATAGCAAGTACCAGTACTTCAGAATATCACTTCTAGACTTCAGTTTGCTTTCTATCTCAGTGGTTATTGTTTAGATCTAATGGTAGCTGTACTTGTAGTCTGACCTTGGCAGTTGATCCTGCCCATCCTCCATTTTCAGAGGTGCTGTGTGTGTTTCAGCTGTGTATGAACACACTGCAGAGATGAGCAATTACTTAAATTATTTCTTGGCTTTAGCTGTGTGCCTACTCACAAAACTAGATGCTTTACTCATCTCCCTGGGAGATATGGGAGGGTGGTTCTAGGAGTTATATAGAACTTCAGATCACTGAGAATGTCAGAAAGTCGACTACCACTATAAATGACTCAGTCTTGTGCTGGTTTGATAGGTCCTTTAAAAAATCAAGCCAGTACAAGGGATAATTTTCTTTCAGTTGTGTAAATGCAACAAGCATTTGCACTTTCCAGACTTCTTTGCTTAGTTTGTTGTCTGAGTAATAAAACGTATATACTCATGTTTGCCAACAAGTATTACAGTGGAGGGGGAAAAAGGGTAGGGGAATAATAAGGCCATCAGCTGTAGCAGAAGAAAGAGCTTCCCTTATGCAAGTTAGAATTAGCTGGAGGTGATGAATAAAGAGCTTTATCAAAAACACAGCTCAAAAAGTCAAAATGGAAACAAACTACCCGAGAACTGTGCTACTACCTGGGGACTTTCACCTTATGTCTTCGTATTCTTCTGGGATCGCTGTCCCAGTACAGGACCTTGAGCTCAGATTGGCTTTCCTGATCTGTGCTTTAGGGGATTGAAGTAACTTGCAAACTTGTTCTTAGGCTTCCTGTGCTTCTTCCTTTTATTCACTGCCCTTAGTGAAGTACAGTTGTTTCTTAAACCCTTAGATTAATAGTGTAGAGTTTGAGTGAGTTTGCAAGCTTGCTGTCTTTTGTGCTGCTGAGGAACAGTGAGCCTTTTGTGTTGCTCTACCCTTCTAGATTTTCAAGTAGTACCGGGTCATGGTCTTTTGTGGGAAGTTACCACCTTCGAGTCTTTTTACAATATACTGCTTTCATATTGCAGAAAATGGAAAGTCATAAGCAGAGTTACACTAAATACAATAATTTCAGTCACTCTAGAATAAACAGATCCTGAAGAAGATCCATGTGGAGTGAAGGATTGAAAATATTTTCAAAACTAGTTCTTATGCTCAGTTGCAATGGACACAACCACGCTGAGATTACTGTAAAAAAATTACAGTGTCTCCCTGTGAGATGCAGCATAGGAAAGACTGAAAACCAGGTCCCAATTTTACTTAAATGTCATAACATTGATAATGTAACTTAAAAACTTGAAGTGTCAGTTCATTACTTATCATCTGCTGATAAATAAAAGCTACTTCAGATGTGATTGCAGGGATGTAGTGACTTGCCACTGAATAGTTGGCTGATTATAACGTCTCTAAAATACTTAAATTAACTTGTTCATGAATTATTGAAAGTATATGATAGCAAAACAGATATTTCAGTAATATTTTCAATGTTCTTTCCTCCTCTCATTTAATCATGTCACCTTTTTACTGTGGCAGTGCTCCATAGAGCAAGGGAAAAATGCAATTTTGTCATTTCCTTGTAGATATTAAAGGGTGAAGTATTACATTATCACAGGAGCTGATCTAAAAGCTCTATGTCCCTGACAAAAGGATGTTCCCCCTTTACCCACCACCTCTTCCAGGTATACAGTTCCTTCCTCTTCTCTGGCATTGGGCTGCCAGACCCCTTGCTAAGCCAATTCAGCTAACTGAGCTGCACAGCTGAGAGAAGTGAAATATTTTTGCTGGGGTAGGAAGTTATATCAATTCAGCAAGGAGTCTCAGGAGCAGAAACAGGAGGAGCTGGGAGCATTTGTGTTTTGTTGTGATGAGGTTAGTTTCATCCTCAGTCATCAGGCTCCAGAGTCTTTCTATGATTTGCTGTTGCCAATAATATCTGTCTGGCTTGCTTTTGTTGACTATTACAGTTTTTCTAATTTTAAAAAAATTCTTAAGATTGGTGTTGTGTTACTTGGAGTGACAATCCAGAAATATGGAGGATGGCAGCTTCAAAGGCAGTGAGCAAAACTATATTTTTATCTTCAAAGTAGGTATTTAATTGTTTTTGCTTATTCCTGAAATTGATATGAGCCAAGAGCTGCTGCCTTGGCCAGTTGTGAGATGCTACATTGCTGATCAGCTATCTTCTTCGTAAGGGATGGTGGCTCCCGGTTCCTCTATACTGCGAAGCTTGGAATTCAGGGGAAACAGGAAGCAAGAAGCAGCTGCCCCTCTCAAAAAGGTGTAGCTTCCACCTTCTGGCACTGTTATATGGGTGTAGTCCTCTAATTCTGTCCTTTCCCTCCAAGTTTTAGCAGCCATGGGGGTTTTTTTGGGTTTTTTTTGTTTGGTTGGTTTTTTTGTCTGTGTCTTCCTGTGCTTATTAATCTTTCTTCAGCGCTGTCCTTCCTGGTCTTTTTTCTATCAGCTGTGTTTTCTTTTACTGCTTTACCTTTTTTACTTATCATTCCTGTTCCCAGAGCTTTGGTTGCAGAAGAACGTTGTGTATAAGTTGTCATGTTACTAAAAATACAGTTTGCCTCTCCTGGTTAATGGCTGTAGCTTTTGGAGAATGTGCAGTGGTTTCCAGAGGTTCAAGTGAAATTTAGCAGTTACTCTGTTAACTGCAAATTATAGAGAGGTTTAACAGACTCTTTACTACTGCATCTTATGTGGTTTAATAGTTGAAATGTATTAGCAGACAGTGAAGAAGATTTTGGCTGTGCTAGTCAGGTAGACTTCCTTTATGATGACAGTTAAAATAAAATGGGTTAATAAAATTCCATTAGTATGGATTTGTCACAGCCCTCTTTTCCATGAATGTAAGACACAGCACAGAGTAATCTAGTTCTTTATATAAATAATGCAGTTGTCTTGAGCAAAGATTTATGAACGCTTTTGTAATATGCAACATACAAGATTGGCATGGCACTTTTTCAGTCAAAACAGTTCAGCCTGTCCTAAATTTGGATTTAATGGCTGTGAGGGAAGAGGGCAGAGCACTCCTTCCTTTATCAATACCTCAGGCTGCGTAACAGCTCCTGTATCAAGACAGCACTGTGCAGCCTTGTTTGCTCTGTTTTATATGTAGGTATTGGTTAAACTGCTTTTGTTAATTGCTACTGTTTCTGACATAGCAAGTACCAGTACTTCAGAATATCACTTCTAGACTTCAGTTTGCTTTCTATCTCAGTGGTTATTGTTTAGATCTAATGGTAGCTGTACCTGTAGTCTGACCTTGGCAGTTGATCCTGCCCATCCTCTTGTTTGCTGTGTTTTTTGGCAGGTTAAACTCAAATATTAATCTGTGTCAGGAGAAATTAAAGATGATTGCCTTCTCATCCTACATTTAGATGCTTACAGTTACATATACTTATTTTTTTAGGAAAAAAAATTGTTTTTCTATGTAGAAGAGTTGCAGAGCTATGCGATGTGTCATAATGTTCTTGAGGCTTGAGATGATTTTTTTTTCTGTTTCTAGTCAAATTCTCATAGCATCATGATAGTGAATACTTTTAAAGCATTTGTTCAAATGTATTAATGGTGCTAACTTGCCTGCTGTTGCTGTACCTCAGGTGTTTATGATCTATGCTGCAGTAGTGCCATAATGAGAAAATCCTTTTGTACTTATTGTACTTACAAGATTTACTCTTTTATTTCAGAGTCTGTCTCTGGACTTAATCAAGTATTATAAGGGACGGGATTTGCTGAAGTATAATTGGACTCAGGCAGTGAAGTTGTGAACCAGGATTGTGGTAGGTGAGCAAAAAAATTCAGTAAACAGAAATGTAAGAATTCATTTGTGAGATAAGGAAACATCTTGGACACTAACTAGTAGAATCTCTGCTACTTAGGGTATTCATTAACAGTGATATTTCAGTTTCAGTACAATTCAGAGTTAAAAAAAAAACAAAAACCACAAACAAAAAAAAACCCAAAACAAACCAAAACCCAAACCCACGAGAAAACAGGCAAATATCACTTAACTTTCTTTATATATCTTTTCTACCCTCCTCTGTTTTCCCCTCTTCCTTACCTCTTTTTGATCAAATCTTGGATGGCAAGGTATGGTTTCTGGAAAAAAAAATCACTGAATTGCAGAACACTTGCATGTTAAGTAGGTTAAGGGATCTCTATTGTCTCTGATCAGGAATTTTTAACTGCAGGATTCCCACTGTAGACTATCCAGCCATGTTCTGTTCTGTGGATTTTAGTGTCTGGGAGGTTCAGGATGTCTTCAGATTTTGCAGAATCCCAATATAGTCTTGAAATCTCTGATCAAAAGGTAATATGGTGATTTCTCAGCTGCAACTGTGCAGGGGAGTATGGTGAGGATACCTTTATGCTGCATTTCATTGCTTCAGATGGTGATGATGGAATTAAGGAAATCTGTTCTTTAGGATTTTGTATGTTTTCAGCCCTACCTCCCCCTTCAGGTTCACAGCTAAGAATGGATTGACCAGTAGATGTGATTGAATTGGTCTGAAGTCAGGCTGCAATGATGCTAGTAGAGGGCAGGTACAGCAGGAGTGTTACTGACTATTCAATGATTTTACAAAGGAAAGAGAAATTGAAATAGTTATATATAAATAGACAATTCTTTAACTTCCTATATAGGTCTTTTTAAAAATTTTATTTCTCTTTTTCATAAGGGCAAATTCAGTGAATTTTTTTTGTTTTGTATAATTTTCTTAATGTTTTTTAAACCAGAGTGCTGAATACTAGAGAGCTGCTATAGGTGTTCAGTTCTTCCATCTGAATTTTTAAATCTCAATGATTTTGGGATGGGGAGTATCTTGACTCTGTCAGCAGCTTCCAAGGACTAAATCCTTCTTGCATTTGACAGTGGTTACTGTTTTAGTTAAATCTGTATAGGTTTTTTGCCTGTTTTTCTCTGATGTGGTCTTGTGAGTCTCTAAAATGAGATTGGAGCTTGTCTTTCTGGAGAATTTGCAAGGCTGCATTGCACACAGGATGACCCTCTGATGCATAAGATGCACTGAAGATTCAACTTTGAGCACACTAGGAATATATAGGAAGCAAAATATCAGGTAAATTGAGGGTTCACATCTGCAGTAGTGAAACCACTGGAATTGTGCCTTCATTCTACTTTAATCCAAACTGTTAACAAACATAATTTTTGTGTGTGAAAGTTGTACTTTAAAAACACCTTCATTTCAGAAGTGGTTCCTGAAATTCAACGAAACTGAATACTTCACAAGATTATGCTTGTAAGTGGGTTCCAACTTTTTGGTAACCAGAACTTAGAGACCCAGTGTTCTATGGGTAACTACGTCTTAATAGGGAATACTGTTGAGAGGGAGAAAGAGTACAACACAAGTCTACCACAGGTGTGCATGCATGCATATAAAAAGGCATATATCAGCAAATACAGTTTTCAGTATTACTATTCTAAATTTTCCAAACATAATTGCCTCTCCTAAGTTGCTTTCCTTACACACATGACTCTCTTATTTTTGTTTATGGTTCCATTATTGAAATATATATGGAAGAACTATGTAGTGTCCCTGTATGCTGCTTTCAAGCCATGTCTGCATTGCTGTGGAGCTAATGAAAGCACTGGTCTTACTGTGTATGTGTTATGCTACCCTACTGCCCATACTCTCTGCACATCCCAAAGTGTCTTAACCTCTGGCAAGCACTTTGAAGCTACTTTCTGTGTGCAGTGTTATTTGACCTGAAGGGATGTTTAAGTAGGTGAGTAACTGGATAAACAGGAACTGTGAGATGCTAGAACAAAACTTACTTGGAGAGAAAACGGATGTACCTGTGAAAACAGAAGCCCATTAGCTCTACCACTGTGCAAAAAAAAAAAAAAAATCCACCAACTTGAAAACTATTTTAACTAATCTCTGTGTTATTCAGGTAGTGTTTGTTACTGATATTTGAATAGTATAAAGCAAATACAAAATTGTTACTTATCATTCTTTTATTTCATTTTTAAACTTGGTAGTATAAATGCTCATGTCAGCACAAACTCATATGTATGCTGATCACTTAATTATTATTTCTCAAACAGTAGGAATGCTTACTCAAAGACAGAGCAATTTTGCTAGGTATTTTCACAGAAGTCCCATGTATTGTTTCAAGGATAGTGTTTCTAGGCATCATCTACTTTCCAGATATCAGTAAGTCACTGGTTTTCTGAGAACTTTTTGGGAGGGTAAGAAAATCAAGAGATACTTAAGTGTATCTCCAAAACAAGGACTTTATGGGGTACTGGGGAACCAGTATGGGAAGGCTGGGGAAGAAAACTAACTTCAGTTTTTTAAATAAGTGTATTCTTGACTGCAGAGCTGGTATCAGACTTTCTTCTTCATTTAGGATAAAGAAGTGTTAAGTCAGCTCAATTTTGGTGATAATAAGCAGTTTGTGTACTTGTTCATACGTAATAAAACCACAACTTTTTATATGTGATTTTAACCACTCTTAGATACCTCATTCATATGCAGAAGAACCTTGAAATTAAAACATTTATTATCAGCGATTCAACTGTTTATGAAGTTCTCTCTTTTTTTATTTATGACTGCTTAACTTGAAATTTATGAGCAGGCTTTGAAATAGGAGCTGGCACTCATGATTTCCCTTTTTGAAATTGTTCCTTCTGGTGCACTCTCCCTCTGGCTGCATGAATTGTTGCACTGCACCTTGTGGAGCTCGTGGGCTGAAGAAACACTTCAGCTATGCAAAGGCAAAGCCGGGAGTTTATTGTTAGCCTCATTAAAGTCTTAACATTCTAATCATAAAGTTGTTATTAGTCTAAGAATAATTATTTCGGAGAAAAAAAAGAGTACTGTTGTAGAAAAGGCACAGTCATAATACAGTTAAATTTGTTATTCGCATGCGCTGTGGTATCTACCACTCCTTTTCCCCTGGTGTTATATTCATCCATTTGCTATCCTTCTGTGCCCTAAGGTCAACAGTCCCCGCCTTCCTCAACAAGGAATGGGGAGGGATTTACAGCCTGTAAACTTTTCACAAGGAGGGCACTGATATTGTTGGCGGCAGTTTTTTCTTCTTCTAGAGCCCACTTGGGGCTATTCTTGTTTTCTAATGCATGCTTACACCTTACTCTTTCCTTGTGTGTGTTGTGGTTTAATCCCAGTTGGCAACTAAGCACCACACAGCCACTCGCTCACTACCCCCTGGTGGGATGGGGAGAGAATCAGAAGAGGAAAAGTGAGAAAATTCATGGGTTGAGATAGACAGTTTAAAAGGTAAAGCAAAAGCTGCACATGCAAGCAAAGCAAACCAAAGAATTCATTCCCCACTTCCCATGGGCAGGCAGGTGTTCAGCCATCTCCAGGAAAGCCGGGCTCCATCAGGAGTAACGGTGACTGGGGAAGACAAACGCCATCACTCTGAACGTCCCCCCAGCCTCCTCCTTCTTCCCCAGCTTTATATACCCAGCATGGCATCCTATGGTCTGGAATATTCTCTTGGGTCAGTTGGGGTCAGCTGTCCCTGCTGCGTCCCCTCCCAACTCCTTGTGCC
>JAVJGG010000061.1:7386487-7400403 GCA_035590195.1 Aviceda cuculoides | reverse complement strand
AGTATTTGTATAATTTGAAGTGAAAATTCTTTCTGCAACTAATACACTTCAATGTGCAATTTTGGGTATTTATCCTCTCTGATATCAGAAGCAGTGTTCATAGAGCATATTTTGTGTTAACATTCCTAAAGTGGCCTGGTGGAGAAAGACTTGTTCAATAGTGCATAAAAAGTTTGCCCTCTCAGGGAGTAAGGCTGTAAGGTAGATACTATGGTGTACTTCTAGTGGTTAATAACGATTAATTCTCTCTCTGATCTGCTCAAAATACTTCATGAGGAAGGCTGAGGAGCCTTCATTGGAGGCGCTGGGATCCTACAGGACCAGCAGTTTTTTGAGGAGTCAGGACAGATAAACGGGCACACAAAGTGAAAAGTTTCTAATGTGTTCTACTGATGAGTACTGGGGCATGTTTTTCTGGACACTTATTTCTTTGGTAGAAAATACAGATTTGGGTCAGCCAGAGGCATGATATTGCTATGTAATCCTATTGAATTTGTCCAGTTGTTACAGAAATAATTTTGGTCTGGTGTTTTTGAAACAATGTTATCTTGCTTAGATATCCATTTAAAAGGTTAATATCCCAGCATTTCCTTCACAGTAATGTTTCGATTTAAAGTGAACAAAATTGTTTTTCTGTTTTGGATTAACCAGTGAACTGAAAATATCCTTCATTCACACAGCAATATTTGCCATGATGCTTCTGTTGGAGGAAGCTACAAACAATTCAAAGCTTCAAAGTAAATCTGCTTTAATGTATTTAAAAAACATGCAAGATATTCCTTGACAGGAAACAGAACACTTCTATGTTATTATGTAATATTATGTAAAGATAAAGAAGCTAAAGAAAAAAGAGACTGACTCATCACCAAGAAAGCTGATGGAAAAACATTTGCCCCCTTTCTCCATCACAAGAGTCCTGTGGCTAACCATATTAAGAGACTGTGAGATGCTGAAACGCAGCAGGTGGGGGACATATCTCTAGAGAAAATCACACGCATTACATTTTCTCTCCCATCCTGACTTTTGTGCAGAGATCGCTTAGCTTCTTTCAGCCATAAATTTTTGAAGTTTTTGCAAAGGCAATATAGATTTGTTTCACAATGATTACATGTACAGAAATGCTAGTATGCTTGGAAGAGAAGAATGTGATGTGGAAGAGTTAGGATCTATAGGCAGGTTAGGTTCCTGGCTGTGCTACAGCATCTCTTTTCCTTCCATTTAGTGCCTTTTCACCTATTTAAAGTGATGGGAATAGTCGGGAGTGAGGTACAAACTGAAGTGACTCCATGGTCCCAGTGCTGAAGCAGGGGGTGAATGTTGGGATAAAAGTAGTTGGTAAAACCATAGTTCTGTCTATCCTGGAGAACAAAGCAGAGTTGATTCTTCACCAATGATGGTACTAACACTTCACAAAAAGTTGTGAAATAGTTGGAGCCTGTGCTTCAGTGAGACCCATCTTGGCTATACCTTAGGTTCCTTTTCAAGTCTTTCTTCAAAATCCTATAAAGGAAAAAACATCTGAATTTAAAACTTACATAGTGGAAGGAAAGTACAAGCTCAGTTATGACTTGGGAATGGCAGCCAAAACCTGAATAATCTGATCTGAACTCTGCCTGTGTGCAGAGGAGGGAAAAGGGATATAAAGAGAGTGGTATCTGCTTTATGTCCTTTGTTTTTTCCCCTCCAGACATTTCCAGGCAGGCTATGGCAGCAATGTAGCTGTAAAATTTTAAAGGGAAAGAAGCTATGGTTCCACTTACAAACTTGGCATGCTCTTAAATAGGTGACCAGGGTCAGGTTAGATGCCCAGAGCCTTCACAAACTGAAGAGCATCAGGAGAAATAAAGCAATCCCAGTGCTGCATTTGACAAAGCAAAAACCCTCAAATCTCCAGGCAGTGAACTGAAATATTGGTCTCTATTTAGAAAGGTTTTGAGACTTGTTTTTTACCAGGGTCAGGGAAGAAGGGAAGCATCATCTGTAATTAGTCGTGCTTGTGTGTATACTCCAGAGTACTTGAAGGCACTTCACGTGCGCACATGCTGTGACTGCATGTTTGTTATAAATGTTACCATGCCCTGAGCAGATCAGTCCGGTGAAGACCTAAATGAGGAGATTTCTTCAATGCTAGCTATTCTATGACTAATTTATGTTTGCTTTTGCTATGTGTTGTGACCATCTCTGAAGAGTTAAATGTGCTATTCTTAGCTCTATCTCTTTCTTTGCCTGCTTGTTTCACCTCTGATGCAATGCAGTGCTGGAACTGCAATGCATTGTCAGTTTACATCATATTACACCAGTAACAATTTTTAAATCAGCACGAGGTTACATGATTTGTTTTCCTTTCCTGTGGTTAGATGCCTACTAAGTAATCAAGGCTGCATGCTAACGACTCAAGAGTAGTTACAGATCACACCTTGACAAAGTAATTTGGTGTGGACAGTATGTGGATAGCTTCTCAAACAGTTTTTGTGTAAACAATATAAATATAGCTGTGCACTGGAAATCTTCAACCCAGTTTTGAATGTAGTTTCCATGCAGAAACAAACTAAAATAAGTTGCTTATGCTGAACATTAACTTGGGGCTGTTACGTGTAGGATAGACTTTATTTTCAAGACAATGCAGTTGACTAGAATCAACTGTTTTACTCGGTGTTCTGTCCAACTGATCCTCTGTAAATATTAATACAGACTGGGGGAGTTCTTCTACACAGTGGCTAGAATTTTGCTCTGAGAGCAAATATGCCCCAATCATATGTTTGATATCATTCTGGACTTGACTTTTTGAATGGTTGAACAGAACCACAGAGAAATTTTTCCTTAGCTTGTGCAACAGGAATTACAATGAGGCATCCAACCGGGAAGCTTTATAGACTAGAGTCTTCTAGATCCAGCTGAGCAAACTGCAGTACAGTTGCAGGCCTGGATTTTAAACCTAGTCTGAGAAAATTTTAAACATTTGGTTTGATCACAAATTTAAGCTTTCAAAACATCATTTCACTGCTGCCTGCAAAAGTGTGAGAAACTTGAAGACTGGCATTCACACCACATAGGAGCAGAGGAGTTCTCACTGGGTGGAATTAGTACCAATGACTCGACAAGCAGCCTGAACAGTACACAGTTTTAACAAGCTTAGTCGTTATTCTGCTGCAGCTGGAAGACATGGTAACTGCTGAAATAGCTGTTTTCATGTTCTAAGTTTACCTTTCCTATAGAACAACGTGAAGCATGCAGTTACGTTGTGCTTATGCAAGACTGTTGTACTCTGGTGACGTGCAGCATTTGTTAGGTAGTTGCCATTCAAGACAACATATGGAGCTGCTTTTTGTCCCCTTGAGTAGTTCTAATGTCCTTGAACTTTTAGACCACCTTTCCATCCATTTTAAGTAGTGTATTATATCCTGCTGTTCCCTTTCCTTTTCTCAGAGGGACGTTGAACATGGGGATGTTGTTTAGCTTGATAAGAGTAGTCATAGTAGAATTTTGGGATTTAGCCAGAGCTTTAACTATTCAGAAGCCCTTGTGAATGAAGTAAATTATTCTGAGCGTATGACATTTCAAGAGGAGCATTTTATACAGTGACGTACTTGATACTAAAAATAGACGTGATTTCATGTACTTAGATTAACAATCGCATGCTCCAAAGGCGATACATATACAATCTGTTTCAGTCTGCATGTGCTTCTTGAAGATGAGATGTGGTGGGCTCTCAGCGTTCTCTGTAGTCACTAGAACGCATCTCTGTGTGGCACTTGTTAGTGTGTTTATTTAGCTGCAGCAGGGCGTGATTTGTTGAGATATGGCTGTATAGGCTGCATCTTGGGACAAGTGAACAACTGTTGGGTCAGACCTAATTTTAAATGGTAAATCAGATTATTATGGGTTATAGCCCTCTTCTACAGGAACACACAAAAAATAATTCAAATGTAAGAAATATGAGGGAAAAAATTTCCTTCTGCAGCAATCCCCTTGGTGCAGTTTTGCAGTAAAATACCTACTGAGTTTATAGAGAATTAATCACTTGCCCTTTAGAGAAGAAATTATTGATTACCTTTTTAGTCTTTCTTTTAGAAATTGAGTGCTTCATACTATAACGTTTATAAGTTTAGTCAGAATTTTGACTTAATGCTCCCTCCTATCATAAGCTAGTGTCTTTTATGGATCTGTATAGAAAATCAAAGGTTCTGGATCTGTGCTGATTTGTCAGATCAAGTGTGTGTTTATTCTTCATACTTAAAAAATTAACTTATTTGGAAAATAGCCTGAATGAGAAAATACTATTCACTTATCCCTAGAAACTGAGCTTTATTCCTGCCCATGCTCTTCTCTCTGAGCAGTCTAAGTGCCTTAATATTTAATCTTGAGATGAGGTTTAACTCAGCAGTTAATTGAACTTCAAGGAGCAAAATACACTTTTGTTTACAAAAGTGCTATTGTACCTGTGAAGGCATTGGACCTGCCTCTACTCCACTACATTGAGTTAACAACTTGCAGACAACATATGATTAAATCAAGGTAAGAAGCAGTTTATTTCAAAGCTTGTAAGAAGAAAGAAATATAAAAGCTTAACATGTGTTGAAAGTACCAAACCTTCATGGACCTATTATGATTGGTTGGACAAAATAAAAATTATCCAAGTTATTCAGAAATCTTGCCTGACATGATGTGATATATTTACAATATATACATTGTACTGTGTGCATGAAAAGATGTGTTTTGAAATAGTAAATGTATAACAGTTTTGTATGTGGGTTATTTAGGTGATCTCTTAAAGATCTAAAAGTCTCTGTCATTAAGAGGATAGCCGAGTAGTTCTTTTTCTTCAGAATACGCCTCACTAAATTTCTTGGAGGACATCTCCTTTGGGTCAAAATTCTACATTGTTCTTGAAGGGAAAAAAAAAAGTTTTCTTGGCTACTTTCTTAATCAATTGTACGGTAATTATTGGTGTTCTGTATTGTCATATACATTGCTCTGTTTTGTTATTTTCAAACTGACTCCAGACTTTAAAAAAGGAGATGTAATAGAAGGCAAATCTATCTCTTGCCTTGCTCTGGGAAGGTGACTTATTGCACAAAGATAGTCAGATGGTCTTCAGGATTTCATTGCTTCTCTTAGCTAATATACTTGCTAATAAAGTGTGTGGAGGAATGAGTGGAAGGTTGTAATTTTTTAAATTTGAAGTTAAATTTGGTTATCCTTCTACATAGATACACAGATGACAATGTTCACTTTGTTGTAGAGTAGTTAAGATATAAGATCTAATAGTCCTCTGAAGAACAAGAAACCAGAGAGAAAGTGCAGGCTCGAGGCACCACTTCAATGTGGCAAGAAGCGACAGTGGTTTGAAGTTACAGTGCAAGATGTTAGAATGTTTATGACATTTCTGTATTTGTTTGGCATAATCTAAAAAACCTGAAATTGGTGCGGCTGATGATGGAGGGAAGAGTGGAAGTGTATCACTTATAATGGTAGTAGGTGAAAAAACAGGATGCTTGGTTTACCTTAGAAAGCATGTTGAAACAGTCTCTTCCCTGTTACTTTGAACTTGTACTTGTCACTTATATTAAAAACTTTCATTCTGGAAAGTTTTCCTCTCCATCCTCCTGTACTCTTTTCAATAACACTGCTCTTGTAAGTACTATCTTTAACTTTCTGAGTGCCTGTGTAATTTTTTAATGACAATACTTCTAGAGCAACTGGCTACGCCAAGCATCAGAGCTCACAGAATTGTTAACATTGGGGAATTATGTCAACTGAGCATGTTTCAAATGCCATGTTAGCAAGGGCAAAGCAACCCGAGTAAGTGAAGCAGATGTTCTAGATGAGCTAAGATGAACACCTGTAAATCTGTCCTTATGTATGTATACATGCTGATGGCTAGTGGAGTTGATAAAGGTTTGAAGAAGGTAAAAGACACCAAACAAACCGTTGTAAATGGTAGGATGACATTTTCAAAACAATGAAGGGTTAAAATGAATTGCTTAAACCCCACTCCATGCCTCCAGTTTTTAAAAACTGAGCCAACTGCTACTTCAGAGCATTAAGATGTCCCTGTCCCATCCCCCAAATGGAGTTATTGGGGAAAAATTTCCTCTGTCAACTTTATAATACACTCCTGGAGTAGACAGCCAGTCTAGGAATTAGTGTTATTAGAAAGATAATTTTGTTCAACTGGGGTAAAAACAAAGCGTGGAAAATCTCCTAAAACCTAAACATGGAGTCTATTTTTCATTTTTTTTTGAACCTTGAAGTGTTGTCTAGGATGAACAGCTCTCTTACACCTGCAATCGAGGATAAATGTTGATAACCAGCAAAGATGAAAAGTAAATTGGTAAAAAAATACGATGTTTAAAGTTTTTCAGACTTGCATCAAGGAGAACTTGGAACCGTGAAATAAATCTGTGATGGACTGGGACAACAGTGAGATCGGTGAGGTCAAGCAGTTATTACTTTAATACTTGCATAGCAGTGAATATAAACCCAATGTATTTCTAATTTTCTTAAAGAATATAGCTGGTTTATATTAAGTATCTTTAACTTGGGATACTGTAGAAGCACATGCTATTTCTCCTGCAAATACTCACATATTCTGTGGATTTTGATATGGGAGTCTCATCAAGTGTGTAAAGATAAACACAATACAAGGTAAATACAGGTGGAATAGCTCATGAGACCTTGACCACTGTTCTGTACCTTGGAAGAACGCGTTGTTCCCCACTTAGCAAGAAGGTCTAAGAAGAAAGTCTTACCTTTTTGATTATCATCTTCCAGCATTTTGGGTTTCTGGCTAAAATCAAGAAAGCAAGAAATCTGCCTGATTTTTGCAAATGAAAGATAAGATTTGGCAGGCTTAAACTAGAAAAACATTCTTGTTCCTACATATCACAGTTATTTTGGAATCTGTGTTATAGAAAGGACTGGTGGGAACAAAAATAGTTGTGTGAGAGTAGATAGCATACAACTGTCTGCCAAGCAAGATTCCAGTTAATTGGTTTATAAAAATGAAGCAATTGTATATTAATTCCAGAAAGTGGGTCTGGGACCAATCTTTTCAATAGGTTTGTGAAATGCCCTCAGATGTTTATATTTGTCTAGACGATTCCTCATATGTAATTGTTATCTTAAAAATAAACAACCCCAACCCCGCATGTATGTTAATGTCATTGAATGTGTGCACAGTATATAGATGGTCAGGTAAAACAAAACTGAGGATATTTATAGTTCAAAATATATACTTGAGCATATACTTGTGTCTATCTTATGAGTTTAAAAAGAAATCTAATATTTGTGTTGATATATCAGTACTATTGTTTAGCAGATGGTATTTCAAAGAGCAGTTGAACTCAATTTAAAGAATGTCAGTAACGTAAGCATCGACTTCATTCATATCCATTTAAGTTGCTATAATGAGGTCATCATCATGAAATCATTCCAGTAAATCATAGAAGGCTCCTTATTTGGAAAAAAATACTTGTGTTTTGCTTTCATTTTCTGTATTTCTTAATGGCTATCATAATAAAGTTTATCAGAGAGGATGCACCTATGTGTATTTTAAATATAAAATGCATTTGGGCATTTATGTTCAAATATGAAAACAACAAAACAACACAGATCTTTGTGCAAGTGATTTATGTCATTGAATGTGAACAGAACTGTCTTGAACACTGAACCAGCTTGAGAGTATCAGATTGTAGCAGTATTGCAAGCAAAGCCTGTAGTCAGCAGTATCCTCCCTGGTGTAACTGAGGCTCCCAAGTACAGGATTCACATAAATCTCAACCTCTGAACTTGACTTCATTTTCAAAGCAACTTAGAACTGTATTGTGTGACACCTGGAGAACTAGGAGCTTCCCATCTCCAGTCAAGTGTTTAAAGCAATCGTGTGACCTTTGAGATTTAGAAGTAATGATGTATAAAAGCTAGAAATGAGCCTGTACAGTCCTTGACCTCTCTTTGCAGAATTCATACAGGAATGAATTATTTTTTTCATCCCCTTAGGGCAGGGGAGGAGGAAAGAATAGGATTGTCAACAGTAACTTTTCTGGGAAAAGGCTTGTTTAAACCTGTGACTTTTGGCAGTAGGGAAACCACCAGAAGCAAAAGCCGTGTCTTCTCCTAAGGGTTAATTCCATATGAGTTACCTTGCAGGTAGGCAAGAGAGCAGACAACTCCTGTATTTCTAGCAACCTGAAAAAATTCCTTGAATCCTTCCTTCTTCCATCCAGCTTGACCTCCCCTGTCATAAGAAGCAGAAGCCAATTCTTTCAGGCTTAAGAGCTACTGTCGGTCAGACAAAAGTTTAGAGGTAAGTGAAATAGCATTTGCTCTTCTTGGGGGAGATTCCGGAACTATAGGAATAATTGATTTGCATATCAGTTCCTAGAAATGTGGTCATCTGGGTAAGCTAAACCTGCATTTTAGGTAGGAGACAAATGTGTTTTAACATGTTATTTTATTTAAAGCCCCTTTGTTTTATTCATTGTTCCCACCAGTGAGATTGAGCCATGCAATGTTTGAAAATGTAATAGAATGAAACTAATTAGATCTAATAATAATGACAGTTGGTATAGAGAGCACTGCAGCGTAGAATTCTCCTTGGGCCGGGAAAAACAAGAGGCTTCATTTCTGTAGGAAGCAAAGAATGGGGTTACTTAGACTGGAGCAAGAGCAGACTAAATACAGAACCTAGAAGAACCATGACAATTGCACTTTAAAGAAAACTAATACTCAAGTGGCTCTGTAGCATTCCTGTGTATGATCAAAATCCATGTAACATGTATGGCAGAAATAGGTAACAGAAGGCTCTGACTCATCATGTGGAACTGTAATTTAAGTCCAAGGGGAATTTTTCTATCTTGGATCTATTCCTACTGGCTCAGATGTCTCATAAGCCTTTAGCACCTAGTTTTAATAGAGATAGTGGCTACAGTCAAGAAACAGGTTGGATGCAAGGAGCAAAATACTACTCATCTTAAAAATATCTTCCAGCAAGAGCTGAAGTAACTTTGTGTTGATAAGAAGCTTCCATTGACCTTTACTAAACTTGATTTTCTGGATCTAGAAAAGTCTCAACTCCCTAAGTAAAAATTTGCTTAGTGAAGCACTGAGAAGCAGATGCAGTGTAGGCATCTTGGTGCTTCCCACTCGGTACAGCTTTCTTTTAGCAAACAAGCACCACCAATGAACAATGTGTGAGAGGTCGCTGCTGTCTCTTATCAGTCATAAGTAGTAATTTTCTTTGTGCTGAAACACATTTTAAGTGAAATAACTTGTGGATATTCCATGAAAGTTTGTTTTACAAGTAATACTAATTTTTGTAAGACTAGTACCTCACCTGTCTTCAAGATTCATAAGATATTTTTCTGATTAACATTTTCAAACCTAGTAAGTCTGTCCAGCCCCTTGAATACCTAACACGTGTACTTATTCAAGGGGCTAGGCTTTAAAACTGTCTTGTTTCCTCAAAAGATCAGAATGATAGTAATCTCTGGCTTAATTTTTTGGGAAAACTTTTGAAAATATACATCAGCTATATATATATTGGGGCTTTTTTTAGGTGTGAAGAATCTGTATAAATGTAGACAGTCTTGAATGTGGAGACACAGAGAATGTTCCATGTAAGGCAAGAGCAAAACTACTCCTGTCATTATATACTTCAAGAATCTGAGCATCCTTTAGATAGACTAATACAAGCTAGTAACCATTTGGCTAGGAGGCCCATCATGCTGTCCAGAATTAGATACAGAAGAGACAGATTTATATGGTTCCGTGGGTGAGTGAAAAGAAGACTTAAAATAGTATTTTAAAAAATTCTGATTCATGAAGGCTTGTCACTTCTACTGAATTCAGTGAGGATTAGGAAATCATATTTTGGCCCTAAATAAATATTGGCAATTTTTGACTGCTCCTCTACTGTTCTAGATATTAACGAACAAGCTGTACTGGCTATGCAGTGATCAGGTTTTTTTCTTGGGTGTTCCTAGAAGATTTTATTAGAAATATACTGGTATTTCACAATTTCTGATTGGGAGGAGAACAGGGAGGGAAGAAGAGAAGCAGTCTTAAATGAGGTATTTACACCTGATTCAATTCCCTGGAGCTCAGACCTTGTGCAGGTGGTTGGATGTGTAATGGGATTGTTACTGACACAGTCTTCAGAGAACCGCATTGCTGTGACACAGATTTCTTTGTTAATAGAGCAGCTTTGATTAAAAAGTACAGAGTTCATGGTGAAATTCTGGCTTAACCCTAAGAGTTAGATTTGACTTATTCGGTGATTTCTGAGAGAAAGAGAATTCTTCTTGGCAACCGCGTAGCAGAGTTTGGAAATAAAGCAAAAGATTAATTTGATATGGGAAATGGATTAAAAAAGAGACAAAGACACGATCCTGGTGAATCTCGAATAATTCTGGTAATCAGAGGTGAGGTGGGAAGGAGGGACTCTGGCTGAACTGTCCCTGGGGTGTTCCTTCCCTGCTGGGGGTTGTTTGCAGAGAAGCTGGAGTGCTCTAACAGCCTCAAGCGCCGTTCAGTAGTGCTGCCTCCTTTTTGTCCCAGGCAGCCAGCTCCTGTCCTTTGCAAAACTGAGAGTAGCTTAAGGCCATCATTTCATGCATGGCTTGGTAAATTGTGCAAGAAAGGACACTGCCAAATGAGGAGCTAAGCCAGTTTTCAATAAGAGGGCCATCTGTGATCAAATGTTTTAGTAAGTTTGAAAACAATTCCCATTTCTACTTTGGGTTTATTTAGCACGTATGTAACTTTGTTGCTCCCCAAGAGTAAGTTAATGTTACTGTATCCTTGTTTGCTATGCCTTAAGTTTTTGTTGAGTCAAGTGGTTTCGTTTCAGACTTGATCCTGTGCAGTACTGAAAAAGGACTCTGCATCAATGTCGCTTTCAATTCTTGCTGGAGAGTTTTCTCAGGGTAGATGAAATTCAGGTATTTGTGGCAGATAAGATGCATGTAAATATATTGTTACTGGTTACAGCAATATTCCCTAAATGTAAGAGGAGTTTATTGCTGGAACTAGAAACATATTTAAAGTTGGAATGAATTCTAAGTAAGCCTCTCTCCTTAACCTAGCCAGTTACCTGTAATCTCTCATTGCCATTTTGTTTCCCAAAACATAGGAAGTCTTGCATAATGGTGTTTCTGTTATAGCGAGGATTACTGAGTAGATCTGCAATTTCTTTTAGACATCTCTTGAATCATGGCTTAAACTTTTGCAGCAAAGACTGTGTCTATTGAAAATAGAGTGGCAATAATTTGCATCTAATGTGTTGAAGTATTTTTCTTGGCTAACTTTGGTGTCATTGCATGGGAACAAACTCTTTTTAAAAAGGGTGATTGTACTTACCTTACCTAACACTGCTCCTTCAAAGAGTGAGAGGAAAATGATGGAGCTGTTTTCCTGAATCTGGGGCTTAAATCTGTCTTTTAATTTAGCTGTCTAACATGTGAGGTAAGCATTTTACAGCTGGTACAGTAAAGCAAATGGAGAGAAAGTAGCAGACACGTGTCACTAACGAGTCAGCAACAGGGACAGAAATCTGCCTTGTGCCAGACCATCAGACCCCGCTACCTCTCCTGCCTCCTTTGGAAACATTTCTCGTACCTGATAATTTGGCTGCTTGTTTCTGTTGAAAAGTGTACTCTGCAACAGGTAATTTTCAGAAAAAGGAAACCTTTCTTGTAATTTAATGTTCCGTTGGAAGGGGCTGAGTAAGAAGAAAGTTTCTGACCTTTAAATATGGTTTATGTAGCAGGCAGGAGGTAGGGAAGCCCCAGGTGGAAAATATTCTCAGAAGTGCAGAATTCCAAACTTCTTGAAGTTATGTTGTAACTTCTTTTAGATAAGTGCGCAGCTGTTTGTGTGGAGAAGGCAATTGCTTATGTATCAATCCATCTGCCTTTCAGAATAAATGTTCTCCGTGAAAACACTAAATTTGTAACTTAATCTCCCAAATGCAGGGATGTTAGTGTTTGTTACACTGCTTTTGAAGTGAGTGTTGCCCTTTTACACACAAATTACAAGGGTAAGTTAAAGATGCTTAAATGCAAATTTTGTTTTCTTGTTTCTGCCGAGTGAAGCTGATTTCTTACCATGTTTGCAGCTCTTCTCTTTAATGTTAAATTAAACTGTGCAAATATACCTAGAAATGTACTACGGATGTCAACTAAAATAGCAGTCTAATTTTGCAGCATTTACTCAACTCTGTAGGCAGTAATCTGGTTGAATTCAGTGAGGCTTTTGGGAAGACTGCATATGTACTGCCAAGATTGGTCCCAATGTGTTTGGGCAAATTAATATATGTTATTTTAATTCTAATTTGTAAATTAATTTGAACTGAGTTTTAATGTGATATTTCACAAACTTTTACAAGAGTAAATGGGGAAAAATATTTGAAATAATGCTAAAATATGTCTAAATTTAGATCAATGAAAATCATATAGCTCTGTTGAAGTTGGAAAACTTGTCTGTTTCTTCTATTGGTCTTTCAAACCATTAAATTCAATGTATTGTACACAGCATATTGTGTACTAAGTATTTTCCAAAGACACCATGTCACTTCTAATATGTTAAATATATGCTAATGTTATGCCCACATTTTTTTCACCATTGTGAATTTCACTTGTGTTTGGGGATCTTGGATCCCTGGTTTTGCTGCTGTTTCAATAAATCTGCTGAATGATAACACTGAGATAACCCTTACACAAGGATGGAGATGCAACCTCATCTCCAGTAACCGTGACAAACATTGCTGTAATATTTACAGGAGAAAAGTGTGCATCAAGGGTGAAATGCAAAGATGCAGTAAAACATCAAACTTAAAAAAATATAAAAAAAAGCACAGTTGTAGCTGCTTAAGTGCTTTGCTTAGAAAGACTAATGCAATGCCTAAGGCAGTAATCTCCTGAATAAGTTAGGAGATGAGATCTTTCAAAGGAGAGAAAAAAATAAAAAGGCATAGACCTATTGGACAATTTTACGAAGAGACTGTCAAGAGCAGTAAAACCGATGCATTGTTAAATGTCTTTGGGAGTGAGTTCTAGGTATTCTGTGCCTTAATGTAGTGAAAAGCCAACTTCAGTGAGTGGACACTTGGCGTTATCCTATTTGAACCCAAAAGTTTCCTCTGGTATAGGTGCCTTGTCGAGCGGGTCTGTCAAAATGCGTGAATTGGCCTTACTCTGAAGTATTCAGCGTAGAAATACATCTGATTGTAAAGGATGGAGCACAAAAGAGGGCATCACCTATGTGGTAGTTAGCTGGTATATTCATTCGTGCAAAACCAAATAAGTTGTGGCAGCTGGAGCAGGGTGGTGGAAAGGGGAAAGCAGACGAGCAATGGAGCAAGGGAGGAGGTGGGGTGGTGTGCGGTGGAGGAAGGTGGTGCGTGATCTGGGCAAGGAGCAAAGAGCTGCTCAACAGCCAGGTGGGTCTGACAGCGGGGCTGCGCTGGGTGAGCGGGTGATGGAGGAACGCTGGGTGAGCGGGTGATGGAGGAACGCTGGCTGAGCGGGTGATGGAGAAATGGGCACAATGCTTTGAAACGGGGATGGAGTAGCGGGGATACCCAGACGGAGCCGACTTCTACAGAGCATTTTTGTGATGTTTGGCTGCTGTCTGGAGCTTTTGGTGTGGAAGCTGCTGTTCCACAGCCATTCCCCTGAGCCCCACGCCAGGGATTTCTGGTTGACAGCCCCTGCGTGAAGGGAAAGGAGAACACTCTGTGGTTTTCCGGGCTACCAACCTTTTGCTGGGCTGTTACCGTGGGAAGAGTGCTGGAGTTCACCACTCTTCTGCCCCAAACCTGCCGTTTTCTCTGCTTCCCCAGATCTGACACCCCCTCCCCCGATTGCCTGGCTCTGACTCATTCGCTGGTGCTTGTGGAAGCAGAAGCGGGGGGG
>JAVJGG010000061.1:7362110-7384768 GCA_035590195.1 Aviceda cuculoides | reverse complement strand
GCCCCGCGGCCGCCAGGGGGCGCCATCGCGCCGCGGCCGGCGCGGCCGGGCGCTCCCCGCTGCGGTGCGGTTAGTGAGGGGCGGCGAGCGGTGCCCGTCAGCGGCACGGAGGGCTGCTGCGCGGGCCGTTCGGTGCTATGACGGTTGTTCCCTGGCGCCTGCCGCAAGCCGAAGCGGCTTCTGCTCTGCCGGCCTGCAGGCGTGTTCACTCCCGCCGCTCTCCGCGCTCCCTCTGGCGCGGCGGCGGCGGGAGCCGGGCCCGCGGCGCAGCGGCTCGGGAAGCGCAGAGGCACCGAGGTGCGGTTCGATGGTCTCCCGAGCGCCCCGAGGGGAGGGGGTGGTACAGCCAGCCCTTCTCTCGCTGTGCGCTTCGGCGGCAGGCGGTTCTGACTGGCGACGGGGATAGGGCTTGCAGGACGAGAAGGGGGATCTGAAAAATGCCACCCCTGATTGGACAGCCTTGCTCGTGTTTTCTGCGTGACGCTTCGCAGCGAGCTTGGCTTTGTGTGGCACAGGGACTCCCTTCTCGCAGCTAGCAGAGAGCCAGTTATGGGGGCGGAAATCCCTCGGGGCACAGAAACGGAGATCTTGCAGAGTCAGACCTGCTCTCCCTCCTCTCCCTCCTTCAGATAGTTCAGATCACTTCTATGGCTCATCTCTCTCCCCATCCTACTCTGTCTATATTCAGCCCCCTACAGGGGTTCAGTGAAGACGGGAAGTAAACCAATGCAGTGATGCTCATTTATGGAACACCCTCCCCTTCAACACCAGTGACAACTCTGTGTCTGAGATCAGCAGTTCTGAGATGCTCAAGTGAATGCCGCATTAAGAGGAGGCAGAAGAATTAAGATAGAATATTGTGCTTCTGAATCTGTTCCAGAAATGCAGTAGACTGTGCTTGAGCAGCAGCTGTCTAGGAGAGACCTTCAGAAAGAAAACAGCATGGTTCTGGGATGCTGTGAGATGTATGGAGTGTATGGACTGGGGTTTCCAGCAGACCTCTGGCTCGCTTCTCTCATTTTGGGCTAAAGCACCTCTTCTTGTTAGACTGTGACTAAATTTTAAATAGCCATTCAGGACAAAGGAAAATAGATTTCTGTGTTTTACCTGTTTTAGGACGGCAACGTCAAAGAGAAGGGTGCTAATGTCTTTTTTAAATTATGTCAGTCATTTTAATTTTGTTGGCCATCCAGGAAGAATTTTAATGGGTCTTTCCTCTGAACTTGTGCTACGTTTTTTGCCTTGCTTGTGGGAGACCAGCTGTAATACTGTCGTTGGCAAGCCAACTTTCTGAGGGGATGTAAGAGGCTTGAATTGAAACTGAGGTGAAGAATGTATTATAAAAAGCTGCTAAAGTTTGCATTGTGTCCAGAAGCTTTCTGTTTAAAACCTTCATTGGATATATACAGTATATATTTTTTTCCTCTCTGTTGTTTTTCTCATACAATGTGATCACTTTTACAGGGGATAAAGCTGGCAAAGATGAGGAAAATTGGCTGTGCCCTCCTGGTACTCCAAGCTCTTCTGGCACCTTTGGATCTTGTTCGTGGAGCGGAGAAAAGTTATCCCATCCTGAACATTGCAGTGATTCTGGGAAGGACCAAGTATATCACAGAGAGAGATATCAGAGCTCTCTGGACCAGGGAAATGTCAGCAGACCTGACTGTTGATGTCAATGTAGTGACCCTTCTGGTGAACCAGACTGACCCTAAGAGCATCATAACGCATGTTTGTGACTTGATGTCAGGCACCAAGATCCATGGAGTGGTTTTTGGAGATGATACTGATCAGGAGGCAGTAGCTCAGATTTTGGATTTTATTTCATCTCAGACTTCTATTCCAATTCTTGGAATTCATGGCGGGGCCTCCATGATAATGGCAGATAAGGTAGGAAAATTTATTAAAAGCTTTTGCTAGTCTAATGTACTTAACTGTGTTGGTCTCTATTGCGAATAATCACTACAAGCAGTTAAAAAAGGTGCTTTTAATTTTGTGTCTGTACTTTAAAAAAGAAAGAATATATGGAGCAGTGTCCTCATTGATCACTCATCAAATATTCTGAAATATTTTGGGGTTCATGCCTGAAACTCAACTTTCTGTCCATTGTAAAAGCAGTCTTAAGGAAATATTACTCTCCAGCACACTATTCAGTTTAGAAATTTCACTAGCAAATATGATATGTGGCTCTAAAAACAACCTCAAAATAGTAGGTCTATAAAATGATTTTAGGGTTAAGATGTAAAATTGTAAAGAGATACTCTGCAGTGCTTATAAGAAAAAGCACACAATAGACCTGAAGGTATTTGAGGACAATAGTAGTAATAGGATAATCGTATCATAGAATCATGATATTAAGCTGGACTCGTGATCCACTACAGCCTATAAATTAAGTAGTGCTGCAAACTTGAACCAGCTCTTGCATTCACTGTATTTATTAAATTAGATTTTTGCTAACCAGATACTTATAATTTCCTATTATAGTTCATGAAAATCCACAATGAAGTTGTCTGAACTCTGGAGATAATGACAAATTGTTTTGTTGGAAAACGTCTCTGGGTAATCTGTCCTGAGACTGGAATGACAAAAGTGACTCACGTACCCAGCTCATGTTGCTTGACATTGTAACAATTAAAAAAAAAATCCTTGCTGTCACTGCAGCATTGATCTGGTAAAGTGATCACTGCTGTTTCTGAGACAGGTGCTCAGCACCGCACAGGACTAAATTCTCTGGTGTGGACTGCTGCTTGGCCTGAAAGTATGAGAGGAGCTCCCACCGTGGCGTAAAGGGAGAGCTGAAGAGGGAATTCAGTTGTGGGGAGTAATTTACTGGTTTTCCAGCACACAAGACTTTTCAAAGTTAATTGTAACTTATTTCCTGATAGTTGTACCCTTTAGGATTTCTTATTCATTAAATACTGTTATTCTTTATAAGGGGCTTTTGCATAGTACATCAATAGTAAAGAGCTCTCCTAATCCATCTAAAAATGAAGTGGTCCAGATACGTTGCTTCGTAACCTGAGGGGGGAAAAAGAAGCAGGAAAGATGCAATGATTAGTTACGGTTAAGGAATCAGCTTTGAACTTTTGAAACTTCACCTCTAGAAAAGACTTTTTCCACTGGGATAAGAGATCTCTCTCTCGGTATTTGGAATGGCCTGCCTTTAAAACTTATGTCATACAAGGGGAGGACAGTAAGTGCTGAATTATAGCAGAGATTCTATAACAATGGCTTTGACATCTTGATTTATACAGAAAGATCATTACAGTCAATGCTACTATCTTAAATATAATTGCAGTGACCAAGTTACAGACGCAGTCATTTCTTGTGCTTTTAAATTACTGCACAGATTTACCCATCTTCATAAAGCTGGCTTTATATATATTTAGGAATTTTATTTGGTACGTGTTTCACTCAACTTTCTATGCCAGCATAAGAACATTTGAAGATCCCAGCCAGCGCTGAGGGATGAAACACTGGCAGAAATCCTTACGGAATCGACTTCATGCTCGGTAGCAGATGCAGGATGTTACTGATACGGATCTATTTTTTACTTTTATGTAGGAGCCTCTAGAAAATGAAATAGATTGTATTTTTCTTGTCTCAGTAAGTTAATACTATTTTCATTGTATGCTAATATTGTCACTATTATATCACTGTCTTTGAATTTAGGGGTTATCACAGTTTGCTAATAAAACATTTTTGTGCTGAAACTTGGCTTCTAAGATTTCCACTTGGGAAATCAAAATTGTTCTTTTGTGTGTTAAAGCAATCTAGCAGAGCTGTCTTCGGTAGCTTGAATTGGCTGAAAGAATTGTTTTCTTCTGTAACTAAAATTGCCTTAATTTTTAACTTGGCTTTTGCAACGTGCAATGTCTTGGAACTGGGTTTGGAACATCGTAGTAATGAGACTTGCATATGTCTCTTAATTAACCATTTATTTAGGAATGAATTTCTGGGAGTTGAAGGTGAAATTCACAGTGCTGTCATAAAGGCAGAGGAGATGAAGTCTGAGGGAGAAGGACTGCAAATGTAAAATCTGTCTTCCAAGTCAGTGTCAGGATTTTAGCTGAAACACATGGGTGTTGGCGAAATTGTGAATTTGATCAGTGTTTAAAGTCTTCTGTTTTGTCTCATGCACTGAGATGGCTGAGTATGCAAAAAAGATGCTTGGTCCCACTCTTGCTTGTGGATATGGTTCTCTGGCACGCTAATGGCCATTCATTTATGTCCTTATTTTGTGGCTCTAAGAGATATTTTCCTCCTCTGTGGCATTATGCTGGTACTGTGTTTTAGATGACACTGACTTCAAAGTGCGTGTGTGTAGTACCTGCTTGTCTGTAGCCCTCTGAGCATGGCTGACACAAAGGCGGCACAACAGTTCAGTGAATTCTGTGCCAGGTGGTTGTTATATGCTGCTTAACTGTCCTAAACTGAAGGCTCAGAAATAAGAAGTCATCTCTAATGCTCTATACTGCTAAAGACTTTACTAGAATGACTCAGAGTAGATAAGCTTACCATATTCCCTATGGCTAATATATACTATGTCAATGTGAATCTCATATGAACAGCCATCTCTTTAAAAAAAAAAAAAGTTGTTTTGGGTTTCTAAATATGAGAAATGCCCACATTTGGAGCATGCGGCGATTAATGCAGGACATAGAGCTTTTGAAGTACTGAGTTCCCGTGCGAACATCTGCTGTGAACGGTGCGTAGTTTGGACTCGCTCCTCCGTTGGCCCAGCTGGCTGTGCCGTGCTTCAGTTTGGTTGAAGTTTGCCTGCACCAGCTGAGGAGATATGTGGCTTGATATAGACTATGAAAATTGACGAGCGTGTGAAGCCAACATAACTGGAGTATTTTCTGAACCTAGCTGATCTGCCGTCACCCGACATCTGCTGTCAAAACCCTACCAATAAACCAATGTGACACTTAAGGATGTATGGTACCTACCTGATCCCAACTGCGCTGGAGAGATACCCTTTGCGCAGTGCCACATGCTCTGCCTCCAGCTGATTTTATCGCCTGCTGTTGGCAGGAACTCTCCTGCCAATGAACAGCTTCTTGGCTTTGGTCCCCAATTCTGCCACAGACTTAAAACATACTCAGATGTGGGATAGTCTACTGAAACAAGATGAGAATTGTGTCTGGGGCGTCTGTGCCAAACTGCTGTGCCTCAGCATCCCTCGGAGGATGCTGAAAACAGACTGGCTGTTTATTCATCTTGTGTCTGTTGACATTTGAGGGATCTCAAACCAAACATTACTTAGGAACTGTTTCCTGACTTGAGCATTTGATTTTAAAACTAGTTACATTTGTTTCACCACATGCTATCATTATAAGGATAGTATTTGTGATACTTTTCTAAAGCAGAACATCATGGTTAGTTCTGCGACAATAATAAAAGATTTGTTTCCTTCACAAGTGGGGAAAAGCCCCTATGTATTATAAATACATCCAGGAATACTTAGTGTCTTTGAACCATATTGCTTTTGCATATTGCAGAATTAAGTCTTTCCAGCTTCTCATTAGAAATCTTTCTGAAATACATAGCTTGAAGCATTTTATTGTCATAGAAGTACTGACAGTTATAATGCATAGCCAAACAACATTGAAGGTGAGGGTAATTTTCCAGGAGGGCTATTACAAAGTGTTGCTTCTTGAAAGAGCTCTGGAAATGTTATGCAAAATAAATCTTTGCTTTTCCAAAAAATAAGTGCTGTATATGGTTAAATCATCATTCTTCATTATTCTTTCTGCTGATAATACTGGCAATAAACTCTCTTAATTGCCTAGTATAAAATCCCTTTTGCACCTACCACCACCTTCAACTTTCCTTTTTACCCCCATCCTCCTCCAAAATAGTAAACATAGAATCACAGAGCAGTTGAGGTTGGAAGGGATCACTGGAGGTTGTTTAACCCAGCCCTAGCTCAATGACAAGCTAACATCAAAGTCAGATCAGATCATCCAGTCGAGTTTGGAATAGCTCTATGGATGTAGATACCACAGCCTCTCTGGGCGATCTGTTCCAGTACTTAACCTTTCTCACCGTGCAACTATTTTTGTTATATCTCACTAGAATTTCCCTCTGTACCGTGACCACGGGCTCTTGTTCTTTTGCTGTGAGTCTCCCAGTCCAGCTCTGCCTCTGTGTAGTTGTAGGCTGCAATTTCACCTGTCCTCACCCGTCTCTTTTCTGGGGAAAAGAGTTCCCTCCGCCTCTTCTTGCACCTCCTGCGCTCCGGCCCTTTGGACTCACTCAGGTATATTGATGTCTTGGGTGGGGGAACCCAAAACCGGACAGAGGACTGCCGACGCGGCCTCACCAGTACCAACGAGGGGAATAATCCCTTCCCTCAAGCAGCTGGCTGTGCTCTTGCTAATGCAGCCCGGTTAGGCTGTCTGACCGGGAGGGTGCACTGCTCACTCGTGGTCAACTCGCCCACCAGGCCCCCGCGTCCTGTAGTGCTGCTGGGATACTTATTGAGACACCTCACCCTGAATAAGTAGTCAGTGAAACTGTACTTCGAACCCTTGCTCATTCTTTTGGTGGATATTTCTCAGGTGTTTTGCTGAAATACTTGCAAATGTTTGCGTTACCTGTCATTGTCAGCTCATTATAGCTGGAATTGCTCTGTTTTTCCTCAGTCCTGAGACGCCAAAACTGTACCGCACTTGTGCAAACCAGACCTCTTAAGCCCAGCCTTGTAACTATGATCAGAGCACACCCAGACTACTGGCTCTGGTACTGAGAATTTACACTTCCTTATCTGTTTATGTCTTTGTACGCTGCTCTACACATCTTACAACTTCTTTGCCGTGTATCCTCATAGCACAGTGATCATATTTAAAAAAAAAGTAAAAAAAAAAAAAAAAAGTTCAAAAGCCACACTTCACGTTTGCACTATGCATAAACATGCTTCAATTCTTATGCTTTAAAAATTGTTGTGATGAATGGTGGTGGGGAGGTGTGTCGGGGTTTTTTTTATTATGGAAGCTTTTCTGGAGATCGTACTTCATGGAGTGTGCCCATCAATTTGCATGTCTTCCATATGCGTTATGTAGATTTCTGTCCAGCTCATCTAGTTGGCTTGTCAAAGCAGTCCTGTATTTTTACAGAAAATCTTAAATCTAAATTTTGTAACTTTTTCATCCCTGCCCTTACTGTTAACTGATATTAGCACGTGTGTGGCACTATACTCCCGAGGATATTAACTTTGGCTTTGATTGGTGCTGCAAAAGACTGGAGGATTAAACTGTAGTTTAATAAATGCTTTAGTGAAAAAGTAGCTGTATTCAAGTAACTGATGTTTCAGGTCTATTCCATTGCACTATTCCTTCTGCCTCTTTTAAAGAAGCAGTTGAATTTTACTTTCTTTCCTTCTAGCTGTACTAATGCTGCTATGGGAAGTGTAACTTTCAGATATTCTCATTTTTATTTTGAACTGCAACAAAAATGTAGCATTGACCCTCTCTTGCAAATTTGTGTTTACTTGACCATATCCATAAAAAGTCAATCTATATGTATTTTTTAAAAATAAGTTGTCTTGCACATCCACAAAGATTTTTAGAACTAGGCTCGTAATCTGCGGTCGTACCTTTTACACACATGCCATAATCACTGTTATTAAATGGTTAAAAACATGCTTGAAATCTTTCTTACTGAGGTGAATGAAGTGAGTGGCCACAACATCTTGTGGTTTTCTTCAGCAGGAGTCAGTGGTCTGGGAGCATGAGGTGGTTATGATAGAGCATGCAGGTTTACATTGCTATTCTTGTATTGCCATCCCTATGAGAAAGTAAAGTGTTAACAGCGAGAGCTGCAGTGTTCGCTGCTTTGAGCTGTGTCTCAAAACTCAGAGAAGCATTATATTAGTGATGTGAGCCTTGCTTTCTTGCTTTCTCTCCCCGTTCTCTCTTTTCTTTTCTAAAGGATTTTCCTAGCTGTTTCTGAGATGATTATATTATTCCTCATTCTCTTGTCCATACAAAAGTTTCCCTCTTAACTTAGCAAAGGAAAGCATGAAGGATTTCCTGGAATTCCGTGAGAGTAGCCTTGAACTGTCCCTCTTGTGGAGTTGAAGGGAGGAATATTTGATTCAATTTTCCTAAGTAGAAGGAAGATAATTTTGAAGAGATTGGGAATTTCTGTAACTAATAAGCAGACTGTAGGAAATTCAAGTCTTCTAGAGTTTGCTTGATTTTTGATGTAACTCAGGTGTGGGTAGGTTCTTATTTTTTTCAAGCTTGCTTGATTTAACACAGTTGCAGCTGAGCCCAGGGTGCAGGGTGGGATTCTATAAACAACTCTTATTTAGGAGAGAGGAATGTTTGGCTTCACTTGGATCTAGTCATTTGCGGTAAGGGCAATATACTTTCATCTCAAAGGTACTGTTTGCTTTTGCTTCAATCTGTCTGTTCTTACAGTTTTTGAATATAGAAATCCATAAGTGTCTTTGTTTTGACCAACAACATTTTAAAACTGTTAGTAAGGCACTGTCGTAGATCATCCATGCAATCTCTGCCAAACTATTGCCTGTCTATAGGTAATTATTACACACCAGACTTTCAACATAATTTTCTACTTGCAGACATTCCTGGTGGCATTTTTGGAATTTTTTCCCAAGGACATTCTCAAATATAAAATCCCAAATTATTCCCTTTGAGGTACAAAGTAATAATAGACTATTGTAAAGCACATAAGACATTTCTGGCAATCAGAATATATCCAGAGAACATACCTGAAAGTATTCATCCTAATAAAATTATACAGTGAACAGAAGGGCCTTGATATATCACATCAAACACATTTTTTCATGTTTCATCTATTAATTATTTTTGAGAGGATGCTTAGATGGTTTGAATAGAGTGTCTAATAGTGTGTTTTATTTGTCACTTACTTGGACTAAGAATTTAATTTGAAGAATTTCTTTATAATTTTTTTGGACTTGCCTGGAAGATATCTGGGGTAGATCTGCCTACATCGATGATGGTACAAAAAGCTGTGTATAGAAGAACAGAGAAACTTTGCAGTCCACAACTGTTTTTATTTGTTAGAAATCTGTGGTCATCTGGGCCAGCTTTTCTCCCCCTCTTCCCTCCTCCCCCTTCCTCTTCCTCCTCTCTTTCCTGGAGCTATGAAGTTGTGTGGATTTTACTGAGGGAGCCCAGCCTGGATTGTCTCCACGCCATCTGTCACCATATTGTTTGTTTAAATCCTTGAGATATTTTCTTCTGTACTTCACTGAAATAAATAAACTATAGCAGCATCATTGGCTATTTATATTAGATTTAGAGTTAATGCCCTTAGGAGAAAAACCCTGTGCTTGCAATTGAGGTGCATAAGCTAGATGCACAGTTTGTAAAAATGGACATGGTTTAGTTGTCTCAGTGCAGAGCTCCAGTTCCGCTGCATGTTCACCCTCCGGATGAGGGTCCCGCCGGCTTCTCAAGACTGAGACCTAGCAGGGGGTCTTGTGGCTCCAGAGGGACAGTGCTGCTCATGGATTACACTTGGGTCTCCCCATTGTTTCTAGGAAAAGCTTTTGTGCTCTTGTGTAAATGCATAGCAGCTGGCAAGCACTTCTTTTTGAGTATTTGCGCTCAAACAAGCTGTGCTAGAAGGCCCACGGTGATGTATGTTCCTCTATCCTGGGACTTGGTGTATTGGGCCAGAGAAAAGTTGAGATTCGCAGGCTCTGTGTGAAACCAGAACTGGAAATAAGATTGGTCAGGAGGGAATATTTCAGAGAGAAATTAAAGTGTGTAGAAGAAATGTCGTATAAAAGCTGAACAACCAACAGGAAAACTAGCTTGTTTCCTGATGTGCAAACATGGTATTCCAAGTTGCAGATGGAGGTTACTTGGTGTCCAGCAGCTGTAAATTTGTGGTATGCAGTTAACTCGCCTTTCCCAACAGCAATTTTCCCTGTACTTTCCGTACACATGAAGCTTAAGTGATCAAAAAGCCTGAGTGTTTAGAAAGAGAAGGAGGTCCCAGTTGTGCAACTTATGTCTTATTTAGGGAAGAGCAAAATTCCTCTGGAGAAAGGTCTGTGCCTTCTGGGACTCAGGCGTGAGGGGTCCATTGTTGCCTACTGGGGTGGGCTGAGGAGTACACAGCGTTCCCTGATCAATGTCTGTGATTCATTTAAACCTCTTGAAAAAGCAACGGTTTCTAGTCCAAATTTGTGACTAAGGTTTTGTTTGAATACTGATTCTTTAAGCTTCACATGCAGATTAAAGAAACAAATCATAAATTTATATCTCGAGACAGTTTGTTTAATCCATTCCTACTCCCCTAATCTCCTCAACAGCCACAGAGACTGAACTAAAACTGACCTAGGAAAGGCAGCAACATATCTGAGGTCATAAGCTGGTTCTAAACTTCTAGAGCCATGGGCAACAGTGAAACATCTCCATTTGATTGTACATTTATAGAACAGAGAATGCTTAGCGAGATTAACCTGTATTTGGACAGGGGCAAATTCAAAGCAGGAGTGCAGTCCCTTTTGGCTGTAATACACTAAGCAGCACATTGAAGGGCTGTGGGTGAGATTTGATTAAAACACTAATATTCTGCATACAGATCCAAAATGGCTTCCATTTCTTTTGGAAGTCATCTTTTGTTTCATATTTAGGTGTGATCAGGTCTGAGAAAGCTAGGTCTGTTGGTTTTGGTATACATGCAGGTTCTTCCTACTTGCTGCCAGATTCCCTTGCTGAAGGTAGAAAGGAATGGTGAGAGAATAAAAGGTTGTCATCTTCATGCTTTTAATATTTTTCTTCAAGTACATTGATTTACCTACTCCTCAGGATGGAGCCTACAAGTAATAGTGGTTTGGTGTGCTGAATTGGCTGACAGTAGTGTAATCTCCCAGTAGGATCATGTACACCCATCGTTGAGTAGCCTGGATAAAGCAGATTTTTTTCAGACCGAGACCATGCACCTTTCAACTTTAAAATTATGTATCCTGTTATTTATGTTTTGAGTAAGCTCTCCTGGGGAGGTGCTTCATTACCGGATGACTCTTCAGTCAGTGTTTTAGGCTTTCTATTTCCATCATAGGTTTGGGAAAGTAATTTCCTTTTAGGCTTTTAATGAAGATAGGCTGGACTGTTTCCTCGTCACAAGTTACCTGCCGCAGCATGACTTAGAACACCAACGCTGGTCTTGCTCCACGGCCTCCGCTCAGTCTGCGTAACTATTTATAGCTTGCCTTTCGTGCATCTCGGAGCAAGATATTTCTATAAACCTGTCTCATTCAAGGGACTGCTGGGTGGGAAGCTGCTTATCTTTTCCTTTCGTTTCCTTTTCTTGACAGTGGGGTTGTTTTTCTTTTTAAGTGTCCTAACTTTTGGGTCAAGATTTCTGCCTGTAATTTTGTAGATACAAAGTTTTGTCTGTTTGTGCTGACCAGCTTGTCTCTCCACGTGACTAGAATTAACAATAGGACTGCTTTGCAGTCTATTGTAGTCTAATCACTACATTGATTTTGTGTCTAGTGGAAACACACTGCATACGTAGAACCACTATGAAACAGGAAAGAGCAGGGACTTCATAGCCACCTTCCAGCCCAACACAATTTACAATACAATTAGGAACAAAAGTTATAATTGAATAAACAGAAAATAGAATTAAGGTAATCTGTTCTAAGTGCGCAACATTCCTATAATGAGTTGCTTTTAGGAGTTACAGAAACATAATTGCCAGACAAATTACATGTTATTTTTTGTGTGTGAGGCTAATTAAGAGTTCTGGGTAAATTGTGTTGGCAGAGGCATCAGATCTATATGAAGTACCTAATTGGGATGAGATAAGACTTATGAATTCATCATAAGAAAACAGATGCAAAAACTTTGGAAAGTGTCTGTATTCTAGTCAGGTACTATTTAGGATGGTCTGGTTTATTTTCAATAGTCACATTATCGTTGTAGTAAATAAGCTAACCCTCTCCTTCGTTTCATTTTGATCTGTTTGCCATCCTCTCCCATTTTGCCATCTGCATTTTGACTGTTGTTATCTGCAAAAAGGCTGAAATTTTCTGTTGTGGAATCTGTTTTCTAGTGAAAGATGTTGTGGATGACTCCAATGCTTAGCATGCAAAACATTAAGCTCTATCACTTAGCTATGTAACAGCAAACTGGTATAGAAGTTGTAAAAACCCATTTGCTTCCTTCGCTTGCTCTTAGACTGTGTGTTTCTTACCCAGTCCATTCTATATGCAAACCTCCTTCCACCAAAGAGCTGCCTCCAAAGGCCCTCCCGTTATGCTGTCTTCATCTGCATCCCATCTATTTGCTATTCTACTTTATACTTGGCTGTCACCCTAGCGTTAGAGTTAGGGTGCTTTGGATCTTTTTTTTTTCCCCCCCATTTATTACCTTAGTTCACTTCTAGCAGAAGCAAGGTTGGCTAGGAGAGAATATACCTCTCGGCTTAAAAATATGTATCCCTTACTGTTAGGAGTACTGGGACTCTTTCAGTGTACACTTTCAGATGATAGTTATGCTAAAATAAGATTAATTGAAGCAAATAAAAATTCTCTGGGATCCCAAGAAGAAAGTAAAAACTGTTATGACTTTAAGCCAAGCCTGTTTATATTTAATAAGCAGAAAACAGAGAAAGTATGGGAAACTAAACCAGGTGAGCTAGGGTAATGGTGAAGAGCTGAGGTGGTGGTAAACCTGCAATAGGAATTGCTGATGTTAGTGATCTATTTGTGAAGAAAGAAGTATGAGAAAACCATATTTGAAACTCCAAACAGTTTCCACCTCAGTATCTCTTGAGGGTTCCTGGCCCTGGGATTTTGGGCAATTCTTCTCCTGTCCTAAGTGATTCCTTCTGCATTCCTTGACCAGCTTTCCATACTCATACAGGTGGACATTTATTTTTCCTGGTGCAATGCAGGGAGTCTGGGCTGTAGTTAAGTATCTGGAAATTGATGTATTGGAGTCTGCATGTTTCTCTTTTAATGTCATTTAAAATTTCCCTACTGCTTTTATTTTTTCCTTTAGTATAACCTCTGGGACAGGGCCAGTCTATAGGCTTTCCTAAATATACAACCCTCCCTTTATTTTGCTGTGCGCTTGGCTGGCTACTGTGTCCTGCTATCTTGGGTTTTTAGGAAATGACATTTGAAAATACATTTATGATTTCCTTTTATGATTGATTTTCAATTCAGTTATAATTGGCTTCAGAATATTTGGGGTCAGGACAGACTGTTAGTTAAAATATATGAAAATAAATTGCTTTCCACAGTGTTAGGTGGCTCGCTGATTCTGCAGTCTCCCCTGCATTTGAATGTGTTTTGCTGTTGCTTTAAAATATTTTTCTGAGACTCATGTTTACTGGCACTTACTTTACTTACTTAAACTGTAGTTATGTGCACAGAACAAAGTTATGGATCGTGAATTACATAAATGTTGATGTCATCTAAATGACTGGTTGTATCATGAGGTTGAAAATAAGCAATGTCTTCAGAGAACAGAGTATAGGAAAGTGTCAGACAAAGATCGTTTTGGCTCTTTGCAGGGCAAACTCACTTGTGGAAGGAAAAATACAAGTTTACATTCCACCACCTCCACCCCCTGCCCAGGTTGGCTAAAGCCAACAAATGATCTTTATAGCCATTTCCAGATGTACACATCCTGTCGTTTTTCCAGTCTTAACAATTTTAAAAGTCGTGTCACATGCCTTCCTTTTCTAACCTTTTCCAGGATACATGCTTCTGGCTACAGTCTCTTTGGCTTTCCTGTTGTTCTTTACTATCCAGCACCGCTTTATAGCATAAGAGTTACTGGAATATTTCCAATGGTCAGTCAATAAGTGAAATGACACTTAATAGCTGACTTAGGACAGGTGTAAATAATAAAAAAAATCTTCACATTTAAAATATCCTAAACAGTTGCTCAGTAGCTTCTCAGTATATACAAATATTTTCAGATTCCCAGTGGCTCATAAAAGCACATCACATGGTCTCAATTAAAATTTAAATGAACATGTGGGAAGTTTATATGGGAGCCAGCTGTCACCTGCAGCATGTGTGCCTGTAATGGTCATTGAAAGCTTTACCAATCTTTTTTGTGTGCTTGCTCAATGTTTTCTTTCTAAGTGTGCTTGCTTGTATTAGATGACTGTTGGCTTGAGAAGAGCTGTTTTCTGAATTACCTTCTTCACAGTATGAGGCAGAGATCTTGAAATAGTGAGCTATTTCATCCAATAATAAAATGTAACAGTCCAGCTCAGTAATCCTTATTCCAATGTAAGTCCTATTGATTTGTTAAGCTTGCAGTGGACACGTCAGTGGACACTGCCTGAAAGCAGTGGAAAACTTAAGTCAAAATAAGAATGAACTTTGCACATTTCGCACACTCTACTACTTTTTTTACTGTCTGATAAGCAAGTTATAGGCATGGAAAATCTTAGTTTTAAATAACTTGTGTGGAAAACAGTTCTCTAGGTCAGCAAAGGCATTTCTAAATGCTGAGGAGCATACTTCTACTAGGAAAAAAAAGCATCCGGGTCATGTATGAGTCCCACATGGAAAGCAAAAATCCTGCTTGTGGGTTCCTGGCTGCGGCATGATTGATTTCCTTGTGAAGTAAAGGGCTAGGAGCAAGTGCAAAGTAAGCAAATACTTTAAATATTTAGTCCTTTAATGCCTACTTAAATGCTTTTCCTGAAGATTTGAATGCTGCAATGTAAAGAGAAGATGGAGGGAGTTTTGCCTTTCTAATAAGGGGTTTAGTATGTTCTTTATATAAAAGGCATAAAGATGCAGACGCAGCCTCGTAATATCTGAGGTGGAAAGTCCAAGCAACATATTAGATTTAAGGCATATTCTGCTTAGAAGCGCAGTCTCTAGTTAGAGGAATGATTCAGTACTTTAAGGGTTGTAATGGTACTCAGGGTGCACTTTTTCAAATGACTTACTGGACTGCTGGTAAATTGATTTGTTGACATGCTACCTGGTTTTACTTAAGTTAAACCTGTTATTCTATTTAAACTTCATTTTGGTAATTAGATTTTTGTCTTACCAGGTCACTTTAAGGTTTCATTTGCATGTTTGACCCAGTTATAAACTCTGTTATTAAAACAGCTTTTCTGATTCAGCTCAGATGGTGGTATATTTTCCTTCTTAACAGGCATTCTAGTGTTGTATTTAAAAAACCAACCAAACAAACAACATTCTCCCTGCCTTAGCTTCTTATTAAATCAAGTGTGTACAATAAGTCTGACTCCCTATTGAGCTGGTTTAATCATTTGTTTTTCCATCTGCAGAGAGCCAGTTTCCAAAGTAACTTCAAAGAGCCTTGCCTGAGTAAAAGCTTCCAGCTTTGGAGCAACAAAGATTACAGAAATATGCTTATGCAATAGCTTGAAACCTCTGGCTATCTTGGCATGGAGGCTACGGCTGAGTATTCGCCTTTATTGTTCTGTTAGTGTAGACCTTAAATGTTTGTAACTGAAAGTTTTACTGCCGCTTCGCTTTTGCCTCCCACGGTAAGTGTGCTGAGCGTGACGTGGCACGCGAGTGCGCAGGCATGGCGTTTGCACTGGCTTTCTGGGTCCTGAAGGTGAGCTCATAGGTAACGTCACCAAGAAAACAACCATAAACTTCAGGCTTGACAGAAATTGTCTGTAGACAAGTCCGAAAACTTGCAGCAGCAAATACAGACTATTTGTTGTGTTTTAGATGTAATACAGCCTGATTTGTACAGGCTTTAATCAAATGATGAAGAAGCTTCAGGTGAAATTGCTCTGGGGAGAGTGGCATCTTCCTTTCTTCAACTTCAAAATTTTCTATGTTGACGTGTAATCTCGCAGCTTGCTCAAAATAAAAAAGTCCCCTGCCCAATACAGATAAATAGATATGAGATAAATATTTTGTAACTAATGGGTATGTTATGTTTTTGAGTACAGCAACAAATATGAAGTAGTTAAAATTGCCACTAGGGAGTTTGTGAGAATTTGCTTCATAAAATTGCAATGTAAATAATTGTCTTTATTTCTGTGGTCTTCCTAACTGGAGGCTGTGCCTTATTCATGGCATTCCAGTTGAGCGGTTGTCATTATCATTTTGGAGAAATGCTGATTTTTTTTTTTGTTTCTTTTTTTGACAAAACTCCTATCTGAAAATATGTGTCTGGGATTTGTCCCAAATTAATTTCCTGTGGAGAGAAGGGCTATGAGTTTGGTCTCAGTACAATGACTCTTCTGGATTATAGTATCTGTCAGTAGAAATGCACTGCTTTGATTTTAACTGAAGCTATTTCAGATCTTAATTTTTGGCTTAATTGAATCCTTAGCACAAGCAAATCTAATTCTGGCATACTATTTCAATTGCACAGACTTTCATTTCTGACTAAGGATTGGAAGGATTAACCCAGATTTTAGCAGTTCTCTCCATGACCGGGTGGATAGGATTAAAATCTCTGTGCTGCTCATTGTGGCTGTTTATTCCAGTTTTTGAATATTAGTTATGTCTTTTGACCAGGACTGGAAATTTTCTGAGAATAAGAGTACAGCTAAAGGACAATGTGTTGAATTCACTGGATTGCATTGTATTTTAATTTTTTAAAAAAACAAATCACGCTTTGCCTGTTTAGAGGACCACAATATATAGTTTAGCATATTCTAGATGAATTTAGCAGTTTTAAGTATTAATAAATTTATCATATTTGAGACATTGTAAAAACAGCTGTTTTAGAAAAAAATTAAAGGGATAAAAGAAGAATGGCATTAAGTTTAATAGGACCAAATTGTAACATCTTGCTAAGAACTGGTTGCATGCAACAAACTTTTCCGGCCCAGAAGCTGGCAGGGTGTTCCTGTATTTTTTTCTGTTAGTGTTGCTATTAGAAATAGAGACAATTTCACTCTGCTGTGCAGGAAATGGAGGAACTTCTGGAATATCGTCTGCAGTTAGTCTCCCACATTTGAAAAAGCCCTGGCTAATCTTGTAACAGCTTTAGAGATTAGTTATTTCAGTGACTGGGGAATCGAAAGTCTCACCTGCAGGAGATGAGGTGAGCTGGTTTTGTTTTAATCCAGTAAAAATGAGTCTGGGAGGGGGATATGGTATCTGGATACAGGATGAAGAAAAGCTGATTAAACAACAAAATGAGATGATAGGAGGACTGAAACTAAGGTGGGCATCATTTGGGTGGGAAATTGAAAGTAGTGAATAGCATTTAGAAGGAAAATTTAAAAGTTCAGGAATTACAAGAAGCCAGCTAGTGTTATGATGGAAACTGGTCAATGAATGAAGAAGGATGAGGACTTGCAGCATGAAGTTCTTTCTAATCCTACATTCTTCTTACATTTATAAAAGCTTGAGATAACCATACAATACCATAATAAGATTGTCTCCAAATCTACCCAGCCTTATATAAATGCTAGATTTGGTGATAATGAAGTGGGATGAATAGAATCCTGATGTACAGCTGATCAGAAAGTCGAGGACTGTGCTTATCAGCCTTGGAAAGACAGACTGGCCTTAGGATCCTTGTAGGAATATAGTAAATTATGTTCTAAGAATTTCTGAAGCCTCAGTTCCCAGAAAAGGATATCTTTTTTATTTCCTGGGGAAATGTTAATTTTACCTTTTTATTTTAAGTAGGAGAATTTATGACTGTTCCTTGGGTATTTCTGCCTTTTTCTATTTCATTCTCTTGTGCCTCAGGCAGGAGCAGAATTCTCAAGAGAGATGTGATGAAGACATGCTCTTGACTTGGAAAAACGGTGCTGTTTGCCACATGTCATCCTGTTTTATTAGGGAAAAAGAGAACCTCTTAACAGCCATGGAGCTGCGTGGTTGGAAGCTTACAGTATTCATAATAGAGAAAGCCTTGTGAGTTCTGTGGTCTAGTCTCACCATAATCTGCATGTGATGTTGCCTGCACGTCAGACGTGCTATGCAGTGGTTTACATTACATAAATTTGTGGGCAGTCTGGATTGCAGTTGCAGCTGGACATCCAAACCACTGCAGTTTTTAATGGCTGTGCTGGACATTCATTGCCATTTTGTGGATTGAAGACAGAAGTGGGACAAGCATGAAAAAAATCTCATGTTTTGCTTGATGCAATGCGTACATAATTATGTAAAAATGAGATCCCCATTGTGTTTTCTTCCAGTAGCTGAGTGGCCTTGTTTTCTTTTGAAAACCAAGCCATTAGTACCCTGTTTACATGAATATGTTCCAGAGGATGCTTTTAATTTTGTTCTATTTGGTTTCTGTGTTACATAGGCATGTAGAAGCTGATCCTAAACTGTACATGTTTTTCATATTCTTGCAGATTGCCAGGTTTAACAAGTTCCTCACTCCTATCCAATTGCTTCTGCCTATTAACAATTAATGTGATAATTTCTTCCAAAGATCTTAATTCTATGACATTGAAATACCAGAAAGAAAGATTTAAAACCTCTTAATGCCCAAATAAGTGCTTTCAGGTTCAAGTCTGTGGTGGTATTTCTGTCTCTGTAAATAATCAGGAGTTCTAGACCAAACAACTGCCTTTGGCACTGAGAATCGACTTGCTGAATATGCTGACTCTCATTCAAAAGTTTGGTACATAGAGCAAAATCCATTAGTTCTTTCTTGTGCTCTGGAGAAGGGGTTTCTAGCAGGTGCCATGACATGCAGGGGATATGTCATGTGCTGTGAGTTTATATGTACGTGGTGAGTGTAGAGAGGTAATGATAGTATGATTGTGGTAAGTAACCAGGTCAAGGAGGTAGAAATTGCTGTGTAAGTACAATGGTTTATTTAGTGAGGGAGAAAAGCCGATCGAACGGTGTCTGTGAAGAGATGTAGAAGAACTGTCTCTTCATGTCTGGGGAAGGCTATATTTTTAAAAAATCTAGATAAGTGTACAGATAAGCATTCTTCTGGATTTCAGGCACTCTGCCATTTCATAGTCCCAGTCCCTTGCCCGGCCACACTTTGTGATGTTACTTCACTCCCGAGATTGTACCTGGAGCAAACTGACTATTTCCCTGCAGGAGGAAACCTGAGCACGCAAGGTAGGATAGGTTGCTCTAGGGTGTGCTCCTTGCAGGTGATGTGTGTGTAGCAGATCTGCTGCCATGGGCATGAAGCCCTGGACCTGGACCTGGAGGCCAGGATTTGCCCTGCGACTCAAGAGCAGAAGTAATGCAGATGGTGCCACCTCTATCTGTGGCTGACTTAAGCTGTGAGAAAGAGTTTCAAAGACTCGGTGAGAAAGAATGAGACCTAGAGATATTCATAAACATCCTTTTAAACTTTGAAAATCTCTCCTAGCTGTTCCCTCTGGGCTACTGTGGTTTTTCTACCCAGCTGTCCCGAGGAACCAGTGATTTCAGGTGTTTGCGCACAGAGTTTGCAGTCTTCAGCTGTGAAGTGTTCCTCAGAGACAACATATTTCATCTGGCCTTGTTGAGCAATTGAAAATGAGTGTTGCTATCACTGAGAATTTGATTTTATTATTGAATAGGTCTTAAAGCTACAGAAGGTAATGCATTTCAGAGTCCATAATTTTTGTGCAGATTCAAGCTCGGTAAGGATGTATTCTTTGTACCCGAGAGAGGCTCTGCTCCAAGTGCAGGACATGATATACATATACAGCAGAACATGAGCAAAGGAAGACTGTAAAAACATTAGTTATGCTGCATGATTTGATTGCCATTCTGTGTGGCTGTGTTTAAAGAACTGAAATGATGTCCTTGCAGGAATGGAATATTTTTCCTGAAATACTTTAGTGAAATAGCCAAAGTCTTTACTGATATAATTCACTGTGGCTGGAGAGGGAGGTTAAAGTGATGTGCTAATGAATGCTACTTATGGTCTGCAACACATGAGTAGTACTGTTTATAAATAATTTTTTTCACCAAAAAAGGCTGAACAGCTAATCGGATAAATTTCTGTTTCAAAGTGACCAAGCCTGTTTCTTCCCTGAAGCAATTCAGACTTCTTCCAGACTTCATTAATACTGGAATTACCATAATCTGTTTACCTCTTACAGCTGTTTCATTTTCAGGGGCTTGCAGAAGCCAATTATTTTGTGATAAAGTGCTTATTAATGAAAATATGTGGCCATGTGGAAAGAAGAGGCCAGTGCAGGTGCAAAAAAAGTGCTTCAGAAAGTTTAAGGCACTCCTAGCTGTGCTTTTGGGAGAGAAGAAGAAAAAACTCTGAGCAGCACCCTTGGTTTTAGTGTCATTTTGTTGCTTGTCTGATGACCCTTGCTTTCTTGCAGTGCGAGTGAGGTAAAAAGAAGGATACATCTCAGTTTGAAAAAGAAAACGCGCGTGCTCTGTTTGTACTCATGTCATTAAATAAGGCAGCATGAAGTGCTGGAAAAAGTTGGTGTAGTTTTGTGAATTGCTTTTCCAGGCACAAGTTCATGGATTTCTTTTTGAAGTAGATGGCTTAATCTCTGAGTTAGCGAACCCAATATCACTTAGCGCTTCCGTTTTCACTGACTTACCTAACAGAAGAGAGCATGTGCAGAGTCATGAAACAAATCTGTGTTACTAGCACAGCCAAAACTCCTGGAACTGCCTCTGTGTGCACCAACAAAGCCAGTTCCTCTGAGCACCCAGGGCTTCGTTCCCTCACTCTACAGGATGGTTGGTATCTTTCTGCCTTCTGCTTGGGGATTTTTGTTATAATAGTTTTACCTCCCCACAAAAGCATGTGCTTCATGAACTTGAGCCCACATGTGATTTTCCTCACAAATGTAGTTCTAATGGCATGGTAATGGTTATTTGTTATAGTTCCCCTGATTCCTATAAACACGCTAATGGGAATGTCTTCACCATTTTGGATTTTTTTTTTCCTCTTGTTTCCTTTATCAATTGAGGTTCAGGTTTTTGATTTTGAGCGGACCACCATCTGCTTTCAGCTTTACATTCTTCATATCAGTTCTACCTTGATTCCCCTCTTCCTCCTCCATGCTGCCACTGTCTTCATGTTCTAGACCTACTTCTGCTGCAGATACATGGAGAGCTTCGGAAAGGTATTCTGAGTTCAAGTTGTCTCTTACATTCCTTTGCTCCTTTGCCGAGTCTGATCTAGTCTGACTGGCACACAGAAGCCCTCAGGGCCTCAGTTGAGGCCCTATGCCTATGGTCTGCCTCTGCTAAAAGCGAGAGCTGGCCTCCTGCCTCAGTTTCGTTGGAAATGCCTTGGAATGGTAGCTGTGCTTTGTGTGCTCTTTTGGGCAGAAAATTTGCAGATTTTACCATGTACTTTTTCCAAAGTGAAGATCAATATGCTGCAAAGGGATCGAAACAGTAAGAAACATCTAGCAAGTCAGCAAATGAACAGTCTAGTCTCTTTTGTTCAACGACACTTTGGAAAAAAAACCCCATGCATTCATAGTTTCTAGTTTTAGTCAAAGTAAAATATGCACTCAGAGTCAGACCGTGATTTTCAAACTTGACTGTTCCCAGAGTGAGCATTTAAGTTTATGAGTAAATAAGTGCCTAAATAGACATGCAGGAAAATGTGTAATCCTCAAAGGACTTAAGTGCAATATAAAGGCAGATACTAGTGTGTAAATAATGCTTCCTCACATATGAGCAACTGATACATGAGTTGCCTTCTGTGATGTCTTCTTCTATTGATGTATTTTATGTTGCTTTTCTCTAAGAGATGATTAACTAGTCCTGGTAAGTGACCGATTTGCTCAAAAAGTGGTGCTGCTAATGAAGAGGTATTTCTGTGAAGAGGGGGGAATTTGAGAGGTTGCAGGCATGATTCCTAGAGAAATGTATGTGTGTCAGGTTCCTGCACTCATGTAGGTACCAAAAGCTCTGAAGTTCACGCTGGCGCTCTGTCCAACAGACGGTAAATCTGGTTTTCCAAACTTCATCTGTGGTTTGGGAATTGTAGCAATTTTTACTTCATTGTTATTTCAGACTTGGACTGTTGATCCATGCTGCAGTGTTAGCTTATTCCATGTACTTTCTGGTCATAGACAATTATTGTGTATATTTGTAATATTTTAGGGCTGAAGCAGTAGAAATTAGCAGAAACACAGATTTGGAAGAGGTGACTAGCCAAAGCATTATGACAGAATGAAGCAGAGGATCCTATTATTCATGCTGTCAGAAAAGTAGTTTCCGCCAATTGTATGATCTTAATCTTTTTTTTTTTTTGGGAGGGGGGGTTGGAGCAGGCATCCAACATACTTTCCCCCTCTGGCGCTTACTGTTCTAACTTCTCCCATTTTCTCTAAGTTAGTCCAGTGAGCACAGTCTCTTATTGACTCCACCAGGTGTATGAAAAATCTGTATTTTTCTCTGGGATTTAGAATACCTGCCATGTTGATTAAAAACCTGCTGATCTGTTTCTCTTTGGGAACTGCCTTGATGAAGTTTTGAGTGATGAACTAACTGCCTGCTGCTGTGTTGTGGTTTAACCCCAGCCAGCAACTAAACACCACACAGCTGCTCCCACTACCCCCGTGGTGGGGTTCAGGAGAGAATCAGAAGAGGAAAAGTGAGAAAACTCATGGATTGAGATAGACAGTTTAAAAGGTAAAGCAAAAGCCATGTCCACAAGGAAAGCAAAGCGAGGAATTCATTCCTCACTTCCCATGGGCAGGCAGGTGTTCAGCCGTCTCCAGGAAAGCCGGGCTCCATCAGGAGTAACGGTGACTGGGGAAGA
>JAVJGG010000061.1:7333280-7361629 GCA_035590195.1 Aviceda cuculoides | reverse complement strand
AAACATCCCTGTGTTATCAACACTGTTTTCAGCACGAATCTAAAATGTAGCCCCATACTAGCTACTATGAAGAAAATTAACTCTATCCCAGCCAAAACCAGCACATGCTGCAAAAAGAACATCAGGTAAATAAGCTGGAAATCCCAAGTGAGAACAAGTGCCCTAATAGGATACTGGGTCCGAATATTAATTTTACATTACCAAGTATTCCCAGTAGATATGTAATTCAATAGCTGATCAAGTAACCTGATTTTCATGTCTGAATAATCAGTATGGCAAGAAGTACCTAAGAAATGGGTATGGGTATTGAGATGTTCCCCTTTTATAATGTTTGATTGGGCCTTTCATTGTGGACAGCATAGCTTTTGATTACTGGAAAACACAAACAAAACAACAAACCAAACTACTGTTTGTTTCTCCTTAGCTTAACTTCGCATTTACACGGTTGCATGTCCATTGAGAAGAAACCTATAAAACATTTTTTTCCACTGAGGCACACCTTACTAGTATAGATTAATTGAGCTAGAGATATATGCTGAAACATATCAAAATATTGTAGCAGTATTGATACTGTAAGCTATGTAGCAAGTGTTAGCATGCTGCTCTGTGAAAATACTCTTGATGTGAGGCTGCATTAATCCACTGCGAGTTAAACTGTGGATATGCATGTCATATAGTAAAAGCAGGATAGTGCTTGGATTCTTGAATGATTCTTTTCCATTTAAAGTATGTATCCCTTTTATATTTGTAAGAGTATATATCTCTGTGCCACTAGCCTATGAAAGACTAGAAATAAATCCCGTCCCTGATCTTAAATAATTATTATTCTTGCATAATACCAATAATCTACCGAATTGTTTAGGGCAAGTTCATAACATCATGTGTGATACTAGCTAACATTAATCGGAAAACTTCACATGTTAGTACCATACAGGCTCTAACGCAGTACCACAACTATCAGGCATTGTATTATATCATTGCAACTCTTTCTATTCTTTACTTTTGGAGAAGGGTAAGCACAGCACAGGAGAACCACTGGGCAAAACACAGTGTGAGGGAAGACCGCTGTGCTTTGAAATCTGCAACAAAGCAAACAGCCTTGAAAGAAGGCTGAACAAACTGAATTTGGCTGATGCAGCAGTGGGTGTGTGCAAAATTAAAAAGCAAGCAGAGCTGTTTGTGTGGTGGCCATGTCTCTCCTTGACAGACAATTTGTGTCCCATTTGCGAATAATACCAGAGTGTGTCTGTAGGAGATAGACAAAACTGAGAATTTTTTCAATGTGGCAGTGTGCAAAATAAGTCCTCCAAGCAGTATGCTACTGAATGAAATGGTTTTAGTCCAGAAATAGGTATCTTGTTGCCTCTTTTTATTGTCTGTTTCATACTTTTCCCTTAAACTTGCTAGTCATTATTAATGATAATTAATATTAGTTTATGCTATCAAATCAGAGTTAAAATGGTAGTGTTTGTGAGACAAGGGGAAAATATTTGGTTATGGGGGAAAAAATGGGTATGTGAGGTACTGCTGTAGAGTGAGGAAAAACACTGACATTGTCATATGCATAAATGTGTTTTCTGCTTATCACGTGATATAATATTGTAATTACCATTATAATTACTAGGAGAAATGTATTTTAAGTAGTTCATGCTATGAAATCCATTATTTAGTGTAGCTGCACGCAGTATGCAAATGCATTATAACAGAAACAGTAATTCCCATTTTAAAGGTGTTTTCCTCTGTGTCATATTAAAAGAAGGTGAAAATGGAATGTATCTACATAAAAGAGCAATAAACAACTACTTACCAAAGAAGTTTCTAAACAGGGATCTCAACTGATCCCTCCTGTTTGTGTGCTTGTGGCAGGTAATTTAGGGCTTTACAAAAGATTGTTCCTGTCTGGAATACCCTTGAAGTGGTAGCTACAATTAACTGTCCCTCTCTTGGAATATGGATTTTTTTTTTTTTTTTCCCCCCTTTCTAAAAATAAAGAGGAACAGTGCTCTGTTTAAAGATAACTGATAGCTTGCCTCCCTCAAAATGTGTGAATAATGTCAGGATCCCCATCTTGGCATGCACTACTGAGCTATCTTCAGGAAAGCGCAAATAAAAGCTATAATTCCCCCGGCACATCAGGGGTGTAATGGAGGTGTCTGGCAGCATTTCAGTAAAACAATTAGGTTTAGTGAAAAGGATTCCCTCTTGGCATGACTGTCAGACAAAGTATAAATAGAGGGCGAGAAAGTACTACCCAGCCTTGGTAGCTCCTGGACATCAAGTTTCAAGGCCTTGCCAGCTAGCACAGGTGATGTATAACTCTTATCCCAACATTTTTTGATTTGTAGCTTATGTATTGACAAGCAAGATTGAACACACTTGAAAATTAGGCAACATGTACAGCTTCTGAGATACATTATCTGAATCATACAGTCTCAGATATTTCATTGTTCACTCTCTGGGACAATACAGTCTGACATTTTCTCGTTCACAATTTGTAACAAGGTATGTGTCAAGGGGAGGCAGCTGAGATGTGGCTAAACCTTTGGAAAGGCTTCCAGAATGATTTATTAAAAATAAGTTTTAGGGAAAGATCTGAAATAATAAACTCTATTTGGCTTTGGTTTTGCATGTGCATGGTAGCATGATGATTCATATGCTTTGTGTAAGTTGAAAAAAGAAGCAGCACTTGACATTTGTCATTTGCACATTTGCTCATTTTAGGGAACGTAACAAGTGTTAAAATGGCTCATGGACAGGTACTTGAATGCTTCCTGGGATAGATGACTAGGAGCAAAGTAACAACTGGCCGTTGGTTATTTTGTTCCAAAGGTTTTATAATAAAGTATTCTGTAAACACAGTGAAATTTGATTTCTGTAACTTTCACTTCTGGCAGTTGGAATTGGTGACACGTCAAAGTGGGTGTTGCAGCGACATCGTGGTGAGGGTTCCCTCGGAGACTGACGCCTTTTAGCGGGGAGCACAGACAGGGGGGTCTGCTGGGACTTGCCTTGAGGGCACGGCTGTGCACAAGCTGCTGCTTTACACTTGAGATGGGTAGCTTGAAGTCTAGTAACTTCCGTTGCTTAATTATTTAAAATATGTAGCGAAAAAGCAAGGATTGTTACATTCCTAATTTAACTTGTAATATATAACATGTAAGACCATCCTCCTCTTATTTTGTGTGGGGGAGATAGGATAGGATAGGACGTCTAGAACAGGGCATGGAAATGTGGGATGACTTTTTCTCGTTTTCGTGTTAGAGTGACTTTCCTTAAAATACTTCCTTTGCATTTCTTGTTGCAGCATTAGAAGTTTTAATTTCCCCTGCAACACGGAGAGCCTCAGGGCTCTGCACGTCACTAGATTCCTCTGCCAAGGTGCTTCAAAGTGGTGAAAATTCAGATATTATTTCCTTGTGGTTAGATCCCACCTTTATCTCATACTCAAGTATTTTTGTCTGCTCTTGGTCATGGTTATGCCCTACCTCCTAGTTACACCAGAAGGCTGCACCTGAGGAGGTTATTTGGGCAAGAGGTTCCGCTTCAACATCTCCTTGTAGCCTCCCGCAACTGACTCTCACGACATCGGGGTTTCACCCTCTTGCTCCCTCCTCCCAGGAGTTTGCAACGGCAGCTCTCTCACATATAGATCTTCTGCAGCAACATCTCCAAAATTCAAGCTGATCTTCATGACTATGTAGATAATTGGTTAAAGCTTCAGGGTCCCAAATCCAGAACACAGCATGCTGTTTCATTCCAGGCAGTTACTCGTGGATTGTGGAATATTTAGCTGACGGCTTGAAGACAGTTTTTGTAAAAAAGCTCTTGCATCCGTTAGATCACTGCTAGAGATTACTGAATGACATTGCTTTAAGCATGTTGGATTCAAGCTTTTTTTGTAATGGTGAGTAGAGGGAAGGCACGCAATCATCTGGAAAGTAAAACTTTTGGTTGTAGCTTTTTCTGGTTCCTATTTCTTGGGGATTTCAATTAAAAAAAAAAAAAATTCCAGAAGCCTGTTTTGGAGCAACTTGTCTGTGGTATATGGGACAATTTACCTGGACTCTCTGTTTTTCTGTTAAGATATATAAATGAATCTTGGTTTTTTCATGTGTAGCTACCCTGAAGATTAGCCAGACTTATTCTGTGGCAGGTGTAGTGTTTCACTTTTAATTTTAATGTGAATTAAGAGCTCAGGTAAAAATAGAGCTCTTTTTTTCTTAGTCCACCCTATAAATTTTCCTAGCTAAGTCGTGTGGTAACAATCCTGTTTTCTCCACTATTATCTGTTTCCAAAATTTGACTAAGTGCCAGTATAAAGTAAGCATGTTATCATGTGCAGTCAAGGCTGGCTGAACAGAAGGAAGTTTTTTTATAAAGTATGCAAGTTCTCTTACAGACATATTCAATGTTTTGGGCAGTGTGTCAAGGTGTACTAAGGTTTGCATTCAAGCGAAGAGAGTGGATTTCTGCAAGAAAGTAACTAATGCTTTAGTTCAGAGGAAGTACTTTTGATTTCATAAACATCTTCCTTTTGTCACATTTAATGTACATCCTGTACGCTTAAACAATTGAAATGGAAATTGAGGCTGTGGAAAACTAACATTAAGAGTAACTGAACATTACGGATCAATTTTAGGTTTATTTTAAAACAGGGGTTTTAAAATTGAAAATGGATATGACTTTATACTTAATGTCATAACTTCATGCCTTACCTCATATAAAATATTTTGGTATGAATAAATTCCATTTATTTGATGCTTTTCATAACTTTGGTTTTCTTTGTGCCATAATTATTTATGTTCATGCATAACTGCACCACTGAGGAAATAACAAGTGAAACTGGAGGCTGCAACAGTCATCTGGGAGATGATTTAAGCTGTGGGATAAGCATAATAGTTGGGTGTATTTGCTTGAATGATCAGTAGTGATTGGAAGTTACTATTTAGGAATGAGAACTGCAATTCCTAATGATCCCTCTGAGATGAGCAGTTTTGATCAACTTATTTTCTGAATATTCAGGAAGATATTACTATATCATTTCACATCTGCTTGATGTATTTAAGGATGGCTTCGTTGGTATGATGCTAGCCATAAAACTCCTTACAAAAACTGAAATCTGGGACTCGAGTTCAATATTTTGCAGAAGATGATTAATTTTTCATGTAGAAGAGTTCTCTTTGCACAGTCTGGTTTGCATCCTTTTGTACACTGAAGGTGAACAAAAGGAATCCCTTGGTTTATTACAGTGAGGACCTACCTTACACATCTTACGGTTAATTCTTTCACAGATTGCTTGAGAGCTCGCAGGTGTCTGAACATGATGTCACGGGAGTGCTACATCTGTGCTTCCCACTTCTGAAGATGATGACTTAGCAGCCATCATTCCTCTGCTGTAGCTTCATTTGTTGCCTATATGAGGTTTTCAGCTGCAAACTTCAGCGACTGTCAGAACTGCTTGTCTCAAGGAAAAATTAAAGTACTACCCAGTAGGAACATCTGAATCAGTTTGTTTATATGAAGTTCTTCCTACTGCAACCGAAGCTGCTCTGTACACTTAGGAGCCACTGTGTACTGTTTCTGTGCAGTTGATCTGGTATGTGGGTCTCATGTCCATGTGTATGGATAACTCCAGAATGGTTGTTTCCAGGTGTGGGACCTTACCGGTACTAGGCACAGATACCAGGCTTCAGTGTCGAGTGGACTGGTTCCACCATTGGAGTCTTAATGGTAATAGCCTAAGAGTGTGTATTGGGGTAGGAACTCTGCCCCTGACAGCAGAGTTAGAAGGGAAACGGTTGTTGATCGCTGTCCATACCAACTGCATGTACCAACTCTTGAGGGTCTCCTGCTTGTTTCTAAAATTGTGTGATACATAACTTTGTCGGATCTGTACCCACAAGATTAGGAATTTCCTTGTGTGGGAGTGTGCAGAATAACCTTGAGAGGAATTGCAGAGGTTTTTCATCTCTGTCTGTTATGAGGAATGTAGTAAGAGAAAAAGGAGTTGTAATCGTGATTGCAGTTATGACTGCTGGGGTTTTTTTGCAACTTATGGCCGGTAAAGTGCCCCTCTGTTATATAGGGCAAGCTATGGGTTGTGAAATGACAATTGCACTCCCTTGTAGCATTGGTTGTTCTAGGTCAGCATTGATGTGCATTGGATTTCAGCATCTGTGAATGTCAGTCTGCCACATCATTAATGTTTGGGTTTATTTTTAGTTTTTCTAGTTGAGTAAACTTAGAGTTTGTGGAGGTGCTATAGACTCTGAATGCCCAGGAGACAGAATTTCAGCAGTTGCAATCTTGTGTCTCACTAAAGAAGTAAATCTTCCTTGGCAGAGTGTTGCGACTGTATCAAATGTTTCTGCTCAGAATTTGTTGCTGATTAATATCCTTTGTCCTAAGATCATGAACGCAGTTCTTGCAGACCATTACAGCATGCTGTTTGGTGCAGAGTACACGTGGACATCCCACTGACAGAGTTCTTGAATAATAATGTCACTGAATGATGCCTGAAGGTACAGGGGTTTTGTTGAGAAGGGGTTAGTTAACTGAATGTGCATCACTACTTGTTCAGTTGCTGGGATGCTTGCCAGCTGAGGTCATGGATCTAAAAAGGAGAAAAGGTCAGCTGTGTCCATTCCAGCGTAAATCACCAGTAGCATCAATCTAAGCTGGATTCTCTTTCTGTAAACCTACCAAACGTGGGACATATGTGATTCTCCCCTATTATTTCAGTGTTTCCTACCACACATGCATGGCTGCAAATTTCCTTCTTAAAAGTTCTCTGGCAATGATGCAAGGGGCATAACATTTTAGTTCGTGAAGATGGGAGACAAGACAACCTGAAAAGAGCTGTGGGGGTTTTGGATTGGGTTTATTCTGCAAGCTGTTTTTGTACGGACTGACAGCCTGCCTAGGGACAACCCCGCATCCTCGGTTTTCCTACGCCCTGGGTAGCAGTAAGCTCAGGGAGGGAATGCACCGTGTGAGCGGCAGTGGACACCGGGACTGGGACAGGGAGGAGAAAGCCTCATTGCAAAGCTTTTGGGAAGGTTGCAGGGCAGTAGACAATGAAGAGGATGAAGGAAGTGTCTGCTGACAGTTGGGACTGGGACTTTTCTTTGGGGTGGGAGAGAAAGAGAGGAGGTGGTTAGTGGTGCTGTGTGTGACGAGAGGAGAGCTGTTTGAGACGGGCCACATAGTGAAGTTATATGTACATATATGATGAAGGGAATGAGATGGGTAAGGAGAAGAGGAATGAAATTGTTTTAAAACAAGAAAAGTTCCTGGACTACTGAACAAATGCTTTTCTTCCATCCTCCTTTTTTTCATTCAGATCCATTGCAGCTCATGCCTGGAGTCTTTTTTTTTTCTCCAGCTCCATCAGTAGCTCTGCTCCTCGGTGCCCCTTTTCCCCTGAGAGGAGGGAGAGCAGCTTGCTGCTGCGGGAGGAGAGCATCTGTGAATAACTTCTAGTCATGTTCCATTCTGAAAAATCAATACAGCTGGGAGATTTCAATCTGAGGCAGTATGCTTGTTTTCATCTACAGTTCACATGAAACCTAAAATTTATGTGCATATTTCCCACAGAAGCTCCCATCTGTTACCTTAGAGTGAGTTTTCATATGTATAAATAAACTTAATTTGCAGTTGAGAGAACATAAACAATTATCTATAGGCTCTGTAGGTGTCTCAAGGGTTGCCTTCTGCATTAATGTGATGAAATGAAGACTGTCCAAGAATTAGTATTAATGTTAGAGTAACTCTTGTGATCAAGGATCAACTTAGATGAAGCATTTCCCTTTAGAGGTATGTTTGAATTTTTCATAGAAAAATTTGGTTTTAATTCAGCCTGTTAAAATGGCTGAAAAAAAGATACTTGAAAAGCAAAACTTTTTTTAATTACTTTTTTTGTACTTTAGTACTATGTATAACTACCTGAAGTTTCCAGAAGAGGAAAAAATGCAGCTTTATAGTTAGCTATATAAAAAATAGGTTACACCTTGTTTCGAATGTAAATTATTATTGGTGTTTCCTAAGTACCTCATTGAAACCTTCATTGCTGTCATATTTCTGGACCAGAAGGCAAACAGAGCAAGTCTGAATCAATTCAAATGAGCTGTTTATGAAATGGATCACTGGAGAGGTTTTATTTTGCAGCTTAAATGAAGAGTGATACTTTTAAGAACATCTTAGTAACTGTTGCTTTTGCTGAGAGATTGGAACCAGTGCGAACTCCTCTTCCTTGCCTAGGACCTTAGTTCTTGAGCTTTCTATACGGCCACACAAGTGTATAGATCCCCATTCCATCACTACAGTTGTGCTTTTCATGTGTAATTTAGATTGCAGGCAAAGAGGGTCCATAGCTTTAAAGGACTGACTATGCAATTTCTCATGAGATTTTCAAGTTTTACTAACTCCAAACAAGTATCACATCGTACATGAGAAGTCACCTCCCTTCAGTTATCCTCCTCTTACAAAGCTTTCCTGCAGTTCCCTAAAAGATTCTCACTGTATTCTTCTGTTAAATACCAGTGACTTTTGACCAATAGCCAGAGGCCTGTGATACCCACCTGGCATGCAGGAAAGCAAACTGGGAACTAACTCTACTTGTGTTTCAGAAACGGGCATCGATGCCAGGCTGGGGGCAGGGGTGGGTGTACTTGTAGAGATCTCTCTAGCGCTGTTCTGCTTTGTGTAAGTAAATACTCATTGACTAGAAAATTGGAGCCTTCCTGGAGAGAAAAAGCCTTGAGTGGCAGATGGAAGGCCTTGTCTAGGATCAAATGGGAACTGAATCCTGGTAGGACAGAGAAAGCATGTCTAATTCCAAGAATTCCACCTGAGTTGAAGCGACAGCAGGAGACAGGCTTCAATAAATCACCTTTTCTGGTAAACTGTTTCCCTGGGCTATGTTTTCCCTATCACTGTAGGGTTATGCAGTAATACTCCTCAAAGCCTCTTCTGTTCCTTTTGGATGGCTCAGAGAAAGTCTTGTCTATGAAATAACCCTGGTCTTCTCTGTCACTTTTAACAACAGTAGGTAGTATTTTCTCAAGTAATGTCATGGTGAAGAAGACACCCTGTTTTGCTTACTACTCTGACTTCAGCTGTGCTTGACAAACTTGTAACTGCATCAGCTATAATCAGGTAGTATCCCAAATGCTATACTGCAAACACCCACACCCATCAGAACTAGAAACTAGTTCATTTTGAAAACTTACTGGGATTGAGAAATAATGGCCCATTTTGCATGAGAGAACAAGTAATGAAAATTAATGTGCAGTGAATTTGTCAAAAAGCATTAATAAGGAAACTGTGTGTGTTGGGAAGCAATTAAACCTGCGCTGATGAAGGAAGTTCACTGTACTGTGAGATCACCTGCCAAATATGCTTATGCAAACAAAATGTACATTGTAGAGAAACATTTCATGTCATAGCCATGACCTTGAGTGATATTTTAAAAGAGTATTTAATGATAAAACTCATTCATTTGTGCAAGTTACTCCTGAGTTTTATAAAGATAATTGGCTTTGCAAGCTTTGTTGAGAACTATCAGAGAAGCAGCACAACCAAGTTGAAAAGGTCCCTTTCCAATAATATCACTGAACGTGTAGGGTCCTGTTGTATAATAAGCGATCTAGATTAAAGTTGCTGACATTCAAATAAATGCACCCAGTGAGAAAATCCCAACAGTTCTCTTACTGGTCCTTCTCACACTTCTGTAATGTATTTTACACCTTCTTGAACAGATGAGTTTGAGCTTTCTCATAGTGTTTTCTTTACTCTATAAAGAAGTGTGAAGCAGCCTTCTGTAGAGAAATAGGCCAGAGTCACTAGAGGTTCTTTGACATGTTCTCACAGTCTTCTAAATTTTCATGACTCTACAACAAGAACTCCCATCTGATGCCTATTTTAATACAAGCTATGCATTTTAATTTTAAGTAATGATTGCTTGTAGATGTAATACACAAGCAACTTCATAAATATAGCAAAGTGTTATTTAAACATCCATCAAAATTGCCACCTGATCCTGCCTAGTTTCTTAAAGTAGATAGGAAAAAAGAATGAAGACTGCTAGCCTTGAGGCTGCTACAATAGGTATTGAACCCATGGCTATTCTGATTATTTGTTCCTTAAGCCTCCACAGTTGTTTGTAGGATTCTGTAGTTAAACTGGATACCAGTCAATGCTGAAATGGTCAGGGAGGAAAAGCTCTATCCATTATCTCAAGGAGCATTTTAAATTAATCTTAATTCCAAACTTTTTGATACAAATAGCTGTATAGGAAATAGCTGTAAATATGTCATATATTATAGAGTTCCTCGAATAGCTTTTTTTCTGAACTGCATTCTAAAAATAAGAAAGTAAGCCACATAATTATTATGTGAACCCGAATTCCCCATGTTTTAGTTTTCAGTGCAAAATTTCAGCATGATCCTTTGAGAGATTGTTGGGCTACTATACTTGTGCAATGACTGAGGAAAAAGAATTGGTAGCAAAGAAAGGCTCATATCTTTGTAGCAAAGGAGTTCATGAAAGTCTATCTAGGAAATCAGTTCAGATCATGCTTGTAAGTAGAAATTGGGTTTTTCTAATGAAGTTTTGCTTGCTCCTGCCCTCTTCTCTCTACTTATGTGTGAGACGTGAGTCAACCATTAATCCACTTTTTCTTCTGAATTCTGAAGATAAAAGAATGGGGGGGATGACTTGTGCAAGGAAAACTATCTTTCTACTAGATCTGCTAAAGGTAGTTTATTCTATTAGATCACCTCAACTATTGCACATAAAGATCTCATTCCTTTCCACAAACTTCATCAGTGATACTTAACTCCATCTATAGAACATGGTTTAGTCAGCTAACTAGAGGTGCTACATTTGGACTGAAATTTGCTGGATCCTATGTGTGCGGATACAAATATATTTGGGAATGTGGTGAATTAGTCTCAGTTGTCCCATGCTGCTCTAAGGAACCTGGCTGTATCCAGAGGAGCAGAATTGCCCAGCATTTTGATGTTTGCAGTACTAGCCACATTTCTGATAAATCCTGTATGAAGAAAGGATCTTTTCAGGTTTCTCAGAAGCCTTTTGTTTCCTTTTGTCTTGCAATGCATGCTTATAATCTCTTCTAGTCTTTATCCTGTAGACTGGCTTTGTACTCACCAGTTCACATATCTGCACAATGAAGGCAAGAGATCTTGAAATCAAGTAAACCTTTAGTACTATGCAATGAGGATCTACTTAATGTATAGTATTTGCAGTTCCTTTAGGTATTTCCTCGTGCTTACATTAAGAATTTGTGTTTCCCAAACAGATATTGAAGAGTAGTAGGTCATTCAGTGGACCTAAGTCAGACTTTGTGCAGTGTCCGTGTAGGAAATATAGCTACTTAAACTAGATGTTTAAAACGGTGATGTAAGTACCCTTCTCTGCTGACCCATTTTACTAGAAAATGTGCATGTCATTTCTACTTTGTACTATGAGTTTAGCTTTTAATTCTGTAACTGCATTTAAATGCAAACCATTTCCTTTCAAATTTGAGTCCTTAAATAATGTTTTTCCAATTCAAATATGATGGTAAAATATATTCCCCCAGAGGCTTGGTACAGTGTGAAAATGTGCGAATAATGGATGCATGTGCATTGTACATCTTCCTACCAGATGGTACTGCTCAAATTTATAGTGTGTTGCATAATCACTTTGGAAGAGGCTGAACAAATTTGGTTAATTTTAAAACTTCTTTTTTAAATGTTAAAGGACTTTTCCTGCAATGTCTGATGTTAGTTTCACCTCCAGTTTTGCCACAGCACTGATCTAGGCCACAGAAACCCGAGTTAAAAGAAAAGCCAGTACTGTATCTGCTACCAGTTGGATGGCAGACAGCTTTTGATTGTTGAAGAACTAGTTTAGCTATTGATTTTGGCATATCGGTAAAATATGACTTTTTGCCTATAGAGCTACAAGTCACATGAGACAATGCATTTGTGTAAGAAATTATTTTGGCTGATTATTATAAGAAAACTTGGTAAGCTTCTTTTGATTACTGCTTCCCTTACATTTCTGTTAGGACACATGTTGAGTGTCCAAGCTGTGGCCGTGCATACCAGTAGTTGTTAGAGTACAGTATTAAGCTACTTGTAGTGCATATATTTCCTAGTGTGTCAGAAATTACTGTGGAAAATGAATGATGTTAGTGTTGACTTAGAATGCTATCTTAATGAAATATATACTCCTTCAAATATGCTTAACAAATTTAGAAAAATTCTTATGTTTCTTAACATTATGTTAAACATAAAGAAAATCAGTAAAGCTGTCTGAGAATATTCTTGCAAAAGTGTGCTGGTTGAGTCATTTTGTACAAGCAGATGTCTTCACTGCTTAAAATGAAGGCCATTTGTAAAATATGAATTTTTAGAGACAGGAATTATCAGGCTTCTGCCAGACTTGACCTTGGACAGAACTCTGTATATGACTAACAGTCTATTTGCAAATATATCTGTGCATGATTTCAGCTTAAGGGTGGTTTGCTTTGGAGAAGGAAGGAAGCAAACCTGAAAGGCTTAAGGTGCAAGCAAAAAGGTTCGTGTCTTGATTTTTCTCTGCAGCTCTATCTGCTATCTTCTAGTGGAGTAGAAGAGAATAAGATCTTATTTCATCACCTGTTTCTGTCCAGTTTATAACTCAATTTTGGTTTTGACAAGAACTTTCCTAAACATAGTGAAATGTTGTCTTTGAATGAAAGCCCTCTGCCTTTTACTTGTGTTTCAGGTTATTGTGCAAAGTTTTTAAAATTTCAGCCTTGTGTTTAGTATGTCTTCCTCTCATTGAACTTGTAATCCATTTTGGTATTGCTTTTCTGTAAATTCTAGTGTCACTGCCACCACTTGTCTAAGCCTGAGTTAGAACTGAGATGATCTATTTAAAATTCAGGTAGAAAATTCTGATATTTAAGTATTAGTGTCCATCTGGTTTGAAATCTAAATATAATAGCACAGCATTGTGCTAGACTAGCTGTCCTGTAATTCTGCCCGCTGATGAATATTCAGAAAAGCTGACAGCATCTTTTTAGTTTTCCTCTTTAGATGAAAAAGGAATGTTTTGGTTGGTCTGGAAAACCTTTGCACTATGACCATGCACTCATGGTCAACTCTGAGTTTTTTCCCAAGTGGGCTGTGACTTACAGTTAAAGAACCTCTTTGTGTAGTTAGCTCTTTACGTTTCAACCTTACTAGTTTTTATCAGGAAAAGTCCTCTCCTGTTCAAAAACTCCACCTGGCTTCCATCTCAAGAACTGTGTAACAAAATTGCTCTCCAACTGTGCAAATATTACAGTAAATATTGCTTGGTGCACACAATATTTCTTTTTAATGGATGATGTTTGATAGCCTCTTTATTTTCATGGTTAGCGACTTCTGGTTTTGAACCTAAATTTATTCAGGGTTACCTCATATACACTGTGACTGTATAAGCAGCATTCTTAAATTTAGACAGCTCTTACACTTTTCTAATCTCTTCTTTCATCTCATTCACACAGTAGACAAGGGTGGCTCTGTCAGTCTTCACTTTGCTAGGCTAAACCAGCCTGTGTGATGGGTTCTTGATTTACCCTGGTATTCCTATAACCTTTCTCTCTACTTGTGCAGTTTCAAGTATCTTTCCTGAATGTGGGTAACAAGAATTGTACAAAATAGTACTTTGGGTGATTGTTCACCAGTGCTTTGTGAACTAGCACTAAAGTTTCTGTAGCTGTCCTGCAGACACTGACTGATGCATCTTGAGATGGAACTTTTCTTTCTCAGGACCCTGTTGCATTACGATCGGTGTTTAATATAATGCATGCCAGGCTATATATTTTGGGGATAAAATAGCATGCTATTTCAGTGATATGAATGTGAGGTATCTTAATATCGTTTACCTTGTCTACAAAGACAAATATACAATATTTATTTCCGCAATAAGTGTTATTTACCAAGAGTAGCTTTTTTAACACTTAAAAAGCATGATTTTTTCAAAGTCACATAGTGCTGATGTACAGCTCTCCTCTGAATTCAATGTATTCTACAGGAAAATGCTCATTGTAAGACGCTGTGATTTCTTTTATTTGCGGGGCGTAAAGTGGGAGCCTGGTTCTGCTTCAGATTGTCCTCCTTTTTCTTTATGTTTACAACACAGTTCCCATCCTTAATTTAAAAAATCCAACAGAACACTTTTCAGTGCATTTAGAGTGGTATCTAGAAGACAGTTTTAAAGTAAAGGCAGCCTGTTTTCCCCAATTGAAATACTGTAACTCCATGGTACCTTCATGGTTCTAACTGAACAGCTAGAATAAGATGGCAATTTAAAAGAGTGAAAAGGTTTAAGAGCAATGACAGTTTTTTATCTGTTCCTTATTATAACTTCTGAGAAATTCCTGGGACATACTCTTTTCCATAAGATCTGTGGGCTTGCACGGGGAGGGGGTGGTCAGGGCTATAAAATTAGCAATATAGTTTCTGTCCTCTCTTTTCTAGATGATGAGAGGTAAGTTCATCTTATTAAAAAAACTAGATAAGTTGTATCAAAAAGAAGGGACTTTTTTGTTCATTACAGAAATAGCAAACTATTTCTAAAGCCATTTAAAAATAATTTAAACTTTATCTGTTTTAGTGTGTTTTATGCTTATCAACACAGTGTGCACTGAAGTAAAATGTAATTGATTAAAAGGGAATTATGCTGACCATTTTAGTTCTAAAATATTGACACAAAAATTATAACTACCACTGACACGGGTAAACTATGTTAAAACTACATTAAAAGCACAGTGGTGACAGCACTGATTACAACCACCACCTTACTGCAACTAATTTTATGACTTTTTAATATAGCAATTTCTTCTTTTGCAAGATTTCCCAGAGAGATCTTGAGATCAAAAAAATAAATAAATAAAAATCTCTGGAGCAGTGTAAAGGTTACAAGTACAAGGAAGAAATAATAAAAAATGGATACAGCTGCTTTAATAAGCTAGCATTCATATTCTGGTACAGACAGGATCTGTGAAACTGAAAAGTCATTAACACCAAACTAACCTTTATGTTAATACTAACTCTTTTGGTCAAACTCTGTCATTGGCAGTCAAAATGCTACTAATGACTGTTTACCAGGAATGGGACTATCTATCTTGGAACAGTTCTGCAAGTGCCAAGACCAGCTTTCCTTGGTCTTTCCTGCACTCTGCCAGTTGCATAACAACTGAAATTATACCTGTCATTCAATTTGTCTGTATTTTGGTAATTGCACAGCTTACTGAACTTTGTTCTGAATCTGTAATTAGCTATTTCTAGCAGAAAAATGAGTTACTATTCTAGTCTACCCAAGATTTGTAATGGACTAAATTTGGATCTTTCAGGAGTCAGTACGTCTGTCTGTATTTTAGTCTCATTTATAACTTCATGGAAGACTGATCTTTGCTGTGTACTTCATGGCCCATTGTGCTCCCATAAGGTTAAATGTAGCCTACTTTGTATAACCATTTTATAGATCTAAAATAATACATTTGTTTTACTAATTGTTAACTTCAAAAAGTTTCAGACATACTTGTTACTGTACTTACAGCATATGGGTTTCAGATTAAAAGGTTCACACTTAATTATATTGAATTTAATAAATCTAGCAATCAAACCACGCGAAGTATAATTGATGTGCTGGCAACGTAGCCAGACTGTCTAGAATACGAAGTGATTTAGAGAGAATAGCAGGACCTTGCGGGGGGAAACTGTGCTATAACTTTTAATCTTTCAGATGCAAGCTTTGTATTTTCCCTTTTTTTCCCCTTTTCAGTAGAGGGATAAAAGAATAGTGTTTCGTTAGTAGAATAAGAGGTGATGGGTTTGGAGGAAATATTTTACAGCTGCACAAGAATAGTAGGTTATATGCATAAGCTCTAGTAGTAACACCACCATGCTGGATTTATATATGGCCCTGGATATTTGTGATAATTTATGCCTAAATTTCCTACCTGTAAAACAGATACTGAGAAGGATAACTGTTTTAATGGATTTTCTTTTGCAACAGTGTATGATACTGTTAATTTTGCGCCTTCTCTACTCAAGATTTTGCATGGTGGATGGTTCTTCTGTGTAACAGAACCTTCACTGAGTTTTATCCTTTTCTAATTACAAAATCCTTTTGTTAGTACAGAGGTACTGTATCTAATCTAGCAGCAATAAAAACTGAAGTCACAAGGAAAATCATGTCCTAAGAATGTGACAGTTTCCTGGAGAAATAATTCACCAGCTTAGTAACTTGAAGTTGTGCACTGTTTTGATGAGCTCTTGTTCACAGGTCGAAGAAGAATGTCTTGAAGTAGTAGAAGAAAGGGCTTGGCACCATTTGTTCTTCCTTTCAGACAGTGCTGGTGACAATATAGGTTACATCTGTTCGTAAGGATGTGTGACGCTGACTAGTGACGACTTTTTGAAGTCTGGCATACGTGTCAAAGCAAAGTGGTGAAGTACTGAACAAGGCCAAACCATTTAAGGACTTTGGTGTAACCCGGAACAAGTCCTGGAGTATTTTGCTGCTTGGCCTGTGATGGATGTGTTGTGCAGGTCTGCGCCTCAATCAGCATCACCAAAGTGTGAAAGAGAGCCAGGAATAAAAGTGTGCACCATTGGTCTCTGTAAAAGGCTATAGGTGAAGCTATTTTGACGGAGGAGTAACTCGAACAGCTGTGATGAACGCGGTGGGAGTGCAGGTGATTGTGAGGAGCTTCTCCCCGTCCTCTGCTGCAGGCTGATGGGTGTCTGTTGGCTCCTAAGTGGCTACTGAATGCTGGGCATGCTGCGGTCCCCGGCCTGATGCCGGACCTCCTTAAAGGGAAACTGGGGTGAAGGCAGAGCGAAGTGTTGCTGGAGAGAGTGTGTGTGTGTAGGAATATATAGACACGCACACATGGGGAAAAAAAACCCCATGACTTTCTGACATGACATCAGGAAATGTGACTGTTTCCTTTGGAACTTCCCGCTGTGACTCTGCCAGCTTTACAATGGGAATATCCAAGTCAACCTGAGGCAGAAAAATCAAGAGCAGCGAGTTTCCAGCTCAGTGGAGCATATTTCACCTCTTCCCCAAGGGGAAATGTAGAACATTTCCTTCTAATTCAGGTGTGTAAATAGGAAGCACTCTGGGTGCATTACATCAGTCTTCTCTCATGGCTGCAGCTTACTTAACAGAATAATTTTTTCAGTGGTGGTATATATTCTGTGGTCACTCTTATTATAAAAATAATTGGGTTGTTCTGATTCTTTTGGAGCTGACTTAGATGTCAAATAAGAAATTTAGGTTATAGCATGCTCACTTGCATAGTTTCACACATTGCAGGAGCATGACCGTCAGCATATAAAAGATATTATTCGAGAAGAATATACCATCTATGAATGTACTAGCTTTTTCTTTAGAACTCTGCACTGTTCAGTTAAATTAATGAAGATATGTAATTTATTAGATAACAAAATACAATTGTTGCTTACATTTATAAAGAATCCTGTAAGGTATATAAAAATGTAAGTTTTGATCCAAGTTGAAATGACAGCACTGTCCTACCCTTTTATTCATTAGATACTTTGAGGAAATAGCCTCTGACATATACACCTCAGAACAAATGTATTTTACCATATTATTGACAGACTAACAGCCCTGTATAAATCAGTGTTTTCTGCAGTTTGGCTGTTAGCCTAATTTGCTCTAATAATAAGTTGCCCATGGGCTGGGATTGCTGTACAGAGGACTGATGACTCCTCATTCTGTTCTCTTAACATGGCTTCCGTCAGTTGTAGTTTCATTATTTCCATACTGCTGCACCACGAGCCACAGAGCATTCGTGGAGATGTGCACGGCTGTTGGAAGGATTTGCTGGATCGGTGGAACAAAAGCATAGAATGGTTGAGGTTGGAAGGAACCTCTGAAGGTCATTGGGTTCAACCCCCTTGCTCCAGCAGGGCCACCTACAGCGGGTTGTCCAGGACTGCGTCCAGACAGCTTTGGAATATCCCCAAGGATAGAGCCTTCACAACCTCCCTGGGAAACCTGTGCCAGTGCTCGGTCACCCTCACGGTGAAAAAGTGTTTCCTGATGTTCAGGGGAAACCTCCCACGTTTCGGTTTGTGCCCATTGCATTTGTGTCCTGCCACTGGGCACCACCGAACGGAGCCTGGCTCCATCTTCTTTGCACCCTCCCATCAGGTATTTATATGCATTAATAAGAAACAACTAGAAACATTAACAAAAAATGATTGGAAACAAAAGTGGAAGGGTAGAGGAAGCTGGATTTTTCTGTCATACCATTTGCAGTTAGTTCGGAATTGGTGTCGGAAAGTTTTCATCATTTCAAGTGATATAAACATTGCCTGCCTTGAGGTCTTTATGTGGTTTTTATCTTAGTATTTGGTATTTGATAGATACAGATGGCAACACCTTCCTCAGATTTTAACATAAGAACTGAATGTATTTTTATCTTTTCACTGTTCTGTTTATATTGAGATTATGATACGAGAATGATCAAGTGTTACAGTTGTCCTAGTTTTCTTGTCTAAGCATTTTCAAGGATGATGTGCTTTCAGTGAGAGACAGCAAAACACAGCAAGGACTGAAATATGGTGAGGGCTGCAAAACTATTTACATAAAAGAAAAATCATATAGCTGAATGCAATATTAACCAAAGAATGAAACCCCCATGCCTGGAATAAGGCATCTGCATTCCCTTACTACTGTTGCCTGAACCAAGTCTTTCCTCCCTTTGTCTTTCAAGCAGAAGTTTTCTTTGAAAATCATTTTATATAGAGCAGGAATGTAAATACAGTGGACTGCAGGTGACTTTGAATAAGAATTGTATGAGTCCTGGGGATATTTGCATATTTATTTATTTTCTTTTGAGGTTTATTTTTATACACGTTTCCCATTTGAATTCTGGAGAACCTTAAATTGGCTGGAAAACTTTTCTTAAACTCAGTGTCCAAGGCAGAAAGTTAGACGTGACTGGTTTATACAACGGTATAGACTGGGTCTCATTTGCATATCCTGTGCCAAAAAGTGGAGAATTGCAATGCCACAGGGGGTAAGCTCATAGCTTAGAAGTTTAGGCTCTAGAGCATGAAATTAAAAAGACTAAAAAAATTGTAAGACTATCCCCCAAATCTAGTATTTTACTAATAATTTAATTTAAGTATGTTTTTAAATGGTAATCTTACAAGTGCTAGAAAATAAAAGTTCTGTGTAAAGGTGATATAATCTCTTGAGCAAAAATTAATAATATAATAACGGCTTTTTAAAAGTAGCTTGGATCATCAAATTCCACTCAGGTCAACTCACTATTTCAGCAGGCTCTGCAGGATATTTCAAGTAAAGATACTCTGCATATATGTGAGTACTTGTTAACAGAAACATAAATTAAAATACTGCTTCCTTTGATTGGCTCCTTAAAGACCTTAAAACCCCTTTTTTAGTATGGTAAAAAAATGCTCCAATATAGTTTCTAAACTTTCCTCCTTTTCCTGTGTCCTCATGTGCAAGGTGATGTAGAAGTTTCCTAAGCTTTAAAAATCCACGGGTTCTGGATATATCCAATATGTTTTTAATAATTTGGAATGTGTGAAGAGGTAAATGTATAAATAATCCAAATCCCAAACAGAACTTTAAATTTTTTGAAAGTGCACAGTATAATAGGAACTCAGTGACTGAAATGTGTGTGAATGTACTTGATTACTGAAGCACAAAGAAAATCTAATAATCTACTAGAGTCTAATTCAGTGTTGTAAAGTTTTTTTTTTATCTGCCAGTTTTAATATGATTTCAATTAAATCAAGAGTAGAGGATTTATATTATCTTCCTTTCTCTATTATAGAAATGCTTTTTCTTCTCTGGTGAATATACTGCTTGAAACCATTTTTCTCTGGCTAGCCAGGATTGTTTTTCTTGACAGAAGGATGTGTTTTTGCAGTGCTGATAATGATCAGAACATATTCACAGAAGCTCCATTCGGTTCTGTAATGTAGTACATGAAGCACACTGAGATCTGAAAAGCAGTTAATCAAATTTTAATTCCCCCTTAGCCTTTTTATTAACTACAAAAATATAAACATGCTTCTTTAAAATATTCCTCGTAATTCAATTTCATTAGCCATTTAAGTAATTTTCTGTTCTTTAAGTGTCCTTCTTTTGTCTAATACTTCTACCACTGAGTTTTGAAATGGCAGACAGTTTTATAGGTGAAATCTTAGCAGTGCCTCACAGAGATTGTCTTGATTTGTGCCACGTCTATAAAAGTGGCACAAAATGATAATGGCTTTCTCCTACCTTTGGTACATTCTTTTATACCTGGTTGAAAAATAGAAAGATATTTAAGTGAGAACTTCTCTCTGACTGTAATTAATATTCAGATAATTCATTTTTTGACATGTTCAGTGATAGTTTTCTGATGGGCCACCATTCAAAGTGCCTTAGAGCTTCTTGTTATGATAATCCAAGTTCAGCATCTTGTTTGCTATTGCCTATTGTGAATTACTGCAAGTTTAACGATTTAATCTCACTGCCATCACTGGCATTTGGCTGGATTGCTCTGTAGCTGTTGTCTAGTCTCCACTGTTCTACTACTGTCCTTTAGATCGACAGGGTACTCTGATCCATGCAAAGGCAAGGCTTGAGACTTTACTGTTGGCTCTGGGTCTAATGTTAAATGCTATTAAAATATTCCCATGTTCAAAATCCAAATTCGTTTAATCTTTACATAGTGCTGAGAAAGCAAGTAGTTCAATACACAGCTGTTGGAATAATAATCAATATGAACATTTGAGTCCTAGACTTTAAACAAAAGGCACATTCATTCTCTGCGTGGAACTTTTTTACCTATCATGTTGTCCATTCTGTAAATTTGTCTTTGTGTTCTTGGCCACAAAATATGATGAAGTCCATTGGAAAGTTTCAATGGCATATCCCTGAACAACCTTTTGGTTAAAAAGGGCCTCCTTTTAGCCCAAGAGCTATGCTGAAGCTTTTGTGACTGGAAATGGATCAGAAGGTCTTTGTTCTGACGTGAAGCTTGAAAAAATGCTCCATTCTTAAAAATTCACCTTATCGTCCTTTATTAAAATACATAAACAAATGCTGATACGCTTGACTATATTCAACTTACTGTAAAAATCTGACTTTTGCTAAGGCTAGTGTAAAGAGCTTTTTCTAGCACTGGCAAAACATATTTGAATGATCATTTTGGATGCGGTGTAGGATTTGCTTTTGTGACCAACTGCAGAAATACTGGCCGATGTAAAACCAAAGCTGGCAGAAGCCAGATATCTAGATGGTCTTCCAGGATATTGTCGAACATAGACAGCTCAATAGTCAGCTGTAAAAAACCTCCTAGTTCCAGTAATTTAAAAAGTTTGCAATTCATTTTAGAGAGTTTATGTAAGTCTGTTTCCCAGTGCTGGTATTTGCATGATTCTGCGGTGCTCTCATTCAACTTACAAGTTTGCAGCCTGCCAAAGACTAATCTTTCTGCAACAAAGGTAACAATATCTGCCAATATTTATAGTAGGAATTGGGAGAAAATTCTAAATGTAGAGATGTAATCATTTTTCTGTTACAGAAAGGACAATCGTCACACATACAGAAGCACACGTGTATGTGCACATGCAGCCAGTTATAGGCAGTGTAGTCTTCATTTATGAAGATGCCATTACACAAAGCACTTCACAATGCAATTTTGCTTAATCTTTAAGCCTTCTCTTGGAATTAAAACATTTAACCTCTAAAGCTGCTTTCATGTAGAGCAATCTCAGTAGAGATTTACCTAATTGTTCACGAATGTTAGTCATTATGTTTAGCAGTGTCCTTTAAAGATATGGAAAAGGATATGATTTATTCTAATGGAGATGCAGTTTTCTTAGCATCTTTTTCTTCTCATAGCTTCTCACTTTTTTGCAATTTTCTCTGTTGCGAGCTTTGTCCTTCCCAAAGAGAATTCTGGTAGGAAGGATTTCCTTCTTCCAAATGTAGTCGTTGATTATTATTTTTTTTAAAGTGTTTTCCATTTTTATGATACCTGGGCAAGCCCTGACAATTTATATGTCAAATATGAGTTCAATACCTGCTGTGTGCCTAGAGCACCTGCCACAGATTGAAGCAGACTGAGTGTACCTAGTGGGAGGTTGAAGAAAACCTTATACATTTCATCCTAGATTTTAGAGAAATCTCTGACCCTTCCATAGAAAGATATTGCTGCAGTGTCTCCTGACAAGGGAGGAGTCTGGTTCAAGATATTTGCAGCTTCACAGAAATTCAGTAATACTTCAAGTAATGATAAATGAAATATGATATCTGAAATGGAGTCAATTCCAGTTTGTATTTGAGTTGGAAGATCTGTGAGCTGTAGCCTGTGGTCTGTTTAGAGGTGAGGTAGGTGTAGTCTGTGGCGAGATACGCGTGGGAAACATGCAGTGATCCTTTCTGGTTAGATGTGAATGTGCTTTCTATTGGAGAATGTGTATTTTCAGACACATTGGTGGCTCTTAAAAACCTTTTTTATAAACCCTAGGCGGCAGGACATATGCTGTGTGGTAATCCATATAAAAACTCTTAGGGCAGAAAAGCATTTGCCCAAGCCTTGACTGCTGATGGAGAAAAAGAAACATCAGCAGTGAAAGACTTCTGTCTGCTTCTGCCATATGAGAAGCTTATGACCCATGTGCTGGATGGCCGCAAGGTTGTGGGGCTTGCAAAGGGTCTGGGGGAAATGTGTGTGTCTGGGGGAAAAGTGTCCCAGGCTGTTGTAGCAACACATGCTGCACCATTCCTCTCTGAAAAACAATTGAAGCCTCTATGGAGTGAAAAAGAGGGAGCAGGATTTTTTTTTTCTCCTTTCAAGTCACGTAAGAGAGCAGGCAGCAACCACTGCGTATAGATAAGCCTTCTTTGGATGATCTTTGCTGCTTTCTGGTTTGGCTTTTCTTTTGTATCGATACTGCTCCCTCCACTCTTGTTCCTCCTGCCTTCAAGTTTGATTTCTAAGTAATCGTGAATCAACGGCTTAGCATTTGACTAGCAGAGAAATAAAGGAGATATTTAAGACTGAAGGGGTTTGCAGATTTTCAACCTGCTTCAGGAATTCAGCGATACAATTTTTGTATTTTAAGGCTGAACATTGGGAACAGACATGTCCTCATATTATTCTGAACCTGTTGCCTGCCTGAGCAGTAGAGGTGGATGATTAAGCCTCATCCGCAGTCCTAACCTGTGGCTCTCTGCCACTGTGTTAATACGCAGTGCACGCTCTCAGTGATGAAATATGAAAAGATTTTGATGGTACTTAGGAACAGGGCATAGCAATAAAATTTTCTTTCCACTGTGGTTTACTGCTGTCTCTTGAGCAGCATATGCTAGTGCTTTGCTTGTTTGCTTCATCACTGCCTGTGTTGTTGGGCAAACAGGTTGTCACAGGTAAATCTGCAGATGGTTTTCTTAGCTTTGATCCAATTTATCTAATTTGTAGGTTCCCTGTGACTTCCTGCTTCTTCCCTAACTGTGAGACATAGCAATATTAGAGCCACATGAAAACACTATGCAGCTCATCTTCAAGTAAATTACCCTGAGCATGCAATTATAGCTATTAGTAAGGCTCCCTTTGTCTTTCAGCATTCTCCAAAAACTGCCCTTCTCATGCAAGTTAGGTAAAAAGCCCACAGAGATTAGTAGCCAGACAGTTAGACAAGTCACTCATTTAAGAAATCTTAACTTCTCCAGAATGGAATTTACGGTATGCAATATAATAATATCTTGGCTGGGCAAAAGATATTTTTAATGATACTGTTGTTTGGAATTCACAACTGGAGAGAGAAAAATGAACTCTTTGTTTTACAATTTTTATAGTTACCTCTTTGCAGTCTACTCATCCATTTCAATAGCGGGGGAATAACAACCATAAACAACACTGGAAGGCATTCAGGATGTTACTGAAAATACCTTTCCAGAAGATAGCCTCATTTCAGGGAGCTAAACTTCTCTACTTCATGGTCTGAAATCTAAAGGTGTTTTGTTTGCAGTTTTTGGTTTTGTTTCTTTGTTTTTGTTTTTTTAAATTTTAATTTAATTTCATTTAACTGCCAAAAGCAGAATCTTAAAAAGAATTAAATATACAGACCACTGGGGTTTTAATTCTGTAAGGAAACAAGGCTTTTAGAGTAAAAGTTATCTTTCTTTATGGCTGATTCCATGCTGTGGTGGGATCTTTCTCACTGTTGGCTTAGCTGACAGTCAACGTGGCTGTGTCAGAGTTTAGCGCTGTTGAGAACTGGCTCAGTTGAGCATTCTCAAGGAAAAGACCATTCTGTGCCCCAGGAAGAATCTGTCTAGCACTGTGGAGAAAGCTGAGAACACCAAAAAAGTGCAGCCATGTAAATGACTTCAGCTCAAGACATTTGTGTTATTTTCAACATTGCCTCCATGATGGCTTGGTTTAACTGGTTTACTGCTCTTAACTCTCTTGAACCAAATCTGTTAGCTGTGAGTATTGTGGCGGGCTTGTGAAGTGAGTGCTCTGCAGCATACTTCTTGGGTAATTCAAAGATTTAAAAGTGTTGCAGAGGTTACTGGATGGAGTACTGGTGACTTTCTCTCAAATTTGTACCTCTGCCCTCCAACCTACTTCAAAAGGATTTAAAGCAGAATTTTGTACTGAAGCAGATTTCTTGCAAACTCCTAGCTTTGCCTGTGTGTCTTTGCATGAGATGATAGGGAGTGGGCAACTATCTTCTGAGAGGTATTTATATAGATACTAGCTCTTGCTGCATGTACGCTGGTATATATTGGTTCTTTCTTTTTCTAGACTGGTGATCTGAAATAGAAGTGACTGGGAAAGAGAACTGTCTTAAGGGACTTGAGCATCTTAGCAGAATACAAAATATTTAATGATATATATTTACCTACCTAACCAACAAACCTTCTACACAATTTCTCTCTTAGATTTAAGTGGAATTGTTAATGATTCACACTGGTGTTCTCTTTCCTGATTTTACTTTTCTAATCAGAGAATCATAGAATCGTTTAGGTTGGAAAAGACCTTCAAGATCATCAAGTCCAACCATCATCCATGCCCACTAAACCATATTTGGTTATAAGTGTTCTCAAGATGATAATTGCATAGCACAGTTTCTTTAGTATATCCAGTGTTTCAAGATGTGTTTATGCAATTTAGCAAGCAGTGTATTGTCCTATGCAATTGGCCTGGTATTTGTTTATGAATCTTACCTTTTGAGGTCAAGCTTGTAGTAGAAAACGTGCTAGTCTCTGGAGGTGCAGAGGTTCACTTGGCTCCGTGGTAGCAGAGGGACAGTCATTGTAGCACACTTGCTACTCTGGAATATGGTATGGAATATGAGCATGTAGCTTTTCTAGAGGGGGTTCTTTGTGTAGTTTAAAGAACTAGAAAAGAATATTAAGTGGAAAACAAAAGCAGCTACCCAGGTAAAAAAAAAAAATTGATTAACAGAAAAAAGTTGACCATGCTTTGTCTATGCAAATAACAATTGTGTGCAAGGAACTTACTAAACCAAACTTTCTAGTTTGTAGAATAGTGAAATTAAGATTATGTGAATGTGGAACAAGCTTTTCTGCTGCAATGCACTTGCTCTATAGTCCTTCAGACATCTTCAGCCTATTCAGAAGTGCAGAGCTGAACCTGTGTTTTATGTTTAGTTAACAGTTTTCATGTGTCCTTGATTACTAGTCTTCTGAGCACCTTGTGTATCCATAAACATGGTCTCTATTCTTCATATCCTTTGCATAATTTGATGTACACGGAATCTTTCACTGCACACAAATCCAGGATAGGACCATTTTATTACAACTGCAACTAGACATTACCATATCTATCCAAAGTCCAAGTCCTTATTACATAAAGAAATATACCAACACAGTCAGTCTCTTCTCCAAAGACTTCACTGAATTCAAGAAACTATTTTCCTCATGTCAAGGTTTTGGTGACAGAATCTATACTAGCCACATGAGATTTTCAACTATAGGGAGATACCACTGTGTAGTTGCTAACAACTAATAGAAAACCAGAGCAAAGGCAACCAGTTGTTTTACTTGGGAGCTGGTGTTAGCAAGCAGCAAGAGCGGGCTTCTCTGGGACAGAAGGGAAGCCAAGAGTGAGAGCAAGGCAGTGTCTTCACCAGGCATGCCATCCCACAGTAGCCAAACAAGAAGAGCAGAGGAGGTCTGGTGATAGTAGCCAGGTTCAGCCACAGTCATGTTGAGATAAGTCCACAGTGACCAGACAGGTTGGTGGTCAAGCTGCGAAGTCAACCTGCAGTCAGTGTCGGGACCACATCAATGAGGTAGGCGGCTTGCACAGACATACTTGGAACACAGCTCATGCAACGGCCAAGAGCCTGAGCTTCAACACAGCTCCAAGTGAGTCCACAAGAAGGCTTCTTTCGGCTCTTTCTCATGCTGGTCTTTTCCTACCGGTCTGACCCAATGTCACACAGCTGCGCTGTGTCAGCTGGAGACACACGGGAGAAGGGGAAGAGGTTGGAAAACCCTGATGGTGCATGCCGAAGCCTGACAGGTGGAGGATAAGTTAATACTAATGATTGAATTTGTAATATATTTCGGAAACATTCTTGTTCAGTTTCTGCTTCTGAGAAATGAACCTATTTCTACAAAATAACTTTCTTCATCTCCTTCTTCTCTTTGCCCCTTCTCTATGGTTTGCCGTGGTCTGTCTTTCTCTTTTCTCCAGAGAGAACTGACAGTTTTTAATAGTTTTCTCCTGACCTTTCCAGCTCAGTCTTGAGAAACTCCATATTTTGATGTGCTTATTCAACCATGTCTCTAAATAGCCTTATGCCTTAGAAGAAATATATTGTCTAATTACATCTCTGTGCCATAGGCCATTGAGGATATTTATTTGGGTGCATAATTGGCCAAAATATTTTTACAAGCATCCCTTATGTCTTGTGCTACTCTTCACTACAACAAGAAGGAGATCTAAATGTCATCAGTAAGTCAATAAGTCATTAAAACAATAAAATCCCTTACATTTATAAAACAGATAACTCAAGCGTCTGCTTTTATAGCAAAGCATGCCTTGCTGAACTGGTTGCATCATGTATACAAGCCATATACAGTTTTCTTGCCACAAAAGTATGAACAAAGTATTTCCAAATTGATCTTTTTTTTTCCCTATAATGTTGGTCTCTGAGATATCTGAATTCAACACAGAATTGAATTATGTACACCCAAGTAATGCTGATATACTAGAATGCAGGGGTTATATAAAACTTTTTGAAATGTTAAAATAAGGACCATGTTTGAGATGGAGTTAACTAAATTTAACTAAATTAATCCCATGAATGAATGATGGATAACAGGAGAGCAATGAACTACCCTGGACAAACTGTCACAGCATCTAGAATGCCAAGTAATATTTATCAATAACCAAATCAGTTTCCGACCGGGTCCACTGTTAATCTTACTTGTTGCAGCAAGTCCCCTTGTGAATCCCACACCTGGAAAGGCAGAGTTAATATGAAAATCTTGCAATTACTTAATAGGTCCAATTCTAGCAAAATTATATGATATGATAAATAAAAATCTGTTTCCATGCAGACTACATAATTCCTTCTTTTGCATAAGAAATACATAGGAAATAGTGTATTTTTGCATTTCTTAAAAGTACTGCTAAGCCTTCTGTGAGTGATCAGAGCCATATACAATTACTTCTTTCGTGGATCTTTTTTGTTTTCTAAAACTTTTGCTTCTGGTACAAAGTAAAGGGACTTGATTCAGGGGGTAGGTAAATGTGGAAATAATTTTTGAGTCATTACTTTGAATCCTGCCAAGAACAGTCTTCACCTGCACTTTGACTGCCATTGTGGGGTAGCTTGAGGTTTCTATCACAGTTCCTAGTCCCAGAGGAAAGAATATCTTCCTGCAGTTCAGCTGGAAGTAGAGTACTGTTTATTTTGCAACTCTGACAGTGGTTTCCACACTCAGAAAATAGGCAAGAAATGGCATAAATATAAGTCCAGAAACTAGACTTCTGTTTTTTTTTCTGCTGCGTATGTGCACATAGCACAAAACCCTGGAGCGTTGCATTGGTCAGGCTGTGCCAATTTTAGAATAGCATAGACTGTTTCAGCTGGAAGGGACCTCAAGGAATCATCTAGTCCTGACCAATTCAGGACTGACCAAGTTAAAGCATGTTATTAAGGGCATTTTCAAAATGCCTCTTAAACACTGACAGGCTTGGGGCATCGACCACCTCTCTAGGAAGCCTGTTCCAGCGTTTGACCACCCTCTCGGTAAAGAAA
>JAVJGG010000061.1:7311254-7333251 GCA_035590195.1 Aviceda cuculoides | reverse complement strand
GTGGTGCAGCTTTGAACCATTCCCATGCATCCTGTCACCAGATCCCAGGGAGAAGAGCTCAGCACCTCCCTCTCCACGTCCCCTCCTCAGGAAGCTGTAGAGAGCCATGAGATTGCCCCTCAGCCTCCTTTTCTGCAAACTAGACAAGCCCGAAGTCCTTCGCCACTCCTCACAGGACATTCCTTCCAGCCCTTCCACCAGCTTTGTTGCCCTCCTCTGGATACATTCAGGGACCTTCACGTCCTTCAGTTGTGAGGCTCAGAACTGCACACAGTACTCGAGGGGAGGCCGGACCAATGCTGAATGCAGCTGGAGAACCCCCTCTTTTGACCGGCTGGTTATCCTGTATTTGATGCCCCCCAGGACAGGGTTTGCCCTCATGGCTGCCTGGGCACACGGCTGGCTCATACCCAGCCCGCTGTCGACCAGCACCCCCAGATCCCTTCCTGCACGTTGCCGTCGGTCGTCTAACTTCAGTGAAACCATATGGTTAATGTTTGACTGATCTGCTAAGAGCGGGCTTTTCTCGTCTGTCCGGGCACGGCCACTCACCCTGTGTTAGTTCCAGCTTTGTTCGCCTGTGGTTTGTTTCCCCTGTTTCTTGACCTTGAATGAGAATTGTGCTTCTGCTGTCATCACGAATAGTCTTGAGGGGGTACACACAACCTTTTCATCAGCCTACTTGACCACAGGCAGATGCTTCTTCAGTGTAAACCTTAGTGACCTCACCAGGTCTCTGTCTTTTTTAATTCTGTTTACGGTTGATTGTTTTGGTCTGTACTAATGTTCTCTGTACCGAAATAATAGTAGGATTGAATTATTCAATAGCTGCAGTGTACTTGTCTGATACAAATAGATGAGAACTGCACAGAGGGCCATACAAAGTGTTGTATAAATAATACAAAAGAAGTGGAAAAAAGAATGAATCCTCTGGATGCTTCTTCCTCTGGACAAACCTGTACTTCACTAAAATACTGATACTTAATCTGCTGATCAGGCACATAGACTCTACTGTAAGAGTAATTATCAACAGATTCCTGGTCCAGAGTCACCATAGTTATTATTTTACATCTTACTATCAGGAGTTAAACTGTATGTATTTTAAAAGACTTGAATAGAGCTGAGCAGATGGAATCTAAAAAAATAGGAATTTAATAACAACATGAGTTAGTTTTTAATGTCACCACCTACTGTGCCAAGTCCTATAGCTTTGTTAGATACATATCAGCTGTTGCAAAAAATCATTTTCTTTAAATACAGAGTTATCCCATGGCCATTTGTCGTCTGGCCAGAGTTCACCTGTGGCAAAGCATAACTGAATGATTTGATTCAGTAAAGAATTCTTTAAGTAGCTGATCATTTATATTGTTGTTTTCCTCTTGGAAAGAGTTTCTGTTCTGCAGTGTAGGTTTCCATGGAGGGCTACAGCAAAAGTTTCCTCTTCAGGGTAAAGATATGACATACCATGAGTGGAAATGATGCTGTTGCTTTTTTAATGTAATTTGCGGCTGTGGGCTCTGTTAGAAGACCAAAACTAGTCATGCTGTGTTTGATTCGCTGAAAATGTAGTGACAGAGTTGTAACTGTATGATTTCTCACTTCACAAACAATGGTTTGCTGTCATATGTATAACTGTGACTGTGTTTTGAGTTGTGACTCCAGATCTTTAAAATCGTGTCTTCAGAGAAGACATCAAGGTTTGTGCTCCATTTTGTCACCTGACGGAGGTGAGAGAGACCTTTCTACTGGTGTATCGGTTTGTGTGTCCAGGTGAAAGTGGAGGAGATGAGATCAAGGAAGGCAGGGAGGGAGGAGGGCAGAGCGTTCATTGACTCTAAACCCAAAGTTCTGCTGGCTTGGAGTTTTCTTCCTATGTGAACATGAACATCATTACTTGCTGGACCTGTTGTTCGGTAATCATTCTGAGCCAAGGAGGCTGAAAGAAGTTTCATTTAGTGTCTGCTTCTCACAGATCAGTATTGTGGCTCATGAGCTTCTGTACCACCTATTAGCCAGGTCCAGCCAGTTCAGGAGAGCTTCTATCAGGGAGCACTCTTCTGTTGGCCTTAAAAATGGCTTATAAAGCTGCAAATACTGGATATAGATTTGTGGATTATTAGCTTGAAACTGGAAATCTGAATCTGATAGAAACCAAAACTACCATTGCCAAAAATCAAAATACACTGAAATAATTGAAGTAGTAGAACAGCAGTGTTAAAGTAGTAAGAAGAATTTATAGGGCTTCTCCCTCAAAAATCCACAGCACATTTGTAAAATGAACTTGTAAGTTTGTAACAGGGATAAATTAATGATTAAACTTGTAACATTGGAAAAATTTCTGCTTTAATAGAGACTCTTTAAAAAATACCCATAATTGGGGCTACTGTACATACAGGTCTTCGATGTCTTTTTTTAATCCATAAACCTTATCTTGCTAGAATTGGAGCATCTGGGACATTTGCCCAGACCACCTGGAAATCCTTGGTATATCCACTGAATTGTGCAGATGACCTGTTCCTATACAGTAAATTAACCATATTCTGATGTGTTAGATTTCCTGTCCAGATGGGTAACCTATATAATACATGTCCACGTTTGTCTGGGAAATTCTAGACAATAATATGGTCTCTATGTTGAAAAAATACTGTAAAAAGGTCAGTGGATACTATTATCCCTTTTTGCTGAAGTGGGAGATGACAGTGTCTCTCATTTCAAAGCTAGGGTTGTATAGGAGTTGTTCTTCTGACTGCTCTCAGTTCATTCTCACATTTTCTGAGATACATTAAAGATCTGTTCAAACAATTGTGCAGATAAAAAATGCAGAAGAGCTACTATACAAACTGAATGTGCTGTACAACTGTATGGTGTATTATGAGTATGTGAAGAAAGATACCATTAAATCTTCTATTTTCAATGAATTCTCACAAAAGTGAAATGTTGCATGTTTCTTAAAAGTCAACACAAAAAAATGAGGGCTAATTTTTATTAAGCAAGCAAATGTTGGGGAGAATACCCATAGTTTTTAATTATAAAGCACTTCTAATAACCTTGAAAGTTGGGGGGTTTGTTTTCGTTCTTTTTCTCCTTATGACAGAAAGATAGAAAACATGGTTATCTCAGAAAAGAAAGAAATTATTAGACAGGCATGATAAGAGATGAGGGAGCACCCAAGGGACAGCTTCACAAGCCTTTGCTCAGTCAACCGTGCAGTGAAGTGCAACCTTTTGGAAGTAAAGATACCCGAGAGGCAGAGGCAAAGCACGCCCCAAACTTGAAAGTCTCTAAGTCTTCTGTAGGTGCAGCTTCATGCTGAAATACTCAATCATTGCCCTAGATGCAAACTGTGATTTGTGGCTGAACTTGCCAAGGCATATAAATTCTGCATGAAATCAAATGCATTTTTATTATAACACGAAGATGCAAATATATATGATTAAGATAATTGAGTTTCACTGCTCTGGCAAATGAAGGCAGGCAAGGTCTGGTCACAAGTCTGAGCTTATGTTAGCTCTAACAACATACAGGATCACTTTATAAGGTAAAAAATGAAAAGGTTGCTTATAGAAGATGTCATGTATTTGATTTGAGTATTTCCTTTATCTCTTACAATGAATTCTCACTAATATTTAAGGAGTGGCAGACTAGATCAAATAGTCATTTTTTTTCTTTTTTAATGTTTCACATAAAACCCCTCAAACTATTTTCTGATCAGAAAACCTATTAATAATGCATCTATTCAAATCAAAGGCTAGTATATTGATACCATCTAACATATGAAAAGATTTGTTGAAACGTGGCTGGAAACTGGCAAGTTTTATTTTTATATTCTTTGGGGAAGCGGGCAACATGAATGTGACAGTGACTGAGAGAAGCGATGGTTCAGTGATTGCTAGTGGGATCAGACTGTGTGGTGCAAGTGTTAGTTTGGTAGATCTCAAGGATGCGAGGGCTGTTTGCTCCCCGCAGTGAAACAAATGGGTCTGCTTCTTTCCATGTGGGCAGCGATCCTAAACTGAGTCTTTGCTTAGGTGCCTGTATGTGTGCAGACCTTGAAAGGGTTTACAAAAAGTGAGAAGGAATCGGTCTTACTGAACTGGCGGGCAGTGATCCCACAGTCAGAAGAAGAACCGAGGTACGTCCAGCTCCAAGGAAAAGTTTCAGTGAGTATCGGAAGTGAGAGGGAAAGTAGTCATCATAATGCAGTGACGTTGTTACAGATATTCGGTTATGACTGAGCAATTACAGAAGTTTTACACCAGATGTCCCATCGAATCCAGCAGTCAGCCCCGAATGGCAGTAAGTAGCCAGCTTCCCACTGAAACGGTCGTGACGTTACCCGGGGAGCTGCAGAGGATGTTCCGCACCTGGTATCCCACGCGCGCCGAGGGCACGGGGCGCCTCGTGGTGTGGGTGCTCACCTCATTGAGCATTGGTGCATTAGCCACTTCTGTGTAGACTTATCTCCGCAGGCAGATGGTAATTCAGCGGTGTCAGGGAATTCAGTCGTTACTCGGTGCTGATACTTACTTTCCTGAAAAAATGAGCATTTAAATTGATTTTTAAAAATAATTACATGCAGATTTTTGCTACCTGCTTGAGGTGTAGCAGGCTGTTTGATGTTATGTATATCCCATGTAAGTTTGGTGTTTTGGAAAGGTTTAATAATACATTTTAATAGTATTTTAAAATGTCCTCTGTTCCTGGATCCTGCATTGACTAGTGCACCCAAAATGTCATTGGAAATAAAACTAATGCTCAGTAAATGGATCAGAAGTAACATTCAGTCCAGACATTGATATCCGTAACTGTTGGGTGGTCCTTCTGTTCCAGACCTGCAGCAAAAGGATCCGCTTTTGCAGCTTCCTTCACAATTATATTCTGGCATACAGATGGAGCAAAATGATTTGAGTTTGTGTTGTAATGCTGTTAGTAACTATTCAAATTCCTGTGCTCAAAGCCTTTTAAAGGTTAAGAAAGATTGCACATGTACTTGTGCAGAGGAGTTGGTCTTTGCTCTGAGGGATGAACTGCCAAAGGGGCATCCTTTGCAGTAAAATTGAACAAATGGATATGGTAAGGGCTGGCATACTTTTCCCGGTGGTTTGTATAGTTAGATTTATCATTTTGTTCTTCCATTGTAGTTGGAGAATATAAGAAAAGGGGAAAGCTGCTTCTCATTGGGCTGAATATATAAAATAGTGCCTGAATTGCTTTCATTAAACATTCTGATTTTTAATTTTTGCGTAGGGAGGCAAGTATGTAAAAGCACAAGGAAAAGTTGAATGAAGGCCAATTAAAAAAAGGTGGAGTGAATTTTTACCTAGAGGTTTCTTCTAGCAATGTCTGTTTAGTAAGTAACCATGTTTGGTTATAGAATTAGCAGCAACCTTGATTATTTGCCATGACCTTTTTAAAACATTTGTCCCTTTCATCCATGTGATGTCTGCATGTCTGTTGAAAAGTTTTGGCAGCTTTTCTTGCATCATTTTTTTTTTAGGCAGGTACTTGCTGTCTACAAGAACCTGCTGGTGAAAACCTTCTAATTAAAGCGTATCCTCTGTGCTGGTAATTTCAGAGCTGGCCTAGCCAGTTTTGCTTTCAACAGATTTTGTATTTTCAGGCTTAAGATAGGCTGCCTAAATCTTTGGCTTCTAGATAACTGTCGTCTTAAAAATAAAACTAAGTATTTGAAATTCATATGAAGTTAGAATAGAAACAACTTCTCTCCAAACTATGATTTGTGCAAAACTTTGCGTATAAAATTAAAGCAAATGCATGTTTGCCCCGTTGAGCTTGCTGACATGTTTTTCACATGCTGCCTGATACCTGCTCAAGGCAGAACATTTTATGTGCTTCACTGGTGCTCGTGTTGTTACATCCTTCCATTGCCTGGTATGTCATGAATGCAGGGGAATGAGCTAGAAATGGAGGTTCAAAGGGCCTTTAGTATCTTGGATTTCTTCCTTCAAGTTTTCTGTAAAATGGGCACATTGTTAAAATCTGTTCAGAGCCTGTTCATTGTTGCAGTAAAGTCGAAATACATCCCTGCACATCAGCTGGGTAGGTATTTATTTTTAATAAATACCATGCACCATGCTCTGCAGAAGCATCTTTCTCACAGCCTCAGGTATGTGGTGCTACAGCCAAATGGTAGACATTTTAAATTTTGGTTTTGCTAGAAGCTGGCCAGTGGCTCAGCATGTGTGACAGCAGCATTATATTTTCATGTGTGTGTGTACCTCAGGTCTCTGATCAATGCTAACATCTCATTGCTGTACGAAAGTAACTGGAACATTACTGCCCTGTTGCTGAATTTTGTGAATTACTGAGCATGAGCTTTGAAAGTACACACCTGTCAATGACACCCTTTTTATTGACAAATTCTACTTCTGAAAGTCATTTACTGGAAATGCTGGCCACTGTGAGAGGACGTATGTGTGCCTGTAAAACCCACAGTGGAGATCATGCACCTGCATGCTGGGTTCACTTATATCGTGTATTGTAGATGCTTTGCTAACATTTTCATAAACTTTTTTAGTTTCTGAGGTGGGTGTGCTCACTGCAGCACTCTGCTGACTCCTCTCTCGGAATGGATTGGTGCTCTGTGTGGAAAATCAGGGGCTTTACCATGTATGCAATGAATCCTAGAGGTATGCTTACAAGTGATGATCGCTATTAGCTATCAGAGCATCTGCTTAAGGTGCCAGTCAGCAGGAGAATATGAACTTGCTGGAATTAAAAAGTACAGTATGGATGAGGAGCAGGCACGGTGCCCAGGATGCAGCTGAAATTTTTGGCAGATCCTGTATGATCCTGTGAACAGGCATCAGGATGGTCACGTTGGATCTTGAATATGAGTATTCCTCGTGGTGGAAGTGTGGGAGGTGGTCGGTGTGGGAAGGGCTGTGAATGCGGCGAAGGCTTGGAAAAGGCAGGGCCATTTTTCTGAAGGGACCCCCCGGGCAGGAGGAGCTGTTGGTGGGAGAGGGCAGTCGGCTGTGCCGCGGGGGGAGCAGAAGCTGCGGAAACAGCTCTGGCAGCGCCAAGCTCTTGTGGTTGTGCTCTCTCAGCAGCGTTCAGAAATGCTTTATGGGAAAGGCTTCATTTTCCCCCCCTGGTTTTCAACCTGTCCTGGCAATGCATGCAGTTTGAATAGTCAAATACACTTTGTTGGAAATTTCACACACAGAAGAAAATGAGTCCTTTCTGCATTCAGTTACCATGTCTGTAATGGACTGGCGAGGTATTGGAGCAGGGCCAGCTCTCTCTGCCAGAACAAAGAACATTTCTGGGGCTGTGGAACTAACCTGGCACTGTATATGAGGTTAAAGGTTTAGCACTGGAAATGCACAAACAATTATGACTTCATTTCCTTACTGGAGTGCATTTTGTGAGTACAGGAGAGAACACACCAAATGGGATTTAGTGTATTTGGGGCTGTTACATGGTCTTACACAGTGAAACCTGCTGTTTACAGAAGAGCTGACTGGAGACAAGACAAAGCAAAGTTTTCACCTTCTAGAGTGAGATTTATCTGTATTAAAGAGAGCTGCCTGTGTTTGTAGTAAATATAATTCAAAACACCATTTCAAATTATATATGTTATTGTCTCTGTTGTAAAGCAAGACAATATGTTGCCCTAGAGATAATTTTATCTATTTTCATTTGTATTTATGCCTTATTTTTTGATGTATTTTTCACTTAGCTTTTTCTATGTAGAGATTTGCTTGTACATTCTGAAAGTTGGAAATGGTGTCATGAAACACTTGTAGTGGTAGACAAAATAGAAGATGTTATATTTTGAGATAGAAAGCATTTATCAGAATGAATTCTTTGTTTTACTCCTATATTTGTTTACTTACAGTTTTTTTGTGGAGAAGCAAAAGAAAGGTGAAAATGTTCCCATGTACACTTAAGGCTTTTTTAGTTTTAGTTCAACTATTTAGGTGCAAATCTTTCGCTGTTCTTCCTCGATTTTTATATGCCCTGTAAACTGCTGAAGTGAGTGGCGCATTACTACTGCAGGTGACACTAGCCACAGCAGCATGAGCAGATGTGATTGTCTCTGAAATTGTTTGGGAATCATTGTTATCCCATGGCTCTTCCCCTTTTTTCCACCCAGGAAAAAAAATGCATAGGATGTATCTGTATTTTGGGCCTGCTGCAAGTAGAAACTGAGGTGGTGTATGTTTGGTTTCCAAGCAGTTTATTAGGCAATGCAAAATTTCAAGGCCTTAAATTAAAAAAAAAAACAAAACAAAAAACCAAAAAACAATGTTTTGATATAGAGAAGTGCTCTGTAGATGGCAGCATTGATGAGGCCTTACTCACTTTCACTCTCAGATGAAAAGCAGCAAAAGAGTGGTTAACTGAAAGCGTTTTCTTAGTAGCTTTTTTATACAAATATAGAAGTAGCACTGGGCATTTTACTTACATAATAAATTGAAGTTTCTTCATAGTCCAGTGACTTAAGGTTCATTTCAATGCTATAGCTAGTGTAGGTAGAAGTTTTTTGATAATTCACAACTTCCACTTTTAGTGGGACGCATTTTTTTTCAAACTGAACATGATAATTTTTATCTGTGAGACTGGAAGCAAGTATTAACTAGATTAGTTATTGGTCCTCTTATTTGGTTAGATATATTATGAAAGATTTTTTGGCTTAAACTCCTTAAATAGCTCTACAGACTGTATGATCATGAGCATCATTATGGTTCTATGTACCCTTGCTGAATTCTTTTATACCTAGCATTTTCAGGCGTTCACACATCCTATTTTTTGGTGAGCAATAGTGAGAGCAATGAAAGTCATTCTAAAAGTCTAGATGTTCAAGATGCTGTTCCCCTACCTTGATTAACACATTTTTCTTGCTAAGGATGAAATAAGCTTTGTTAGGAAAAGAGAGTAGTTATTTAGTAACGTAGCATACTAACTCAGAAGCCACAGATCATGTACACCGGAATTACAGGTCCTTGCTGTAATTCTAGTTTCCTCGCTCCTTGTTTGTCTGCATTGAACCTTAGCTTCTATCTGCCGGTCTTCCACGAAGCAGCCACAGGATTTTGTAAGGGCACAAAGAAAGTGGGGTTTTAAAGGAAGTGATAGCTGTTGCTTGAAATATGTTGACTAATTAAATAGATATTTACCGAAAAGGTGCATGACACTTAAAGTTGCATGACACTGATATGTCTTCTTTGTATCAGTCGTATTAGCCTTTTCATTCATCTTGAAATCTATCCTCAGGACTCTGCTTGGCTATAATGTCAGTAGGGCATCCAGCATGTAGTGGTGGTAATGACAAAGAGCAGGCTGAAGTTAGTCAATTTTCCTGTCATCTGTTTGTAAGAAACAGTTATATTCTTCTTCCTTGGTGTCATCTGTTTCTGTCTATTGGATAGGGAACCACGGTTTGATGGGTTTTGGGGGAACATTACTGTGTTCTTAATATTATTTCTAAACTTAGCGGGGTTATCAAAAACTATAGCTGCTTCTGTTCTTTTGGATGCTTATAAGTCCAAAAACTTGCACCTGTGTGTTGGAAAAAATACAAATGCTGAAAAGATGAAGGTAATTTTTTTTTTCCTGGTTTTAAGCTTCAAAGTTTGCAACTGCTTATATTCACATGACTTTATTTTCAAGGCAGACTCTTATTATGTGCATTGACAGTTATACTTGCTCTAAAGTATCAGAGTTGAGAACGCAAATGAAGTAACACTTAATGGAGTTGGAGGTAGGAAAGTAGTCTGAGATTTATGATTAAAAAATTGTCACTTGGCTGTAAAATCTTATATGCGTTTGTAAATAATTTTAATTGTTTTCCTCAGTTATTTCTGATTTTCAGTGCATGAATTGAGAAATATAGGTCTTGATACTCAGAAGTGTGGACTGTATACAAAGCCTAAACCATAGCTGGAAGTTAAGTATTGCGTCAGTCCTCCGGGTCTGCGGTCTGGACTTCAGGTCAGTTTTGAACATGACTGCACGCTGCTCAGTACATTGCTTTTGCCCCTTGAGAAACAAAGATACTTCTCACCTTGCAGGGTATTGAGAATGAATTTATTTGTATTGGTACATTGCTTTGAAACCCTAGACAGAAGAGGCAGAAGACTGTCAGAAAACTGAAAAGTATTAATTGTTGTTGCAGTACAAACTTCAATGATTTAATCATTGATGAACATGCTATGAGTGTGAGACTCCCTGAGAATGAAGTAGGAATGTCTTGGCTTGGTAGCGTATTAACATGCTAAACAGTCTGCTTACACCTTCATTTACAAGTAAGGCAGCCTAGATATTAGCTTCAAATAAGCATAAACTTGTTTCGGTGACTTTTCAGTCAATGTGAGAAAATATAGGTATGAAGGCAAAATATAGTAGCAGCTGCTTTGCCACAGCACCACAGAATGGACTGAGTAGCAGTGATATACAGAGATAAAAATGAAAACCTCTTCTTCAGATATGTAGACATCACTCTACAAAAGGTGTTAATGAAGTTGTATTAATAATAAAACAGGACTTAGGATCTCATCCTAGTACTGCTTTGATGCCTACCTGGACTTTTTGACAGTAATTTTGAGGAAAGATTTAACTTCTAGTGATTTTCTTTTAGCCAAATTAGATCTAACATAATTTGTTAAGTCATAATATCTTCCAGTTCAGAGCAGATATTGGATGGATACTTCATTTGCTGTTCCATTTCTATCAACTGCAATGAAGTCATATTATATACTCTGCTTAGTTTCTGCTGTTAGTTTCTGCATTATGCAGACTACTAAAAAGCCATATGAATTAGGGAAGAACCTTTTATGTACAGTTGAAGTGACAGAAATGCACAATCCAAAAAGGAATGAACTTCAGTTGCCTATTGTCATGTTAACTTTTTAATTTTTACATGCTAAAGTCTGAAATTTTTTATTCATTATAATAAGCCCTATTTTTTTTGTTAGTCTGTTGCGAGTTTGCATAAGCCTTCCTGGCTTGGAGAGCAAAGGTTTTTTGGGTGATCGCATGTACGTTGGTGCAGAACATTTGCACTCCTGGCCTTTTCCTCTGAGACTGCATGTTACCCTGAGTGAGTCTTGGAGCACAAGTTGGGAGCTGGATTTGTCAGCTTAAAAATCAGCTGGCATCACGCACTCTGCGTACTGAAATCCTCTTGGTGCATTGTACAGATACAGAAGAAGCATTAATAGACTGTATTTTCTCATCCAACTCTGTGTATTCTCCTGAAGTCTGACCCACAGAGCCCTTTTCTAAAATTTCTGAGATAATAGTACCTCTTGGGTCATTCAGTTTTGGACCTTGTATTTCCTGGAAAGAGGTGTTTCAGCCCAAGGGATTAGGTGCTTGGAAGTGCATTGGGACCTTCAAATTATTCCAGTGGAAAGTTCTGGTTTAAGTGGTCATCATCAAAAATGTATTATTTTTTTGTCCAGTGGGCTAGTGATTGCCTTTTTCTAAGACAGTTTTTATAGCGTGGCTGAAGTATTTTAAGTAAGGTCATAGGAGAGAAACAACAGGGAAGAGGAAGAGAATCTCAGAATGATTCTAGAGCACGCACTGGCCCTGTTAAAGTATGTGATGGTCCCTCTACATACCTTGCATGATTTTAAGGCAAAAGAAGCCTCTAATATTAGAGGAGCTAAATACTGAGATCGATTAGGATGGGATTTCCTAAAATGGCAAATTATTTCAGCATGATTAGTACTAAGTTTTTAGGCACTAATAGCTTTCTGCCATCATTTCCTCAGAGCTGTATCAGTATTATGCATGAAAACAAAAAGCTTTTTGCTGCGGTGATGCTTGCCCGCTGCGGTATAAGGAAGGTGCAGTAGCTGTGAATTATCCATGTTCTGTGGGGCAGTCTGGCTTTCACAGTTTGCCTCTCCTGAGATGGACTGGCATTATTTTTTTTTTCATATTTTCTTTCTAATCTTTCTACTCTGACCATGTTTTACATCATATGCTTCCCTGTTACTTTAAATATTTTACCATCACAGTGATTGAATGGACTGCAGTAGAGACCAGGACCAAAAGGCATTACTCTAAGTGACAGAGCATTAGAATTTAGATCTAGATTTTTAGCTCAAGACTCAGTCTTTTGAGTCACTGCTTCATCTTGAAATTCAGCTTAAAATAGCTATCAGATAGGGAACAGGACAGTTTATATAGATATTTAAGGCCCCTGTGGAATGATAGAGATGGAGGAAAAAGGAAATTGGGGCCCTGGGATGGCATGTCACTCAGTATGACATATTTTCCTTGGGGGAGTGCGACAGCAAAGGGTTGCTGATGCCCCAGTGGAGGACCAGGCTCTCGCAGGGCATGTGAATACAACAGAAGCAAGGGTTTTGTCCATCTGTTTGTTGCTGTCTCTGAAATAAATTGGAAAATTTTTGACTTTTACCCTTGATAGGGAAATAGGTATAAGAGAAAAGCTAAATTTTCATCTGTGGCTCATATCACTCTTCCGTCACAGCACAGAGGAGGACTTTTATGCCAGAAAGAGCTAGACACTGCCATTTCTCAGACTACACAGCTTCTCTCAATATAAAATGATGCATGAAAATGTTATATCTTGATAATAGACTCTACTTAAATGTGAAATGTGTCCTTGGAGCTCATTTTTATAGTGCTGTACTCTTTCTGTCCAAGAAATCCTTTTGTAAAATAGCTCAAGCTTCCATTACTGCTTCTGGACCTTCTTTTCTGGAACAATTTTTTAAATATATTAAGCACTACTTCTGTGGGATGAAAGAGGTGTGGGATACCTTCACTTTTAAGTACATACCTTAACACACTGACTCTTGAGGTCAGAAGCTTTTTTGGGTTTAAGTTTTTTTTACGTCCTGCTTAATAGTTTTCCTGAGCACTACCTATTAGCATCTGTGGGGGAAAACCCCCTGAAGTACTCATTCTTCTATTTGAATAGCTAATTTAGGAAGGCATTGCCACGTTTATACCACAGCACAGTAAGCTGAAGGATTTTGTATGGTTTTATGTGAAGGTCTCGGTATTTCATGTGTCCTTTAGAACAAGTCATCTAAAAATTATATTTGATGGCAAGGAAGGGATAATTTAATATGATTTAGTAAGTTGATCATGGTGAGCATTTTAAGTTGTTAGTTTCTGTCATCTCTTTCTATTTAGCTGGACAGTAGTGACACATAGAAAATATGCAGTAAGAGGTTGCTGAAGTTCATTTGGTTTTAAAGGTCTTTCATTTTTCTTTGCTTATTTTGGCTACATCCTTGATGCCCATGCTCAAGACAGACTCTCATCAGAACTTATTTTTAATTAGTTTGTCAAATTGATGAAGTTCTCACTACTCATAGTGGTGCAAAGGAGTAGGTCAGGGTTTGCATGATGTGAAAATGCAAGCATTAATTATATCCTCATTAAAAGAAATAAAATTTTGATGGGTATTACTCTGTAAGAAATGGACAGATGAGTTGATATGTGTCTTAGATTGCATGAAGTAACTTGGAAAGAACAGAGGACCTCCGAGCATCGAAGGGGCTGAAGTTCTGATCTTGTTCCTGTTCTGGACCCTCTGAGTAACACAGAGATGATTTAGCCAGCCCCTGTAGTTCTATGTGCTTGCAACAGCATGTTTAAATAAAGTGACAGGAAGGAAATAGCAACACAGTGGCTGGATTATCTCTTGCTGGTGACTCCAGACCGCTCTCCAGTGAACAACTACTCTACAGCTTTCTTCTGAGATTTGAGAGCTAGGGAACTACGCGCTTCTTGGTGTCAGTATCAGCCTTTCACATCAGCGAGTCCTGAAAAGACTTCTACTACAGAGCTGAGACTGCTGAATCGCTTCCAATTAAAGCTGATTTAATGATAATTAACCTGATGCTGCTTGGTAAGCTGTTTAGCACGTTTGTCTCACCTATATGTGCTAGGGAACTGTGACTTTTTCCTTCAAGTGAGCCAGCGAGTTTCTGGAAGTAGTAGAGCTGCCTTGAGATTTAGTCTGATTACGTCAGACAGGCAAATTTTCTCCTCATTGGCTATTTTGCTTGTGAAACCCTGTGATCCATAGCAAAATGGTCCATTGTTCATAATCTAAGTGAAAATTCTCTGTGAAACTGTCACAAAACACTAATGAGTTTACCTACGAGTTTAATCCAGAAAAAAATGAATGTGGGACCATGTGTGCAAAGCAGCTGAATTAATGCTGTTTTCATTCCGCATTTCCTGTGCTATGCGAGTTTAATATAGCTTTAATTGCTACATATGCGGTTTTTGCATATATTCATTCTTTTGTAGGGGTGGTGATTATCTTGGAGTTGGTGCTAGCACTTAAGATGTTACCTACTGAAAAAATGTTAAGTGCCTTAAATATCAGTAGCAGAAGAGAAACTTAAACACTTAAACTGGTTGAAATCTTTACATGGTGCAGGTTTTAAGGCAAATAAATTACTAAGTGGTTGGATGGCTGTTCTGTCACCTTTAAAGTGCTATTGTTTGGCCTGAGCAAAATAATAAGATTACTCCAAACAGAGAGCGCCTGCTCATTCACGTATGATCATTTCGAATGCAGCTAGGAAAATAATGTGTATATCACACCATGTGAGCCTGCCGTTTGAAACTAGACTGATACATTGACACACATTCCCTAACTGAAGAAAAGAAACTTGAATTCCAGCTGTGTCTATTAAAAAAAACGAAAGTTCCCCCATCCTCATCTATAAAACAAGATATCTATTTTTTATATTCTCTGTGCATAATGGCCAATAGCTATTCCATATCTTTAATATGCAAGATGTGTTTTTTAGGCTTTTATATAGGTACTATTAACAAGGCAGCTTCAATAGTTCACCTTTTTGATTCATCTTCCTGGGAAAGTGTTTGACGGTACTGTCTTCTCAACCTTCTGAAATGATGCTGGGGTTTTGCTCAGAAGTTCAGATAAATTTACACATAGAGCAGAAACCTCATATCACATGTCAGCCCTGGAATGGCATTTTTATATGTGTTTTTAGAAAGCTGTGTATGTCAGAGGAAATGTGGTTTAAATATGGAAAGCTTTTTCTGGTCATCAGCTAAATCAGTACTATTGTGTTTTTAACAGGTAGATGTATAAAAATCAAGGAGTACCTGCTGATTTGTTAATTCATATCAGTTTGTATATTTACATGTAATTTGAAAAAGTTTGGTAGCATGTTAATAGAAAAGGCTCAGTAACTAAGTGTGGAAGCAGTAGCTTCTGCAGCTGAGCACCAAGTACAGTGAATGTGGTGGTTTCTATTTAATTAGCTTTAAAATATCCTTGCCTTGAGGGAGCTATGTAAGATCCAATAAAAATACATACTTGATAGATTAATAGAACTCATGAATTTTGAATGAAAAGACATTGGTCCTAGGGTGCCCTTTTTCTTAAAAAGCTTTATTAAATACCCTCAATGGTTTTGTAGCACTGACAAAGTAATCGGGTCTGTTTATGCTCAGTAGGTATTTTTGTTTGGATTGGCATGTCTCTTAGTTTAGGCTTGTCACAAAATCGCCTGGTAAAAACGAGAACTGACATATCATGTGGCCGTACTGATAACTGTGACTATTGCCTCCTTTTGAGAAAAGAAATAATAATAATTTAAAAACCCACTCTAGAAGTCTTAGAGGAGTATGCCCTACTATTCAGTAGTCTAAGGTTATAATTTATACAAGCATTGATACCGGTGATCAAACCCCTTAAATTGCAGGAATCCCAGAGACAATGCAGCTGTAATCCTTGCCTGTTGTGGTGCCACTGTTCACTTTGAACCCCTGCCGCGCTTCTGAAATTCCCAAACAGGATATCCATTTCTGATTTGCGAGAGCTAAATCGTACAAAAATTCATCAAGTCTCTTTGGTTTTGAGAAAATGGCACACTCCCGTTGATGACGGCACAGTCGAAAGTCCCCCCCGAGCCGTAGCCCTGGTACGTGTTGGCCCGGCAGCTGCCGTGGTTGCCGTTGCTGTACCAGGTAGTCCCTTGCATCTGATGTATTTCCAGGTGATCTTAGCAGGAAAGAATCGCGTAATCAAGCTCTTAGAAGTAACTTATGTATAAGCTGTTTATTTGCGTTATTAATGTGATGGGACGGGAAACAGGGAGAAGCAGCAGATCTGCTGGGTCCCAGGCCCACGCAGCAGTCGTTAAAGTGGTTTTCTCTTTTAGTCACAACTCCTTTTTTTCAATCGTCTTATTTTCTTAGCATATTGCTCCATTTGTTTGAAATCCTCTCTCTAAATTATATTTCTCCTGGGGAGCAGGGCTATGAGTAGAAAACTCATGAGCTTAGGAAAAAGAAACCCTGAGTTATTACAGATAATGTAAATATTGCAATGTGGATGCTTTCTCAAGGAGTCAGATTGGTATGTAGAAGATGAGCAGTGTTGGGCTCCTGTTACTGTTACAAGTATGAAGTTTAGTTAGGTCATATTAGTAATTTATTTAAATCCTCTGTTCTTCAGGTTAATGCTGTCTTTTCCTTCCTAACTGTTTGCATCATCTTTATTTCATTTGTCTTTTTATGTGCAATATTGAAAGAAATTCTCTTAAGTTCACTGCTTTGCTTCCTTTATTTCATTCTGTGCTGAAAAATGCAATAGAGTCATTTTATTAAAACAGTCTAAACGGCATTACTTGCGTTTCTGTAAAACTCTTGAATACTTGGAAGTCTGTGGATAAAACATAGATACTATAAATTTAGTGGTGCGGCAACAGCCGCATGTGCTGCAGGCCTAGAGTACCTGTGTTGGGAGGTAGGTTCTCAAACTCTGAGCTTTATCGAAGGGGGAGCCTGTGTGACAGGGAGATGCTGACTTCTGCTGTTGTCAGAGCTGATGGCGGCTGCTGTAAAGAGCCATCCTGCACGGAGCGCAGAATGGTTAAAAAATGTGGCTCTTCAGGGAACTACCATTTTCAAGCAATTTTTGTCGGCTGGGCAATCCTCTAACCGGCATGGCAGTTTTTAGTAGCAGAGTAGAAAGCGAGATTTGTATAATATCAAGTCACGTCAGACTCTTCTACTCAGATGAAGTTGGGGAAGACTCCAGCATGACAGGTGTTGCACAAATTTTATCAGGGTCTGGGTATAAATAAGCTAGCGTTTGCTGGTAGGCAGAGACAAGCAGTACGTAAGGATCGTGAATGCCCAGAAATATTCTTATCAAATTGAAATGAAGTGCGCTGTATTTGCTAACTGAAGATACTGAGTGGCAAGGAAGGAAATCTGTTTTAACCGCCCGTTTTCACCCAGGCGTGGTTCTGTACGTTTCCTGCTGCTGTGTACCAAACGCCCAAGTGGCGCCCGAGGACTGTGGGCTGGCGTGTCGGGTCCAGACCTCGCTCGTGTAGTGCTGCGAAAGCACTCCTCTCGTCATCGGCTGCGGTCCTAAGGGGATAGGTGGCTGAGAGTGGGGCATGTCTTAGCGCAAGAAAGGGCACAACGAAGAGAAAAATGCGAGGTGAACATAAAAGGCTTGTTCTGACAAGTTGCCTGAGAAATAATGTCTGGTCTTCATCTGTTATTGTAGCCAGAGCAGGTATCTTTTCAGAACATTGGGGTGTTGGGGATTTTTTGTGAGGACTTGTTAATAATTTACAAGTTGAGTAAAAGACTGTTGGGGGTTTTTTTGTTGTTTGTCATTTGGGTTTTTTTGTTTGTTTGTTTTTGTGTTGGTTTTTTTTCCCATTTTAGGCTTGAATGAGTTTGGGTGTAATTTCTCTCTCAGTCCCATTATTCTTTTATATATTAAGGAATTTCAAAGTCAGTGTCTGATTGTTGTATACTGGATGCTTGCCACATGATATTTTCAGCATCTCCAAGACTTTTTAATTACAGTAACACTTTCAGATATCTTTTATTACAGTATGCAGCCAGCTTTTTTTTTTTTTTTTTGGTTAAGAACTCCCTATCAATCTTTCTGGAGACAGTTAAATGTGTAATTAATAGAACTTAGCTTACAGGCTGCCATACAAGAACTGTGCAGTACTCCGCACCAAAATGACCTGTTAAGATTAGGCGTTTTGGCATATTTTCTATATTAGGAAAAAAAAAGTGCTGCTTTTTCTTTGGGGGAATTTCAGCTATGAGTGGCAGTACCTGAGAATGGAAGACCCAGACACCACAATGACGGGTTTGTATTCTTGGTGCACCGAACAGTACAAGTGAGATTCTTCAGGTCAGGTCTGAATGAATCACTCGCAACTCCTGAAATCATGAAAGATTAAACTCTTCATGTAATGTATAAAGGCTTTATTAATGGCCAAATGTGCTGAAAGGATAGGAGGAAGAGAAGCACAGGATTGAAATTCAAGACATTTGCTGAAGAAGTGGGAGAGTTCCTGCTCCTATTTAGGTACTGGTTCAAAAACGAATATCCGTTTGGGCAAGATAAAGGAGTTATTTGTGCTTCAGAGGAAACTCTCTGTCGTAAAGATGCTAAAGCAGGAGCAAAAGAAGTGTGGCAGGTGTAGGTAGAGACTACAAGAAACCATGTAAAGAAGGGAAGTGATAGCAGTTTCTCACCACCTTCCATCCTCCAAGAATTGCACAGAAAATGGCAAGGTTGGTCTCCATGCCAAAGGTGTGGAAATGCTGTAAGCTCAGATAGTGGCGAGTGCTTTGTTTCCACAGATTTCCTGAGGCAATTATGAAAGTTTCAGAAATACCCAGACAGACCATTTATGCACTTTCTACATAAATATTTTGTTTAAATAACTTTTATGTACATTAGTTATATGAAAATGGAATGTGTGACAATTATGAAAATAGAGCACTTCTATTTAAATGTGCTAATTTTTCAGCTGCGGTGCTCTGGAATTTCGGGATTAGTTTTTCATCCCAATTTTAAATGGAAATTTTTCTTCCTCTCAAGTTTTTGATGGGTTGGGAAGAGGTTTTCCCACTCATCTGTATGTTTTCAGTATCTATTTTATTAGTCTAGGACCAGCTACTTTCCGGACGTGCCTGCACAGTGCAGTGCAATACCATGAAGAGAGACCCTAACTAGTGTGAGTGTCAGATGAGTAAAGCTACTTCAAAAACTTCCCTGCCCCTTTTTGATAAGGTCTTCCAGGCAGGGACTCTACTGTGTTTATTTCTCCTGCCTTCTGTAGCTGATTGGGATTTACTCTTACAATTGCTGTAGTAATTACAGTTAAGGAGGTGTGGAATATTTTTAGAGTCTTCTATCATTAGGAATCACACATGGTTTTCAAGAGATGTTTGTTCTCTTAGTGGCTACTTATAATTTACATCTCTCTTGCAGAAAGTAGATAAGTTAAAAACAGAAGCTTTCATGGTGTAAAGCTGTAGTGAGTCAGTACACTCAGGAAATTATCAATAGAGAATAAAAAGCACTTTGTGTAAATAATGCATTTTATGCTTGAGGGTGCAGAATAATTAAATAAGGGCATGGCGTTTGATAACTGAAAAATGCTTTCACTGTCTGAATCTATCAAAGGTCCGATTATATATGACTAGCACCTGAAGCAAAGCAGAGCACTGAAAGTTACCTGCCGTTTGACAGTCCAAAAATCCTGTGCCATATTCGCTTAAATACAGCATTATTTTTATGTAGTGAAATGGTTTACATAGGAGGTAGGAGCCTAGTTATGAGAATGTTGTTAGTGTGTATAAAATACATCTAAGTTTTATAAGTGAAAATCCTTCTTTGTTTTTCTTATGACCAGTGCATGTATTGGGTACAATCAGTTGCTTCTGGATAAAGGAGATCGCTTGGTGGACTTGGAAGCCAAGAGATTCATCTGTATTTAATTTCCATATTTAAAGTTTGGGCATTTAAGCATTCTGGAAATGACAATAAAAAGTGCAACACTTTATATTTTAGGTTAAGGAGTAAGTAATTTGTACTGAACCTTCTGCTTAAGCTGATGACTCTGTAGATTTTTTTTTTTTTTTTTTTACTTAGCTTGTCATTGTAGGCAGGCTGGATAAGTGGGCTATGTTTTCTTTTTTTCTGTCTTCTAGTCATCAGTCTTTGTATCGGTAATAAGCAGTTTTAAGCCATAGCTGATTAACAGTATATTTACCATTATATGGATGGACTTTAGAGGGAAAGGACTGTCAGCAACGTGTTTTGATGCTGGGAAAATCTACAGCAGCTAAACCATTCCCTGAGGTGCTCCTGCACCCTGTGAACTGTGGCATACTGACAGCGAGAAGATAGATGCTTTTCTATAGCTTTTATCCACAGAAACTTGTATTTTAGATGATTATATGTTGTGGTTAGCCCTACATTTTGAGTAATTGCACAGAAGACTGATAAAAATGCATCTCCTATATAAATCGGTCTCAGTATAATCAAAAGAATTGGATTATGAGTACAATTGTAGTATTCTAGCAGCACTCTGTCTGAAACTTGGGACATGCAGACTCAATGAGAAATGGCAGTAGTATTCAGAAAATCTTGCTCTGATTTTGAAAATTGATCAGGTGAACTCATTCATATAATGATAGTGAATTACTTACCAACAGCTATTCATAAGCTACATAACAGTTACTAAAAGACATTTAAAAATAGGTAGCTCCGCATATCTGACACCCAAGAAGTGGGTAGGGAGTTTTCTGTACTGTTAAAGCTGAGGGATTTTGTTTGGTTTTAAATAAATTGTGGAGCACTAAATGTGTACCAGAGAGGACAAAGAGAATGACCTGGGGATTTCTTGCCTCAGCCTTACATCAGTTCCAGGTAAAATAGCAGAACAGCTGATATGTGACTTGATTAATAAAAAATTAGGAGAGTAACGTAATTAAAGTGAAAAATAAGCTACTTTTAATTTGTAATAATATTAAAAGTAGTAGTATTGAAGAAATATATTTCTGCAAGACTTTTAATTTGGTTATGCTTGATGAGTTTTTGAGAAAAGTTACACAGTGTCTGGCAGTCATATGGTCAATTGACTAACAACATCGATATCCTACAGACGTCCATGACAAAACATAATTCCAAATGGAAATCTGTGCTCGGTGGATGTACTTCTAGCAGGCCTGGGACTAAATATTAGTCATCTAGACATCTAGAACAAAATTATGGGCACATGTTCAGAACAGTGACTGTTTGACTCTTAAGACAGTTTACATTTGCTGATTATCCACCAGAAGCTCTAATGTTATGGGTGAAAGAGCAAATACAATCTTTTTACTGGTGTGGGAGTTCTGAGCAGGAATAGAAGCTGTTTGTGGCCAAGGGTAACTGCTACAAGAACTGACTGTCCAGTTCTGGTGATAGTAATAGGGAAATCTGTTGGGGGGGGAAAAAGCAACCAGCCAACACCTTTCCCTCCCACAAGAACCATGAGGAGGCTTACAAAAATTGGAAACATTGCTTCAGCAGGAAATTAAAAGATATTATTTTATTTGCCAATATAAAGTGAGCTGCTGTCTTGACTGCAGTATGTAATTAAATGGACAACAAAGCCTTCTCTTCAGTTGAGTAACCAAGATTTGGGATGAAAGGTATTTGAGCTTAAATTTACAGAAGACAGGGAAGTTCTTAACTCAGAGAGATTAATTATTGGAAGATTTTACTAATGTAATGGATGGACTGAGATGGATACTCTTTCACTGAAAATGTGAGAATCTAGGTCCATCTCCTTCCAAAGTATGTAATGTAGTCCCAGTAGGAATAAATTCAAGTAAGGACTATGTCTGCCAGAGGAAGCCTGCTAGGTACCAGTGGCCTTTTCTGGACTTCAGATAGACATGTCTTTTACAAAACAAAAATAGCACATTCTCTGGTCCAATCTCAGGCTAGAAGGAACACTGCTTACTATCAATGTTATATAATAGATTTGCATTCAAATCACTTCTTATGTGCAACATTGTCATATTTTTTGGTATTGTGCCTAGGGCAGTGCTTTTCCTCTTGACTGTAGTGATAGGATAGCTTTTCGATTTCCCCCCCCCCCCCTTTTTTTGTAGTGTAGCTTCTTTTCATTTAAGCTAATATTTCGCATCTTCTTAATTGTTGCCAGTTTAC